>JAOUZG010020767.1:7052355-7064266 GCA_026289955.1 Argiope argentata | reverse complement strand
TATACATACACATACATACATACATACATACATATCGCCAAATTTAAGAAATTTTGTTTAAGTATCGGAAAGACTAAGGGAGTAAAAATTAAACAGGAAATATTTTTTTCTTAAACACAAACTAGATGAAAATCAAATGTTTTAAGATCTGCTTCAATAGTAATGAGTAAAATCACCCCGCATAGAACTAGAAATTTTACAGAGTGATTATTTATTGAGAGTCATTTTATTGTTATAGTTTCAGGTTTCCGTTCCGCCCCCTCCCACATCCAATACCTAACTTTTAAACTTAAAAGTGACTACAATAGAACTTCATGGAGCATCCCACTTATGCCACTATGAATCAAGTCCTGTAACGTCAATGCCCTAAATACTTAGTGAATAATATTTTTAAATGAAAATCATCGATAAATTTAGGCCAATTCAGTTTAACGATGTAGTATGACATTTAGCACTTATCGATATAAGAAAGTTCTAACGAACAAAGAGAAACTACTGGAATGATTTGCATAAGTGTCCAGAATGTCAAAATCAATACAAAATATTCAAAATTATAATAAAATTTTCAACATGTGTTTACTACACGGAAATAAATGAAATTTTTTCGCACTTAACTTGAAATTTCTAATGTTATCGGTCTATTCATTTGCTTATTACGCAATTATTACTTATATGCAACTTTTCTTAAAGTAGCAATCTAAGCACTTATTAGTTTCTTTCCAAGTGTTACAAATCAGTTGAATGGTTAATCACTTAACTAAGAATCGCATAATTACTTAGCATTTGCAGATTAAAACAATTTTTGAATAACGAAAATACACTCATGTTCAAAATTAAGGTCACAAAAAGATTTTTCAAAGTAATTCTTAATCGCTACCAGTAAAATATATAAAAATTATATTTTTTTTATTGTGAAGGACCGGTAACTCGACATTAACCTTTGTTGCGGGAAAAAACGTTATTTAGCATTAGTTTTTGAGGAACTACTGAAATTAGATCGTTTAGGCATCTGGGAGCTTCGCCTGCAATTTTGTGAATATTGCATTAAAGCAAAAAGATTCAACCTGCTTCCAGTGAAAATGAGTTATCATAATCGTTCAGGCGATTCCTTGGAGAGCCACTGGCAGGCTTGAGGCTGGACAATCTCCAGCGGAGATGGCTCTTTGATTACAAAGGGCACCGAAAGTGGTATCGAGGTTCTGGAATCAATTCCAAAAAGGCGGTGCTGTAACCAGGAAGGCCGGCCAAGGTGAGTTGCTCCAAGGCGTCGTTGCTCTGTAACAGAGCATTAGGCGGACTGCGACATCGGCTAACAACGGCTCCTCAACTTGATCGATTGTTACAAGTCTGCATACTTTTTGTCTGGAATAAGAATTCCCAGACAAACAGCATAAGAAGTCTATGAGATAGGGTTCTTTATGTCGGACGACCAATTGAGTGCGTTCCTTTGATTTCAACCAGCCAGAAAAGCCTGGTTGTTGTGGTCCCGAACACATCAGTCTTAGACACAGCAAGAATGGGGGTGGGGTGTTCTTTTTAGTGATGAGTCGAGATTCACCACCGAATTTTCACCTGACACTGCCGAATTTTCACCTGAAGAGAGCGAGAAGCTCGCTATCATCCCTCCCAACTAAAAGAAATTGATTGATTTGGTGACAGGTAAATCCTTGTCTGAGATGGCATAATGTTAGACAGTTCTTCGATCCGGGTACTGTTAATGCACATCGCAATAGAGATGAGATCCTTGAACAGTGAAGCCTATGTGGAAGCTGTTCGGGGGTGATTTTACCCAGACCTCGTGTTTATGGACGAAAACATGAAATGAAGATAGATAAGACAGAATAATACTTTATTGCATGGAAAGTGAATCAATATTTTTATAACTTTTGGTTTAGATTTTATATCTTCTACGAATTTAAAGTAGTTTTCTGATTCTTAGCCACGAGTACAGTATTAGTAATAAATGGAATTTCATTATTTCCTACAAAATTATTCATTAAAATAGGAAAGTTGAATCAAGAGCAAAGAACTTCTTAGTATTCGTTGCGGAGAAAATACAACCACTGAATATTTCTTTAAAGAATTTTTTTCTTTGTGAAAAAAGACTAAATAAGTCAGGTAAGTAAAACCTCAAATTTCCAAATATATAATTATTTAAAATCAAGTATTCAAGAATTAGAAAAAAGATTAAAGTAAATATGGTTTTCGTATTGTTTTGGAAATGCAAGGTCTGAATAATAAATAAAAAAAAATTACTTTCTGAAAGCTCCGCTTTATCTAAAAATGCATTTCATTTCTTCACTTACGTCATCTGCGATTTTCTTTCTAAAATGATTCTCAATGCATTTCACCACAAAATTTGTTTTTCAAATATCCCCCCTCCTCTATCCAAATATCCCTAAAAAATTAGTATATAAAATGCTGCTTTTCTCACCGCATTAACAAAAAAATGAGAACGAGAACCTCTTTCTTTGCATATTTCACTGCATGCCTTTTATGCTGCGTCCACCTCCCTCCCGGCTTCTGTAACATGAATGAAAGCATCAAAAGTGACAGAGGGCCACTTTGAATCCAATGAAATATTCATGAAGTCATAGAGATTCCCCCAACCCCCTTAAGTATTTCGAATATCTTTTTTTTTTATTCTTTGTTATTTTTCTGCCAAGAATGAGATCCTTTCGGTTATTTTTCTTCAAAAAATGAGGACGACTGAAAGCGGCCTTTTTTATCCTCCACAGAAGAATGTTTCCTAATTCTGAAATATTATTACGAATAACCATTACCATTGTTACACTTTTTTATATCAGACATAACTGAACATTTGCATTCCATTCCACTTAGCCAAGGGGGATGAGAAAAGTCATTGCGCGGATGGAAAAAATATATCCTTTCGGTTAAATGTTCCTCGCCTGCTTAAACATCAACCCGAGTTTTCAAAAATATTCTTGAGCGTGATATTTGTTCCGACAAAGGCAATAAAAAACCTGCTCTTTCTTTGAAAAAATTAAGCCTTCGAAGATCACATAACGTAAACTGTGTCAAACGAAGATTTATACCTGACGTATATGAAAATTTCATATGATATTTTCATAAGCCGAAAACTATTTTTGTTTTTCATATAAATATAAATTCAGCGAATATTTTGCAGAAAAAAATGGCATTTTAAAATAGAAAATTATATCATATTACTAACTTCTAAAAGTTTCACATCTAAAACATTAAAATTATAAGCTTTACTGGAACATATTTGGATTTTTAGTTTTACCTCATGGATCATTTTTTGTGCATGAATAATAATAATAATATCCGAACAGCTGTATAATTTCTTGCACTGTAAACTAATTAAGTTATTTTTGTTTTTAATGTTTTGTTCTTTGAATTAATTGAAAATTGTTACCATTGTAGTATATTTATCATGAATTGATAGATTGTATCGACAAATATTTCAAAGTCTTATGCTTTAAAAAGCATCACGAACACTCAGAAGTATTTCAGTTTACGTAAGCATTTCTATATTCCAATAAATCAAAGACATGCCATAATTAGTTTAATTAGGCATCAAATGATGCTAGATTGATGGTTATCCTATTTGGATAATCGAAAAAAAGGCTAGAGTGAGAAGTGACATCAATCTTAATTCAGTATGTTTTGGTTATGAAAGAATATCAAAGAGAACTATATAACGAACAACAATATATTATCAATAACTAGTCTTTCTATTATAAATGTAGCCAAATGCAGCAGATTGTTTTCAATTGAGAAATATGAATGCTTATGGATCTGCCTCAAAGCCTTTAAAAAGGGAATATTCTTCTATTTCTGTTGAAAATTTCAGAATGAATTAAAAATTTTATTATGATTCACGTAATATTCTACCTTTTTCCAAACAATTTTTTTAAAGATAATCCCGGAGAAAGTCCGAAGAAATGCGGGCGTTGTGCGGGGCTCGGGTGTTTTCTTGTCTGAGCTGTGTGTCGAGTCCTGGTGCTCATTGTGGAATCAGTATCGAGTCGAGTCCGGAGCAGCCAGTCGTATAGCCTTAAATCGGCAGTTGGAAGCATGCGAATGCAAGGAGACATTGGAGTTTCGTTAGCTGCACAGACCGCAGAGGGTGGAGAAACGGAGCTCCTCTCCTCCTGCTGAATCCTGTCTGGACGCTTTGTGCGCTGGGATTGTTATTACTACCGATCACTATTTGCGGGCTACTGCTTTTTGCATCGTGCCACTGTGTGCAGCCTGCGTTCATCTTGGCGGTTTATTTGTCGTCTTCGTGTTCTTGTATGCATGTTTAATAAGAGTCATCTCTGCTCACCAACCCGGAACCCGATCATCCTCCAGCGCAGCTTAGATTTATATATTTTTTTATTAAAGAAGTTGCTCCGTACAGTATTTATTGAATTGCAATTAATAAGATAGAATAAAATATTTTGTTGTTGAGGATTTTATTGAATTTTTATATAAAAATGATCACTTAATTTCTTATTCCAATTCTTTGGCGACACAGAAGCTGGAATCGGAATTATTAATTCAATTGAGAGCTGAAACAAAAGCAACTTCCCATTCCTGAATCAATTAAAGAATTCTTAATATCCAAAAACTGATTTCAATGTCGGTACGAAAGATCTGACTAATTAAATATTGAATAATTTGGACATTACAAAATCTAAATCATCACAAGTCATATTATTTCAATGAGTTTTTGTGTAGGTTATAAATTAATTTTTTCAAAAATTTCAAGAATTTGCACAAAATATTTTTAAATTATAAGTATTCAAAAGCAATTTAGTTAGTACATTCATTTTCTTTCAACTTGTAAAAGAAGTTTATGTTTCATACATAACGTCAAAATTATGCTTATGTTTATTTATTTTAAATCTGAAATATGTCAATGGGGATAAAAAAACCTTATAGCAATGTATGTACATTCCATTTTACCACATAAACAACAAGATTGAATTTAAAGAATTTTCTGAACAAAGAATTATTTAAGAAAAAGAAAGAATACTATCGATTTTCAAATTGTAAAATTTATATAAATAATATTAATTTTATAATCAGAAATTAACTAACTAACTAATCAAAAATTATTAAATTGTCCTACTTTTTTAAAATTTTATCTCTGTTTAGGAAATGCTGTGCTTCCTCTCTCTTTCACCGTCGATTAGTCACCTTTAAACATTGTTTAAATCTTGATAAACTGCCATTATAACAGCAAAAATTGGTGTAATAACCTCCTCAGGCACCTGTTGTCTTATATACGCATTTTCGACCACATTGCGTTACGCTGATGGGTTGAGCACCTCCATTATTTGCATACGAGCTGCTGCACCAGTTTGTCTGTATCTTCAGTGTTTTTTTTAAAGTTTTCATTCGTTTTTGAAGAGTTATAAGTACACGGATCAGACGATTTTAAAATAAGGAAATTTATTGATACTCGGCTCCAGAAGCCATTATTCTGATAGCTTTGCTGCCAGCACTAAGAATACAGAATATTGTTTGTGAGAGGGGTATAGAAAGTTAGAAGATAAACTTCCAAAAAAACCCTTTAATTAATTTAATTTTATAACTTAATTTTAATTAAAACGTATTTCTGACGATAGAAGAACTTTGCATACGCATATATTTTATGTGAAAGAAGTTTTTGCATTAAAAATAATAGAAAGGAAAATATTTCAAACTACTATAATATATTATAGGTCAGATATATCAAATAATATAAAAAATATTGTGATTTTAGATTCCTTTTTATATTTCATGACATCGATATTTAATGCGTATAAATAACAGCATTCGATTTGAGATGGTGCCAACCCAAAACGTTACTGTTGTGCATTCATAAAGATGGCTTATTAATTCGTTGGGTTTTGTTTTTTTGAATTATTATGTACATAATCTAATGCTGACAGAATCAAAGTTCTCCTGTAAGCCTTCCCTTGGTTTTCATATTCAGTTGAGTAAATATATTCACATTTTCCCACGACGCAAGAAAACTTAATGAATATATTATGTGCCTCTATGTAAAACTTTTAACTGACTCATGTCTTTTGGTGTAAGGCACTTGGGATAAGAAATAACTTTTTGAGTGCAATTTTAATTAGAACTTCAATTAATTAAAGATTAAACAATACTTTGACGTTTCACCTCAAACGACGACTATATTTCAATCCAAAATAGTTTTTACTCGTTTAAGAATTATACTTGTAATGAATCCAAGAATCCAATTCAGTTGTAGTAAAATTCTTTCCCTTAGATTTCATTCACTTTTAAATGTACTTTAAAGCATAATTTTCCACGATGCTTACTTTCATTGAAGTAACTAAATTACAATCATTTTTATGGTTTCTGCAAATATTTTGTTTTGTAATGTATTCGATTTTTGGGACATATTAAACGGTGGATTGGATTTAACATCTGTTTATTTTACATCAAAAATTTTTAAAAAGTGAAATTCAAGATTATCGCTAAAGTAAGAAGCAAGTTGACCGATTTTCCTAAAATTACTTTTATGTCAAGGGAGTTTCAGTTAAAATATTCCAAATGCACAATGAGCAGAACCGATATAAACTTATCACATGAAACCGATTTAATGTCTGATACTTTTACGCATTCCTGGAAAACAAACGGAATCTGGTTCCCCGGCGGATTAACCGGCAGCCGAGAGCAGAGAGTCCTTTAAATGATGCTCATTAATTTAAGACGGACCTTTGAAAGGAAATACACCATCCATAAGAATGTTAAAAAGGTTGCAGAAATTATAATACCAAATAAATGAAAATTATAATACCAAATAAATGAAAATTATAATACCAAATAAATATTTGAATCAAAATATATACGAGACATTTGAAGAGACTCATTTAAATAGATCTTCTCCGGAAGCTTATAACATTGTTAAAGTGAATGGGTGCAAAAATATTCATTATTTGCAAAATTATTTTCCGTTGTCTATAGTTATCCATTTACTTATAATCAGAAAAATTACAAAGAAAAAATTAAAATATTGTTTTCAAACGTATATCTTTATTTTTAGCAATTTTACTTGTTTCACCACTAAATAGATGCAAACCGAGGCCCCGGTTAATAAATTATATCCCGATGAAACATTCCTACTTTTCTAAGATTTTAATCAATTGGAAAAGCTAACAGATGTGGTTCAAATTAATAAGCGCTGGTGAAGTGGAACAATATTACAATCAATTCAGGAATCCATTATGTATATTTGTACGTTCAGCGATAATCGATACATCTCTGCGAAATGAATATCGATCTCATATAGGCTCAGAAGTTCAACGGTGCAGTGTGGGACATTTAAAATTTCACTCGTTTTAACTTTTTCGGAAGAGACTTAGAGGGTTGTTAATTAGTAATTGGCCACTATATTAAGGCAAGCTATTACATGTATAAAGAATCAGTAAGTCTTGAAGTCAGATATTTATAAAAAAAACAGTACAGGAAATAATCTTTGATGGGCATTTCTTATGAATGAAGTATAAGGTTCTCTCAATAATTATGTTTCGTTTTACAAAGTTAATGTACTCTGAAATCATTCAAAATCTTTATCATAAGTCTCATCTACAAAGCACATGCATTTGACAGTCCTTTTTGAATAACCTATAAAATCAAAATTATTTCCAGCGATTATATAAAAATATTGCACGAAAGCATTGGCCTAGAATATCTTATCTAATTTGTTAGTTTCATGTTATACACAATACGTTTTTATATAGAAATTCTTTCGTTTTGAACAAAAAAAAATGAGATGTTCATAATGCTTTTATATAGTTATAAGAAATATTCACAAAAGAATGGTTTTGCCAGGAATGGCTAAACTAGCTCATATTGCAGATAATTATTCGTCAGTAAAATGGGTGAACATATTTTAACCTTCCTGTGTATAATTTGAATTTATGCTGACACTATGTATAAGAAAATGCAACCTCATATATCTTAACTGCAGATTTGTATGCCACCTTCCTTGAATTTTAACAAACTTCTGCGAGTCCTTGGATAATTATTTTATTTATTCAAAATTAATAGGATTTTCAGAATATTTAATATAATTCAATCATTTCAGTCATTTAATGATATTAGCATTCTTTAATTATATGACAGTAAGAGATTCTGTATTAATCTTTGCTTGATCCCCTCTGGTGTTGATATAAATATATATATGACAAGTGACCAGCTGAAAAAAACGAAAAATTCACCAAGTATATTTCCAACTTTCCCTAAAGGCATTAAGACGACTTAAAAACACTCATTCTAACCAATTGTCAAATTTTTGGGATTTCATAGCAACAAACTAACCTCATTCCATGAAACACCTCGTTAAACGTTAGTCTTATTTCCCGTACAGAAATTTGGAATCTGTTTTATGTAATGAAGAATTGGTCACAAATGGCTCAAGGATAAGCATCTGTAGGCGGGAGAAAGCGCCATTTAATAGCCAATGTTCAATATCCCTTACTTACACACTGATTATAATAAACGTAATTATAATAAGCACACACATTATAATAAATAGCATTATAATATACGTATTTTCTACTTTCCTCTCTTTTGCTACACTTTAAAATGCACAAAGTTCCACCATAAAGATCCGGTCATTTTTTTTAAGTGGTGGTTTATTTCAGTTTGAAAGTGAATGCATTTTACCTTTGTTAAAGTCCATAAAGATGGGTTTATTTTACAAAGTAAACAATTTTTTCCATATACTTAGTAATGGCAGTTTTATTCATATTATGTTTTTCAGGGCATTAAGACTATTGGGCTCAGAGATATAGTTTTTAAAAAACAATTAAAATGGCAAATAGGCATTTGCTATATGGATTAAAATTTTAATAAAAATATTTTAGTCATTTTTTGAAATATTTTATCGAAAGAATAACAAAAACCCTTTTTTTCTGGGACACTAGTTTCAAATTCACTTTTAATTATTTCCTATTATTAAAATCTTTCTATATTTAATTCTATCTTACATTGGATTTAAAAAATGATCCATAAAGATGAGATTGAATGGTGAAAGAAAGTTGCAATTTTATTGTTTGATTACTTTTTCATTTGAAATCGCAATTTTGGAATAGTTGAAAGACAAAGCAAGTTATTGCTTTTGGCCGGCGTGAAGGCTATATTGAAAAACTGTGGAAGAAACAGGGCTAGGACAACCTAATCAGCTAACACTTCCACGAAAAAAATGTATCTTTTTGTTCGCGCTGAGGATTCTCTCATCCATCACCAGTAAACGGCAGGCAAATGAATGTTGAATGACGGCAGCATGAAAAGATGGGACGATGACAATTGTTGCCAGATTTTCCGATGTAACGTTTGATATTAGTTTTTCTTTTAAACAGGGAAAAGATAAGGTTTTTTATTTACTATTCTTTGAAGAAAAACAACTGAAAGAAACTCGTTTTTGGTGAGAAGATAACAAATAGAAAAAAATATCTTTGAAATGGAAGAACGTGGAGGATAAATCGGGAAGCATTCATGAATATTTCATTGGATTCAAAGTGGCCTTCTATCATTTATTATGCTACCATAAATGTTGAGCATAACAGAGGGAAAAAAGAAAATGCTACATTAAATGTCCGTTTTTATGCTTCTGTAGAGCTGAGAACGGGAACATTTTCGCATTTGTGTACATAAAAAGATTTTATTAAAAATTAAAGTGGTAAAATCATTTATATCGTACTTTCAGGAAATTTATTTCTATATGGAAGTGAGCGGAGAAATTCCTATGACATTATTTATGATGAAATGATATGGATATCATTGATTTATAGGAAAATATTCGAAATCTCATTGGAAATAGTAGTCAACCTACGATAACACAGATTGTTATAGAACCAACCTGTAGGAAACTTCTGTCTTCTTTAAGACCCTCCAAAAGAAAATGAAACCCTTTTCTGAATTTTTAAAGCAAAAAAAATTAATTTCAAAAGTTAAAAAAGGAGGAAAACATTTCCCAAGTATTATTTGTCTCATATTTACAAATACACTCATGTTCATAGATTAAGGATAACTCAGAGACACACGGTAATTGAACTATAAAATACGTTGCCCATAAAATAACTGCCCACATCTTCAAAAATCATTTGCAAATTGAAGAAAGCATCCACTTGACATCGATAGTACGTCATAATGACGAGAGTGTGAGAGAGTGATGTGTAAGGAATCTATACAAAGAGGAAAATTGTTCTCAAGCGCATTATAATCTTTTCACAGCAATTACCTCATAATTGGGACACAAAGGATGCATTTCGGGGATTTTTTTAGTAGTAGAATCGGCTGTCTGGTTTGTGGACGTAACCAGTTGGAAGAAGAGAAACTTGGAATCGTCCAGAGTGTCATCTCTAATCTTTGGTAACGATAATAAGATGACGGTAATGTGAGATGTTACATCACAGGTCGCCCTTGAGTTACAACTCCGAATGTGGACCAGTATTTGGCAATTTTTCTAAAAGAGACGGAACATCAGACCTGTCTCTTCAGCCACTGGTACGACAGTTTCAAAGCAGACCGTGTACAGATGTTTAGGGTAGATTGATCTATATGCTCGTTGACCAATTAGATGCGTTCCTGTTTCTAGAACAAAATATCGCCTGTGCTTAGCCTGGTGTAGAGAGCATGCATTGAAAACACCGCAGCAGTGGGCTTGTTTTATGTTTTCCGACGAGTCCCGGCTCAGCTTGTAGTCTTATTCTCGCCGGATTTTCATATGGAGAACGTCCGGTACCCGTTACAATTAAGAGAACATCATTGAACGGCACCGTTATGGTGGTGCAAGATTACTCGTTTGGAGAGGAATACCAGAACTGACCTGCATGTTCAAAATGGAACCATGACAGGCCAAATATATCTGGACATCCTTTTGTATCAACATGTACTTTAGTTTCATGGAGCCATAAGCGCAGAATTCATGTTTACGGATGGCAATGCCCGTCCTCATCGTTCAAACATCGTAAACGAATGCCTTCGACCTGATGATATCCACCGAATGGATGGTCCGGCATTGTCACCGGATTTGAATGAAGTAGATCATGTGTGGGGACATGCTTGATCAACCAGCTGCAACCCGTCAGTCACCTCCTACGTGTCTACTGGAGCTTCGGAGAGCATTGCTTGATGAGTGGTGTGATATTCTCCAGGATCAGATCGATGATTCGATAGTCAGCACGCGTAGGCGCTGTACGGATTATGTTGCATCAACTGAGATACATAGTATGCATTAACCATCAAACCAAGCATGTAATAATGGTTTTTGTATATAGTTTTTTATTGTAATTTACTCCAGGGGGCAAAAAATCGCAATTTTTATTATTGATATCAAATATATAATATCTATTTTGCTCATTACCTTTTGTTTCATAAATAGGATTTACAAACAAGTCACAAATGTTCTGCTTGTAACTTTCTTTTCCTGAATTTGCATAATCCTTAATTTATGCACAAGAGCGCATGTAAAACAAATTACCAAACTTATTACTTTGGTTCATATGATGTAATAATTAGGAATAAATTTCAATGTAGGATTTTATTTTTTCTGAACTGAAAAGGAATTTGTTTTCTATTACCTGTTCTGTTATTCTAATGGAATTTTATTCTATATCTATCGGAACTAAATATAAAAACTGGTTTTTAAAAAAATATAAGCATATGCTTTTCCTACATTTAGTTCATTTTAGTTTATTTCGAGCATTTTATACAAAATATTATGTTTATTAATATGTATTTTTCATTTATTATATTTTAGGAAATTTTTGCAACGTAAGCAACGTTATAGACTTCTGACATGACAAGAAATTAGGTTTTTATGACAAATTATATATATAAAAAAAAATAAATAATACAAAATAATAGAAATAAAATAAAATAAAATAAACGTAGGAAAAACAAAAACTAACTAAATGTA
>JAOUZG010020767.1:7016356-7037200 GCA_026289955.1 Argiope argentata | reverse complement strand
ATATATATATATGCAGAGAGAGAGAAGAAGATATAAATTAGTGATTGAAAAAGTCCATTTATGCCTTTAAATCCGAAACGGCGTCTCGTAAAGCCACGGAAGTAACATTTATCTATAGAGATGCTGAATTACTTGAGACGGGTTGCAGCGCCCCTGGCGGCGAAATAAAGGAGATCGACCAGAAGGTGTGCTTAAAATAATAAACTATAGGGGAATAAGACACATGAAAAGGTTTCATGGAGTTACCAGCAAAATGGGTGGACATATTGCCGATGAAAGTTTGAAAGTTCTGAAACTTGCAAAAAGATTTATCCTAAATTTAAAAATATATATGTGCATTTAATGAAAGCATCAATGGTATAAACTATTGAAATATCATTATGGATGTAAAATAATTCAGCGGATGAAAAAATTAATAAACATAGTAAAGTAATAAAAATTTTAAAATAAATATATTATATGTTTGGGAATTGATACCACGTATATTGATTTTAATGAGTAAAACTTTTTTAAGTTTCACAAGAACTGTACGCTCTTAGAATTGCTGAATAAGGTACTTTAAAGTCAATAAATAAAGAAAAAGAATTTTGCACATTACGCAAATGCCAATAAAATCGTTTTTATAAAATAAGCTGATTTTTTTTTCCCAAAAGCATAAAAAATGAACTAATTTTTCAGAAAATTTCAAATTTTGTTTAAGAATGCCAGTTGTTTCCATCGATGGATCAGTAAATTATATCCTATCTGCATATTTAAACCTGAAAAGTAAAAAATCAATATCTTTACAAATTATAGATTATTACGATTTATTAATAAATAGAGCAAAAAGTTTTATATGTTATTCGTGTTACCATAAACCAGTTTGTGAAATTATTTGAAATCAATCAAAATATGTGTCGATTCAGATAGGGAGCAAGACAGAATAAAAGTTCAGATTTGAAACAAGACAAAGTGCCAAACACACAACACAAAATAAAATTTCAGATGAATTCATCATAAAATCTGGAGATTTCGTTACGAAAAAAAATCCTAGTTTAAAATATGAGGATCCGTTGGGGATCGCTTTGATTGTATCGACTGTGGAATGTGATTTTTTTAATCTTCACTTTCAATTTTTTTAAATTTAACACACTGTTTTAAGTTTTAGCTGATGTAAAAAATGTCATGATCCGGATCCCCCGGATTGTTTTGATTGAGGAATAAGATTTTTCATCTTCACTTTCAATAAAAAAATGCAGTATTTTAATTCCTGCTCAGAATTTAATTATTTTCACGAGTATCTTAGGAATGCTTGGAATCCCTTTCTCTTAGATTCATCTCGACGTTTTTTCTTCCTATTTTAATCCATCTGCTAACGGCTTGTTATTAATAAAATTTTAAATAAATAATAAACTATATTTTATAAATAATTCTTGATTAATATTTATATTTCAATCGAATTTTATTTGAGTTTAGTCACGGAGAGTCACATCTGTGACATGATAGTGATTAATATGATCTGCATTAGACATTTGAAAATTCCCCCAAATCCTCCTCTCGTTATCATTACATATCAAGGAAAGCTTTCTTGGCGTAAATGAGTCTGCATATTTAAACTATTCTTAATGTCTGAAATCTCAAAATCACATTTTGGAAATTTCCGTTTAAGTAATAGAGAAATCCTTTTTGTTGACTATTGTTTTTAAGGACTATTGATGTTTTAAAAGTTACCTACAGGGAATAACCGTAGAGCCTTTTTTATGGCCTGCGTGCAAGAATTCCATTTCAGATTGCAATTATTTTATTCATTTATACATGGCGTAGCATAAATCACAATAGAGTTATTAAAAAAGTAGCAGAATAAAAAATAAACTATTAGAATAAATCTAACTTTGCGATCCTCTGATTAGTCAAAAAAATGTCAAACTGAGTCTTTTAAAAATTTTTGACCCTCAAAGCTTAAATAGAAAAATCTCCTTTAGTAAAAAATCACACGAAATACTCATTTTTTATACGAAAATTTCATCATTTAATATATTTTTTACAATTCCAGGTTCTAATATAATATGTGGGTTTAAAAGCTACATACATTGTTAGTAAAAGGATAAAATAAATTTATTATTTCTACGGTTGTTGTAGTTGTTAAAAATGTTTTTTCCTGTTGATTTTCCTCGTGGTGTTTTCTTTTTTGGGGGTCGTTGAGTCGATAAGGATTTTAAATTGAAATGAAATAAATTGTTTTTAATGAGACCCTTTATCAAAGGGGAAACATGTTTTATTTTTCACAAATGTTAAAAGTATAATTATGAGAAACTTTTTCCTACCATAATGTTCATTCTTTTAGAAGCTATTTTTTTAAGATTTAAGCTAAAGTGTATTTGATAATTTACCTATTTTGGAAATGATCCTATTGCATAAAGGTATTTTTCAATGATTAATCAAATAAGTTTATTGCGTTAAATATTTTATTCAAGATATGTCGATGGAATCATTCGCTAAACTTTTGGACGCAAACACATTTTCTTGAACTAACATTTAATATAACTATTTAAGAAATAAATTATCTTAGAATTAGAAGGACGTATTTTTCTAAGAATTTTTTACATATATTATAAATATATACGTATAATATGAATAAATATGTTATTTTTACTTCCATTATTTTCTAGAATCTTAGTCTGTTTTTATAATTTTCACACTGAAAACCATTTTTTAAATTATAAAAAACAGCTTATTGAGCTTTGCACATATGTTGATCACACAGCTGTTAAATCTGATTTTAGTATATGGTTCTTATTCTTTTATGTGATATAATAGTTTATAAAGACTAAGTTAAAAACTATTGGTCGGAAAATCATTTAGGTAACATATACACAATGCATTTATTTAAACAAATGCAGGGTGATTAAGAAAGAATATCAGAAATTTTATGAAACTCAATAGAGTTTGGAATGAACAAAATTACATAAATCAATGTGGGGAGAAGAAAGGGATTAGGGTACACTGAATCTTCCCTGGGAAAGGCATTATTTTTCTTTTCGTCGTAATTGAAGAATTTATCCTTCGAATATTATTTCGGTTTCTTCAAACGATTCGAAATGGCCCCTTATGAAGGAAAATAGTCCTTCTTGCTTGTTTGAAGAGGAAGATAGACTAAACCATCCACTTCGAACTAAAGATGAATATCTGAAAAAATTTGGAGACTTTTTGAAAGGCTTGAAGGTTATAGTTTGCTTTAAGAGCTTTATAAATAAATCTTTGAGAGATGCATGAAGAATTTATCTAAAATAGCATATAAAAATATTTTTATTTTATGTTTAATAAAATGGGATACTGTTAAACTTGATTTCTTATACGAAAAAAGACGGAAAAATATCAATATTCCTTTTTCAAAATTACATTTTAAAATTTTATTTCATTATTTGGCAAAAATAAGGCTTTCTTTGGATTCAGTAAGAGCACACGATGAACAAAAGTTTTCAAATACACTATAACTCAAATGCTCTAATCTTTCAAGTAAATTGAATGATCAACGAGTGTTGGAAGAATCAATGAAAATATTGTACTATTTTATAAATTTGCTTAAACTTAATTTAATTTAGAGATTTTGATTCCTTATTTCAAAAAATTTATACTATTAATAGCAATGCCTTTTATCATTTTTCGGCTCAACAAATTGTTATACCCTTCCTTATGTGAATTATTCATCATTCCCTCTTTAATCATGTTAAATGTGCATAAAAGGAAATAATCATCAACAACCTCCATCAAGATAATAAGATATCCTTTGAAGACAAAAATTTTAATTCAAAATAGTAGAGGGTCGTTCGAAACAACGTCCTTTAAATTTCTTGAAATTGCAACGTATTAATTAAAACTTAAAATCTGTTTTAAATGTTTATGCTGAATGCATAATGGATATCGATTACTACAAAAATTGATTACTTCCTTTTTTTAATAAGTTGGTAAATCAAAAATTCCACCTTTATATCTTATGGCAATCTTTCTTCTGTTAAACACTGGTATGGAGAAAAAGACTGGTATACAGAAAATGTTTTAGAATTGTCTTTAGTCACGAGGTTATTTAATAGAGCTTCTGAATTCATTGACTTTATGTCATTCCGGGGTGAAGTGGCGAAAGGACGCACGCATGAATTAATGTTTGTCCTATGCTAATTTGCCTGAAAATAAATTTTACACAGGTGCTGTCCTTAAAATTTCCATCGTTCTTTTAATCAGCAGCTAAATAAATCTTTGACGAAATTCGTATTTTCTAATTACAAAATGTAGAATCTAGATCATACTTCTAAGTTGTTGTTTTTTATGTAATTTACACCATAACGCCATATATTTAAGAAGCCGTGCAAAGGTTAAAATGTATAATGAAATGCCGAATACAAGTCAAGTATGAAAGATTACATTGAATTAAAAGTTGTCTCTAATTTTATTATTATTATTGATACAGCCTTTCAATTTTAAGATGATTATATATCTTAATATATATAAATTACGTGTCACGTTGTTTGTCCGCGATGGACTCCTAAACTACTTAACCGATTTTAAAATAATTTACACACCAAATGCAGTTTGATCCAACTTAAAAGATAGGATAGTTTATTTTTCGAAATATCCATAAGTTCGGGAGAAATTAATTAAAACCCCTTAATTTCTGTTAAATTTAAACCTGTAATGCTTCTTTCCGAGTGAAACACGGCCTTCCGGAGAAGCTATCGCTTATGCGTCCCGTTTCGTCCCGTAAAACAACGTTTTTTAAATTGCCATCGTTACGCGTCCGTTCAACTTATACTCAATATCGCAGTGGAATCGGATGGACTTTCTATCGTAGAACACGGAGGTATAATTTATTTTACGTAACATCGACGCAAAAATTAAATATCGATTTTTTTTAAAAAAAGTTAATTTTAACGGGTCTATTTCTTGTACGGCCCTGTAAAATAGACGCTTAACTGGAAAAATACAGAAAATATGTTTCCTGAAAGACAATACGATGTAGTATTCTGCAATATAATTAAAAAATTCAAATTTCTAAATCTGAATTTTCTGCGAATTTTTTAACCAAGGGGCGAAATTTCGCTTTAATATTTAATTACATCGAAACTTTTCAAGATAACTCAATCAATTTTTTTTATATAAAATGTGATAATTTTTTCAAAATATTATGAAAGATTGTAAAAATCTGATAAGAAGTTGCGCATTAAATTTTTTTTGTCAGTTATTGGGTTTTTCTCTTCAACATTACAAATCTAATCCATTCATAAATAAAAATGAGACTAAACTTTTTAAAATATAATTTGGCATTTCTTTGGCACACTCTGATCAATTTTGAAAACAATTCAGCAAAAATTACGCGTCTTATGAATTCATTCCAGGTTTTCCAACTCACATACTTCACCTGAAAGTTGTGACATCAGTAATGCTACTACGAAACCTTTGTCCACCAAAATTATGCAATGGCACAAGACTACGAGTGACTAGACTTAATGAGTATGTAATTGAAGCTACGATAACTTCTGGAAGTGCTCGAGGAGAGTTGGTTTTAATACCCGTATTCCACTAATTCCGTTAAACTATCCTTTTGAATTTAGAAGAGTCCTGTAAAAGTTTTCTTTGCAATAACCGTTAATAAATCCCAAGAACAGACATTAAAAGTAGCAGGGATCGATTTAAGAGGAGACTGTTTTTCACTCGGGAAATTTTATGTAGCCTGCTTCAGAGTCAGTTAATCAAGCAGCTTAATAATTTTTAGCACCAGAAGGAAACGCAAAAAATGTAGTATACAAAGAAGTTGTAACGATTGAAGGTCACGGTACGAACCTGCGGCGTTTGGGCCTGTAGCCGAGAATCATACCGATCGAGCAAAAGGGACCCTTCAGCTCGAAGGATATTATCTGGCTTATAAGTCTGACGCTACAAAGTCCTTGCTTAAACATAGGTATAACAAACAAGTGTGGATGGTCTGCGTTTGCAAAGAAAATCAATACTTTGAAAGGATCGTTAAGGATCGGTTAAGGAAAAGGGCATATATATTAGGAGTCCAGAGGCGCCGGGGCCCTCCCAAAATTAGAAAAAATTGTAGGCAATAAGTAATTATTATAGGGGATTTTCGTAACTAAGTGCACGAAGCACTGTTATCCCCCGCTAATTCCATTACCCGAGCAATGCCGGGTACAGGAATGCTAGTATATATATATATATATATAATTTCCCCTGGCGACTTAGTTTTAACAGCCTTTTTAAAACAACTGATTTATAGACAAAGAAAAAATATGGTAGAAAGCGTTTGAAATACGTATAAACAATTTAACTGCATTAAAACTTATTAAATAATTACATTAAGAAAAACTAATCAGCATTTATGATTTCCTTTAAAACCTGATATTTATTCAAAACAAGCCCTAGGAAAACTCAATTGATTTTATACCAGGAAAAAAATGCTAAGATGAATATCTTTTCTCTGAATAATATAAGATCTCTAGCTAGTCGGATAAAAAAAATCTCCATCTAATCATGTGCTTTTTTTTTATCCTTCTTCTCTACCGCCGAAAAAAGGAAGAAACTTACAATCGGATTCTCTGTGACCGCGGGGGTAGATAGTGGAATGCAACAGTACTTCCATTCTGAAGCATTTTATTCTGTGATGTAACGAGAACCCAATGAAATTTCTTCCAACTTTTGGAATACTTTATTAATCTTTTTTTTTTCTTCACAATTTTTTTCATAGGCTGAAGAAAGATAACAAGGAAAAGAAATCTTACGTTGTTATTCTTTTATTCCATGCTTTGTAACTCAAACAAATAAAAAAGAAATGCGTCTGAAAAATGTTGAATAATGCAGAATTATATTCGGCGTAATGCAATTGGATTATCGTTAAAGCATTGCAAATATTTTAACGGATAATTATGGAATGTATAATTAATGATGCTATTTTGAGTCGCAATAATATTTGAGATTAGGAGCAGAACAAATATCTGATACTTTTTTAGAAATATTATTTCAAAATGGAATTATAAGAAATTGTCATACGAAAAGATAAGACAGGGTATCAAAAATACATATTTGTGGAAATTGGATTTTGATATACTTATACAATCCCCTTCATTGCATTTCAGAGCTATCACGGCTATTTTCAGGGCTGCTTTCATAAAAGCAATTATTTTCTTCTTGCTATTTTTATATTTTTTACTACATTAAACAAATATTATTTTTTTTGAACCTATATCCTTTGAAACCTTAAGATAGTAATATTTTAAGGTTTAGGTAACTTAATAAGTACTTTACTCATACACCATACAATGTTTTTAATGTTAGCAAACAATATAATAAGTTGATATCAATTTTAACATGTTATTCAGAAACATTTTTCATAAATTTTTTGATGCTGTTACGAATATTTCAATGTTGCATTCAAAAATCGTTCCTAGTTTTCCTTTGGCTTCTTCAATGAAAACTAACTATAACTTCTTCTAGCCAAACTAACTATAGACTTGGTCGTTTTCTCTTCCAATACCTAAAATTTTTCCAATATTCTTAAGCGAGTTCACTGTTAATAAAATATAACATCATATATTCAAAATAATTGAAGTATGTAGTTTTTGAAATCTCAGTCAGAATTTAAAAAAAACATTTCGGTGTTGGAGTTTAATATTTTTAAACGTAGAAATGTTTAAAATATGTTTAAGTTTCGAAATTAGACAGTTTTTGAAGACTCATGATTCAATAGGTGTTTTTTGTGTTATTACCAACATAATCAGTGGTTTCATATACCATTTTTTTTTCTTTGTTTCCATCTCTGGAAGAATTTTATTTATGACACCCTAGCTGCCAGAGATACAGGCAGTGCGGCAGCCTTCAACGATGGAATTTCTGAAAATGTTAATAGATTAACACATTGACTGCAGCTTTGAATTCCTCACGATGTAATTTATAGAGCCCCCCTCCCCAAAAAAAGCAATTTCAAGTCAAGGTAGGCAATTATGATGCTAAATAAAATAAGGTCCAATAGTTAATATCCAATTTTCATGTTAGGATTTGGTTAGCTTACAATATAAAATATTGATTCTAAATGTAATCATTATTGTTAGTAATACATTTCTTTGATTCTACTTTTATCATTTTGAAATTTAAACTAAATTTCTTTCGGACGAAGTAAAATGCACTTCACAAAATTGTTTCGAATCTATGACTCGTCTTCATCAATTTTAGCGAGAATGAAGTTGGCAGAATCAATTCTTTTCTTGAAAATGCTGCAAAATCTCAACTGCATACGGATAGTTTCCTAAAATATTGGGGAAGACTCTGCGTACAGTTGCCTCTGGCTTTGATAAAGTCCTTGCTACACTTCTAGCACTTCCCCGTTGCTGATCCACTGACCCTGAATCGATTGCTTCGTTGAACTCATCTTCAATTTCCCGATTCGCAGATCTTCATCCAGTTCCTGGGAGCACTCCGCGTTCTTTTGTAGCTTGAAATTTATAAATCAGTTTCTCTGAGCCATTTACAGACAGCGGCCCTTTTCTCAAATTTTTAAGGTTATATTCCTTCAAAGCAAGACTATAAATGCTATTCTTTAGGTAATAGCATCTTACCCACAGAGCGCATTCTACTTTTGACAAATAGTTTAAAGATTCATGACTTTTATCTTCATAATGATTTTAAAATTGGGGTGGTATTCATTTTGACGTAGTGCAGAACAAAAATAGCGTTTTAATAATCTACAACACCATCTATTGCAAAAAAATGAACTTTTTTTCATTGTGTAATTTCTTTCGACATGTTATAACTTATAACAACTTTCTTCAACATACTCCAAGTGCTTTTTCTTTTACAGTCCTTCATACACTTTCATTTTAATTATAACCCTCCTGTATTTCTTAAACTTTTTAATTCTTTTGAAACAAGTGAAGTATTTAACAATGATAGAGAACATTTGATTATATTTGTCAAAAATAACAGATTTCAATGTATGTGGGAATTTTGAAGATTACATTTTTAATAGACCTTAATTTTAAAATAACCTTTTAATTCTTTTTGAATAATTTATTAGAATATTAACATTGTGTTAAATTCTAATAAAACAGATTTACTTTTATTTTTTTATATATTTGTTTAATGTATGCAATTCATTAATAAATAACAGTGATTCGGCATGCATTTTCTTTTATTTTGAAAATCGGGCAATCAATTAAGTTACATTGGATTTTAATGAATCCATATGTTTTAATTGGCCTTATTTCGCATTAATAAAGTCATTTTCTTCAGTATTCTGCCTGTATTTGTTTGAAGAAATGACTCATTTAGGATCAAATTAGTATTTAAAAACTAAAAGGAAGTTAAGAGTTTACAAAGACCCTTAAAATTACTTTCCCACAAACCAACCTAACCAACATTTGTTTGTATAACTATAATTTATAAATAAATAAAAGAAAATAAGTCTTAAAAACCTCATTGAATTTTATTTTAATAATTCTTTTTAAGAATGATTTTTGTTACTGCATTTCACAGTTCGAATTTGGCTCTCCAAAAGGATTCCGTTTAACACTGTCATTAATATCAATATTCTGTAAAATGTGTGACGGAGATGAAATTGAACTGCCTGCGTATTTTACACAAAAAGGAGTACTGTCTTGAATTGCAGCCAACTCCGGGAGGAAAGTGCGTAATTTACACACGCTGAAGCCGCGAGGGAAAGCGTCAGCGATAAATTCGTTACTTCATTCTCGTAAATGCCTTTCGCCCGCGTGCTTCAATGAAGTTACGCCACCTCAACCTGCATCACGTTTACTAAAAATTAGAATGCGTCAGAATATACCGAGCGTCAGCCCGCTTGCCAAAACTAAAATTTCAAGCTTTCGTATTCGGTGTGTTTCATGGGAACACCATTAAATTTATCTGGGGGAGATTTGATTTTTTTTTTAGTTTTGAATCTTTCTTTATAAGCTAAAGAAATGTTGTGAAAGCGCAAAAATATCAGTAGAATCTTTTTACCAGATAGTATCAGAAACAACGTGCAAAACATTTTGAAGCATCATGGCTCACGTACATCTCGTGAAATAGTGAAAGAAAGGATATAAGAAAGAAAAGTAACAAAAATAAAGTTTTTCATTAATTTTCCCTACAGGTATTGCTTTTCTTGTGAAAAAAAATGATATAGATTATATATTTCGTGTGAAATACTCTAATACATTTAAAAATGTTTCTAAATATAATCATTGTATTATATCTGGTGACGTAAATGCTAAAAAAGTATGATAAAGTATGATTAATATAGGGAACTGTATAGCAAGAAATATCTTCATTATTCACTAAATTTTCAAGAAAAAACATTCCATAAATAAGAAAAAATTCCAATTATTTAATCCATTATAAAATTTAAAAAACCACACAATTATTTGGAAATATTGTGAAATTACAGATTCGAATATCATAAAGCACTGAAACACTATAAAATATAAAACTTTATTCCAGTTTATCATCATTGGGTACCGATATTGTATAACATAGTTCAAAATGTTTTACAACTTTAGCATAGAAAATAGTTCCAATAGAATAAATATACCTAAAATTAATCATGAATACCTATTAGAGTATAAAAGGGGGTTTTATATAATATCTTAAGTAGTTTTAATTTATTTTTGCTGAGCTATTCCTTTTCACCTACCAAACCTTTTATCTAGCTAACGGCTTCTCAGTTTTAGAATCAAGAAGAGATTGAAATGTAATTATGATAGCTTATCATGTTTCACTCGATAAGCAATAACATGCACACGTAAATCTGTTTAAAATTATCTTTTTTTTCTATTTTACTACTAAATTTTTTTTTAAAAAAATACATTTTTAATTGAATGATATTTGAAAATTATTTCAGGTGGAAGTTAAAAAAAGGAAAGAGTTTACTTGTGAATAAGATTGACAAGAATAAATTATGGAATTTAGCTTCAAAAGTTATATCGATTATTCCAAAACTATTTATCCTCTTTTTCTTTTGTTAATTATATAAAAGATAAAATTTCAGCATTAAGAAAAAGGAATGAAAAAAACTATCTGTAAAACATGGATTACCGTTTAAATCTTTAAAAGTTTTGGTGAAAAAAAAATTGGACAAATTTTATTGCTAAATCTTATATATCTTTAAAATTAAGATGAAAAATTTTTCAAGTGCAAAATTTTATAATACAAATAAAAGTTTTATTTCATTTATTTTAGTTTTTTCATTGTTTTCTTCATATTTTTATTTTTGCTTTTCTTTTTTCTAATATTTTACTTTAAGAAAATAGTGAACAGGATAAGGCCTATTATAAAAGTTATAAATTTTTAAAACGGGGCAAAACTTTAAAAGCAAAACATCTGCAAATGCATCTCGTTATCTGATGTGTTTAAGTATAGAAAATAAATATGAACATTAGAACATTGCATAATATTTTTAGCTAAATCTGTGTTTACAAAAGTGCCATCGCAACATTGTTAAATGTAGAATTTGCAATATAGTTTTGCATAGTATTTTTATCTATATTTATTTACTGTTTCTACCGAAGTTTATTTTTTATTATAAGCTTAAAATTGATTAATATTAGGCTTATAATAAATAAATGATCAAACAAATAGTTAGAATTAAAATCTCAAATTAAAATAATTACATGGCTAAAATATTTTGGGTCATAATTTTATTGTAAGAATGGTTTAAAAATCTCATTGCCTTTTTAATATTTCTACTTATGGTACAACTTTATTAATGTGATATCCCTCGAAATTCTTAATATTGCAATGGTGTAGAAAGAGATAATGGCATTTTCGAGCAATTTTCTAGCAATAATTACAAATAAATTTTTCTTCAGATAAAGTAAATTTTGATGTTGTTTTGTGGAAGTTTATTTTGAAATAATCCATATTTACAACCCATATATTTTCCAAGCAGTACTCAACATGCGAGAAAATGACAGCAATTCAATGAACGTTTTGCTTTTACTTTGCATCTCTGATTCGACTAAACAAAATCAATTAATAAGTAAAACTTTCAAATTGTCACTTTTTTCTGTTTTTTTTTCCTTAGCTCTTTTTCAAAAAAAAAACGTATCTGTATAATATTTTAAAATAGGATAATGGGTGATATTTCTGCTATTAAATTATTCTATCGCACTAAATAAGAGTTGGCTCATTTGTGAAAGACGGGGCGCCTCCGTACGGTTCGAATTTTAGATATCCTAAACCTTTACGCCCAGACTTGTGCGATAGTCTAACCATACACGGAATCGTTGTTTTCAATTAGAATTTTAATCCACATTTTTAAAAGTTAATTTCTAAAGTTCCAGTTTAGGGTTTGAATGATGGATAGATAACTGATGTTAGCAATCATTAAGTTTCTGTATCAACTTTACGATTGATTATGCCTGTAAATTCCCTTTTCAATAAATACGATGACAATGGAAGAAACAAAATAAGTAAGAAAAATTTAGATGCACTGATATTATGTTTACTTCTTATAAATCTTCACCATATAACTTTTAGGATATTTTTCGGCAAAAATGTCTCTAAATAAACCAAACGGTCAGTAAAACTGAGCTTGAGAAAAATTTCTCCGGAAGTCTCCATAGATTACTAAGGTTTTAAAGGAACATGCCACATTTATTCAAGAATAAAAGTTTACTAACATCAATATTTCTTTTATGAATATTACATGAATCACTTTCTTATTGGATAAAACTGAAAATAGTGATGCGTCTCTAGTCTTATATACTCTGAATATTACTGACAGCATAAAATAATTGGAAGAAATTCGATTCGAATGCCCCGTGACCACAAAAATCTGCAAAGGAATGCAATGCAGAGCTTTATCAACATTGTAAGAATTCTGTAGGAGTATTTGTCCCGCGTTTGGATGAATTCTCTACATGCAGTGCACAAATAGAAATGCACAAGAGAAAGGAATGCGGCTCTGTATCTTATTTTGGCATTCAACCTTATGAAACTAAAGTATATTTTTGTAAAGGATTAATATTTTTTTAAAAAAATACTTCCCTTAACTCTCTTCATCATTTTCATGCAATTTTTCTACGTCGACAAATAATTTGCGTTCAGCTTTTATTTGTAAATGCAGACACATTTTTATAACCGTTTGTTTAACTCCAAACATCTAATTACTTTCAAAAATTATTATTTTCATTCCAATTATAAATTGTTGGGAGAACCCTAGCATTTGAGTTATATAACGAATTATATTTACTGGTTTGAAAAATGAAAAGAGCAATTTACTTGTAAATCATTTTAAAGTGAAATTAGACTGCATAATTTTTACGAACACATTTTTGCCGATCCAATAGAAGCTAATTACTATAGAGATGATCCTTTATTGCCTCTCTTTATTAAATGATTTTAAATACCAAGAAAATTTATAGATTATGAAAGTTGTCTATGAAGTAAAGCGAGATTTCAGGAACCTGACTGTAAATTATTGTTCAGTAGATGAGAAACAAATTTTGTCAAGAAACTATTCCGACCGTAAAAGGTTTGAATGTCAAATTTTAATATAGCTAAAAAAATGAGTATTTACTTGGTAATCCAAAAAGTACATGTATAGAAAAAAGCTTTTTACATGGACTATTCAGTTTACTAAAATGTCCGGAGGCTTACAAAAAAAGAATCAAAATTTGACAGTTTGCTGCAATTACAAAAGTTTGGCTCTTTGTTTAATTTCTGAATAGAGATTTCTTTTCGAGGAGTGATAAATAAAATATTTAAAATAAGCGTCTTATTCTAACTAAAAGATTCAACTAAATTTCCAAATGTTCTTGAAAAATTGGATCTATTGGTCAGTATATGCAGTATTTTACCTTAAGATGATATTTAATGAAAAAAATATGTTCCTATTTAATTCAACAAAATGGATATATGTTGATGGCAAAAAATTATAATACATTCTTTGGAGAAAAAATAACAACTAAGTTATACCGAAGAATAGAGGATGTATTTCTAAGCCTGCTGTGTGATTGGTCAGTCACGTTACAATGGTTAAGGAAATTAGAAATAAAATTAGTTTGCAATATTCCATTCGAATACTTATTTTAAAGGACCACTATTTAGACATTTGTAGTATATCCGTTCTGTAGTATTATCTTCACAATGA
The DNA here is from genome assembly GCA_026289955.1 of Argiope argentata. Classification (NCBI taxonomy): domain Eukaryota; kingdom Metazoa; phylum Arthropoda; class Arachnida; order Araneae; family Araneidae; genus Argiope; species Argiope argentata. The sequence goes on along the minus strand of JAOUZG010020767.1, from coordinate 7,023,084 downwards.
CATTTATAGTTTTTAATGAAAAATGATGTGTTGTTTTTAATAGTCATTCTCGTGAATAACCTTGCTCATTCACTACAAATCAATATACTAAGAGACAGTCTCCTGCACGTTGATTTGCACTCAGAGGGTGTGCAATGAATTGCGAATCTTTCGAGTGAAGGCTTGCCTCCTATTTCAGTAGGTAAATTCAGTATTTTTGTAGCGTTTCTGATCTCTTTTACGATTATGCGTTGAAACTCTCGCCTTCTAATTGCATTCTCAATAGTATGGAGCTAAAATGCCCGAAAGAAAGTTTATCACAATTTACCAGCTTTTATTCCAAAAAGCTGCAAACTATAAAATAAATCATTTGTCTTATGACTCCGTTAAGATGTGGAGAACTGGAGTAGGACGCTGACATGCTGTACATCGGGGTGCCGGTTCCCTAACAACAAATGTCTATGTGTAGATTAGTGCGGCCAATTTTTAATCTGATAAGAATAGGGCCAAGTGTTTGCCTAATAGAATACTTGATACTATTCTCACCAGATTAAGAACTGAACACTTCTAAGAATTGGACGACATATAGACACTTGTCAAGAAGCCGGCATCCCTATGTACAACAGCATGTCAGTGTTCTATGTCGGTTCTTCACGTCTGAACAGAATGCGCACAATTTAGCAATGAACGCATTCGCTACTTTCACTCCACCCACATCAAATATAAAGACACTCTTCACAAAGTTCCCCGTCTTTTTATCTTTTAAAAAAGGATTGGCTTTTACTTCTTGATTTGATTCTTAAATAACTTTTAGATTGTACTTTACTATGCTATCAATTTTCGTAGATTTTACAGGTTGACAGGTCAAATAAAAGGACTCAACTTAAAAACATTTAAAACTTCTAAAATAGGACTAAATATCCTCATATATTTTGAGCAGTTTAATCAAAAGTAGTTCCTGCGGCAATAAGCTCTATCAAACCAACCAACCGACGAACGTTTTTAGAGCTTGTATTGATAAATATTTCGCTACCATCAATAGCTTGTAACTTAGAAATATGAACAAGTTTATCTTAAAAGGGTAATATGTTTATTTTAATGTTAGTAAAACTACTAAATATGGGAGTGACGTGCCCAAAATGTTTTGATTCAGGTTCTTAAATTAAAATAATATGCTCTTGTATCATTGTCTTCCTAACCCTCCTTCTCCCTTCCTTAATTTTAATGGAAATCTTGCATTCTCGCCCATCAGGTTTCACCGATGAAGAATGTTTTTTTTTCAAGTCAATGAGATTGTGTATTACTTCTTTTCTGATTTCGCTGCCATCAACCACGTAGAAGATTCTTCTTTGATTATTATCCTCAAATCTTGAGCCTGATGAGGAGTGACATGGTCATCCTGGCCTGACAACATTTGAAAGCTTCGTTTTCATCTACAAAGTTGAAGAAGAATTTTGAAATATTTTTGTTCGTCTCAAGTCGTCATATGCAAAAATATCCTCTTCATTTTGATTCGGAAGAAGTTGAAGAATCACAAATGTGTCCCATATCGGAAATAGGAAGTCTATTAACTGCCTTTCCCTCCAATATCTTGCAGTTCAGAATTCTTATTCCTTTCTATTGTTTTTTCTTTCCGTATCAGTTTCTTTTCCATTCTTCTTTAAAACACACATTTTGAATTACAGTACTATAAAATGTTCTTTAATCCACAAGAAAAGCTACTGGTACTTTAATTCTGAAATTTCTTATAAGAAAATTCTTGACTTTATATAATGAAATAGCAAGTAAACCTTCCTCGACTTATTTTTTTAAAGACACAATATTTTTCGAAAACTTTTATATGCCTGCTTTTTAATATAATTATAAGTAATGTATTAGACCGTACGCATACATTAGCAGAAAATTATTATTACAGATTTCAGGTACCCGAAGCATTTTGAAAAATCTGGTGAATGAGTCTGGAGAATTTTGAAATGACCGTTGAAAGTACCGTTTACAACTCTCAATATACTGAACAGGAACAAAAACAAATGAGGCAACTACGTACCCAAAACTGAGCAGCGTGCCCTAATAATAGAGAGACCACAAACTCCATCAAAAGAGGCTCTTGATAGCTGTGGTAGTAAAAATAACATTCTTCTGAGTAAGAAGACGATCTATGCACATTTCAAGGAAATCCCACGACTGCTCAGACCATTCAACTATTCTTTGAGTGTTTATTTCTTTTCAAGTTTAATTTTAACCAATTGTAATTTTGAATGAAATATATTATATTGCGCCATTTCATTTTCGTGAGTTTGATAAGGAATCGGGCTGAAATGTGAAGATATTTTGACTGCAAAAGATTTTATTTAATTTATCTAAAAAAATTATGATAATTAAACTTTCTAAACGACCATTTTTCGACACATTGGCATTAAATATTTGACTTTCCATTTTTCACTCCATCCTAGTGCACACTGCCATAATGCATTGTGTAGGAATTCTTTCATAATTCCAAGTTCGATATTCCATTTTTCATAGTTCCATGGTAAGAATATATTGCACAAGAAATTTAACTATATTAAAAATTTTGATGTTTGAAATTCAAATGGGACATAGCGTTTTCCGGGCCATTCTGTAATTTAATAATTTAAAAGTTCATCGACTATGAACATCTACATTTTAAATTCGCTTGCCTGTTTCTCTTGAATTCTGATTTATTCAAATATATTGATGGATACATTTATCTGTCTAACCATATGTTTTTCATAATTAAAACTTATAAATGCTGCGGGGTTGTGACATGAGATGAAGAAATACTCGCTATTTCAAAATCTCAAATGTCTGTATGAAATTGTATTGGTAGTTCAGTCATGAAAAGAGGCTTTCCCATAGACATACTTGAACTGTGGGAAATAGTCTGAGTCGTCAAATTCTGTGAAATCGTCAAAATTAATACATACTATTAACTATTATGAACATACTAACAGATTAAATTTAATCATTCATACTCAATTAAAAAATGCACTTTTTTCAACAGTTTTTCTTCTAATTACTGAGATATAATTCATGAGCGGAGAAAATTTATTTTTTGATCCTTTGATTATTTACAATTCCATTATTATTTATTATTCCATTCTATTGCTAGTGGAAATACTTTCTCTTTTTATTTATATGCATGCTTTACTTGCTGAAGCTAAAAATAATTATCTGCATATAGAAAACAGAAATTGATAACATTGCCGAAATTTTTCATATGCATATATTTATGCTAATTTTCGTCTTTGTACGACAAAATGAATTGATAGGAAACACATTTAAAAACCTAAAACACATCCTAATACTATTGTTTTCCTTTTAATTAATTTTGATGCATACTGTTATACATTTTATATTGATCCTTCTAAACAAGAAAAAAATATTTCACTTGAAAACGTTTTTTCTAAAGACGTAGTAAATTTTAACTAAGGTCTTAGAAGAACTTAATGAACTGTATTACTGAAAGTAATGGTGTATTAAATCAAACTTTTATGAATAACATAAGGACAATATACTTGTGTGTTAAAAAGAGAAATTCTTAATCAAACGTTTCTCAACACTGTTGAGATAACGGAATTACAAGAAAAAACTAAGAAATGTTCAAAATCGAATTCCAAGTGACCACTCGGATCGGTTTTGGAATGTTACCACACTTTTAAACTATTTAATTTTCTAATACAAAGGGAAAATCAAGACACTTCTTCTAATACTTTATTAAGGCATGTTTTTTAACCTTTTCAGCTATATTCCTCTGCAGAAAAAGATTAAACAGAAGAAGAAGAAAAAACTAATTCGTTATTCTTTTATCCTTATCTATTGTTCTCGAAAGGCAAGAGAATGTGTTAAAAAGAGCATTGATGCACGAGCGATTTTTTTATTGTAACAGAGGTGGATTAGACTGAACTGAGGGCAAGTTTTTTTTTTTTTTTTTAATGAACAGAGGTTTTTATTTTTTTGGAAAATATCATTTGTTGGCAATCTTTTGATTGTTTAGAATAGAAAGAAAATGCCTTAATTTTGTTTTACTATGTGGATATTATCCAGTGGATTAAATGAAAAAAAGCGAGAAGGTATTCGAGAAGATTCTTTTCATGATGAATTCTTTATTATTTTATGTTATTGCTGAATTTTTTATATTATTTGGTTTTATAGAGCTTTTATATATTTTTAGAACTTCAAACGTCTTTTTTATTCTCTTTTGAAGGATTTTAGTGGAACAGTTTTTCTCCTTTGTTATTTGTTATATCACGAATTATGCTATTAAATGAAAGGAAATTCTTTCTTTATTAAAAGTTTTTTTAATAACACTTATCTATGTCATACGTATTTTTCAATTTATTAAGCATACTCACAACAACAAAATATAGGTTAATGATTTCCATTTTGTTATTTTATTTCTATTTTAGTAAAAATCTTGCAAAAAACAGCTCTAATCCTCTGAATATATCATTTATCACAAGGGATTAAAAGGAAAGATATCCCAAGGAGACTACTGAATTTTTTCCCAAATGTCTGTTATTATAATTAAAAATTATGCTGGTATGGTATATAAATTTCGATAATTAAAATAGTTTAGATTTCATCTTCATCGTCTCAGCATGACTTAAATTTATTAAACTCATAATTCTACACAATTTTTTTCACCTTTTACTTCGTGTCTACAATTTTTATGCAGCTCAAAATTATTCTATGTAATTATTTTTCTTATAATGTTATGCAATTATTTCCCCTATAATGCTATGTAATTATTTCTGTTATTATATTATGTAATTATTTCTCTTATAATTTTATGCATTATTTCTCTTATTATATTATGTCATTATTTCTCTTTTCATATAATGTAATTATCTCTATGATTGCTACATTTGAATAAGTAACAAACAAGCATATATCATAAATATTTAGGTTGGAACAAATAGAAGGTCAAATTTAAAATTCTAAAAAAAGGCAAAATATTTTTTAATGTGAGGGACAACGCACTATAAGAAACACTATTAAAATACATAAATTCATTGATAAAGCATTATTCAGTTTTTCTAAATTTTCGTTTCCAAAAACAATTCATGTCATTTATAATCAAAATCACATCGACCCTCCTTTAAAAATTAGTTTACAATACGTTTTCTATCTTATTTTAAGTGAAAAATTTTATTAACTCTTTGCATTTCTAGAAAAATCTGACAAGCCATTCTAAAGGACCATTTTCACATTCTTGTAAGATTATGCTTATTATAAAATCCGTATGATGGCAAAAGTTCACGCATTGATACATTTTTGGAATCGTATCTTACCTATAAATATTTTTGGGCTTCCTAGGTGCTATACTCTGTATTCGTATGTATAATTCTACATTTATTATTTTACTTGCAAAGAATGTAAACAAAAGATTATTTTCAGGTAAAAATAATATGTGATGTTGAACTTAAAATGTATTAAAGAAGCCCTTCCTCTTTACATCTTCCTGGATGAACCCCCAAAATCTTCTAAAGGTCAATAATATTCGATTGGTAAGCCTTTTTTTATAGAATTTTTTTAAAAAGATTTGTTTCAATATTCTTCGTATAGACGTAAGTTTAACAATGTTGGCTTTAAATTTTACTTCACATTGTTTTTTTGATGTAGGAACTTCATATTTTTTTCCCTGTTCCAATAGTGTGGTGGGGAAAGGGGAGTGTCAGCTCAGGAATAATCCTCGTCATCTAATCCGTGGTTCAAAATTACGATTTCCCAAAATTGCGTAAGTGTTGCCTCATAACGGGAAGTTAATATAACTAAACTTGACTTCTTTCTGAAAGCTTATTTCAATTCCTAATATTATTTCTCTCTCTCTCTCTCTCTCTCTCTCTCTCTCTATATATATATATATATATATATATATATATATAGAGAGAGAGAGAGAGAGAGAGAGAGAGAGAGAGAGATCTGCAAATAATATTAAAATCTTCAAATTGTGTTTTAATGAACTTAATGTTCAAAAAGGGAGAGGAAAGTCTAAAAAATGTTTAGAAATTCAAGCGAAAAAGATGAAATTAATGACGGATAAATCTCATTCTGAAGCCTCAGTGGCTTCCTTATCCCAGTACCTGAAGTTGACAGAGGAAAAGGTGATGCCAAATCTATTTTAACCATCATCAAAAAAATAACCGAAGAAAGATTTTTCCAACTGGGCACAAGAAACGGCCTCAAAAAAAAAAACAATTATATTCCTGATCCCAGTTCAGTGTCTGCGAAGAAAAATTAATTTAAATCGAAGAAGTGCCGGATGTTGAAATATCGCTCCGGTCGGTTGCCACAGCTCAAAGTTTAGGTACTGGTCAGGGAATTAAGAAATGTTTGTGTAAAACAAAGCGTGTCAGCAAAAAAAAAATTTTTTTTAAATAATTTTTTTTTTTTTGTAATTTCAAATGTCATTTTAGTAATCCTTGTTGTAACAAATGTTTTTATTGAATGTTTCCATAAATACCATTTATATGCTGCATAAATTAGATAAATTGCTTCTTTTTCATTATAATTGTTTATCATTAGTTTATTTATAGAATACCTAGTTATTTTATTGTAGATAAATTGTTTATTTTACAATTTAATTGTTTCTCAATAGTTAATTTATAGAATACCTAGTTATTTCATAGAATAAGTAGTTAAAGTGCCAAATTAATAACATATTACACACTTTAACGGACACGATCAGTTATTTCATGGAATAACTAGGTATTCTAAAAAATAACTGC
>JAOUZG010020767.1:7000195-7015956 GCA_026289955.1 Argiope argentata | reverse complement strand
ATGAGGCGTATTTAATTCCAAGTCTATATTCATCCATTTAAATCATTTCCATAATTAAAAAGAAAACAAAATTGGAAACTTAACAACAGCTTGTACAGTATGTAATAAGGTTGTGCCGTTCAATATTCAAATCTTTATGTCAATTATGTCATTTTTATAACATTACTTTCTTACATTTCCAATGCACATTATTTGTCTTTGCAATTCAGGATGCTAATACATATTCTTACTTCAATAAAGTAAATATGAATAATTTGCTTTAGGTTATTTAGTTTTAACGTCTTCCGAGAAAAACAATGAAATGTTCAAAAAATAAAAATAAAAAAATGATAAAATGCTAGAGAATAAAGTTAAATGAGAAGGAATTGTTTCAGTCCTGAGTAGAATGCAGGTATTAATTGTAATATCAATTAGTCCAAAATGCCACCATTAATATACTTTCAAAACCATCTTTCTTCATTTTTGAGTATCTTATCGAGTATGGAGATGCCATTCAGTAACTTATAATAAATATTTCAGAAGAAGGAAGTATCCTGGAAGTTTTATTCAATTTTAATTTTAATTTCTTTATTGTTTATCTATAACCGGGAAGTTTATTTTTGGTTCTGGGTTTTAAAATTCGTTGCATTTTGTATTTGAAATATACTGTATTTCATTCTGAATGTACAATGTATTTTTAATATGTTGCAAACATTTAAATTCAAAGAAACAGTGAAGAATTCGAAGAAATAGTGCAGATATTGAAGAAATATTGATAACTTCAAATGCATGAATTCTTAATTTCACTAAGTTGTGAAGAAAATTAAGAGTAAAAAAAAAGTAATATTTGAAAAAAAAAATAATGTACTCAAATTATCTTTCAACGGGAGTTATATATTTTCTAACACAACGACAAAGCTTACGTAAATAAAATCAATTATTTTTAAATCGAAAAAAATAGTTCATTCATCTAATTTCCATTATATTTTTAACAAATTATGGAGAAGATGAAAAAAAATCAGGAAAAAACGTTTAAATAAAATTTATTTGTCCATTTTTTGATATTATTTAAAAGATCCACCTATATTTTTGGAGTACACAAAAGAAGTCAAGTTCCATCTATCTAGACGTTTTTTGCTTTTTTCATATCACTTCCAGATCCCCAAGGGCACATTAAAATTAATCAAAATGGGAAAACAATTATTCGGCGATTCAGTGATCTTAAGTGTTGAAGAAAAAGATCTCGATAAAACAATAACTTCTCTTAAAATCTGAAAGCCATCTTCTGACGATTACAGTGCTTCTTCACTAGAAAGTAACAATCTTATTTTCCGTTTGAAAAAAAAAGAAACGAATCAAATATCGGATCGGAACGCTTATTCCCTAAGTTTCCACCATGAATAGCCGAAGGATATTAAGGCTCTTGTCTTGTAAAGATGGCACAGTGAAATAATTCAAAAATACCTAAATAAAATACTTTGGTGCTTTGAGATAGAGAACATCAACACTGAACTTTTACTTGAAAATAATTTCACTTATGAGGGGCTAACAAAAATTTGAAACGCATTTTCAGATTCTGTCTGATGGATATAATAAAGCTCTGTAAACAGAAAATATTTTGGGAATTTAGTTGATATTAGGGAGATATATCACTTTAAGTTTTCAAAAAATGGCGTTTTTTAATTCTGTAATATTACTATAGACAAAAAGTGTTATTGAAACGTTTCGTTGACATCTACTTAGTAATCATATTGGAATTGTTATTTTAAGTTAAAAATTTCCACACTATTTATAACTTCAACCCCTCGCTGCAAAATTCTTTTATCAAAATAGGTTCGAAATTGGTTAAATGTTTCCTCTCAGATATCATCGATCTTTGAAAAGAGCCCGCGAAATGCCACGAAACATGCTCGTATATTTCTCAGAGTCCCGGACTGCTAAGAGTTCATGCAAACTCAGAACAAAATGGATCCAGAAAGACCGAAATGAAACCATGAACGGGAAAACAGCGGATTGCAAATCTAAATAGACCGAAAAATCCATCCCCTCAGAAATCACTGTTTGCGCACATTTTGTCACTTCTATGTTGATCGGGGAAATCGCGGGTTATGAAGCGAGACTGTTAAATGATAGCTATTGGTAGGGCATGTCGAATTAGATGTCGGCAGTAGATGGATGAAGAGCATAAAGCATAAATTCACATTTGTGATTTCTGCCTGGACTCAAAATGAACTTCAGATTTTTTCTTCTTTTTTTCAAATACGATTATTTAAGATTGGAGGATTTAAATAGATATTTTAATTTGGATTGGAATTCTCACTCAAAATGAGAGCTTAGCGGATGGATCCAAAGTCGAATTTTCTTCTTCTTTTAGATATAATGAAGTAAATTTAAGCTCACGTGAAATGAGCCTACGCATGCGCTACGAATGCGCATTTGCATTCAAAGCGCATTACGGAAAATTTCTTTTCAATCGTGATAAAAGACTTTGACTAAAAAATTAGTCTTATGTGTGTGTGTTTTAAAATCTTTTCTTTAATTTAAGTTTAAAGGAAATTTAGTATTTATGAAATTCGGCTCTATTTTTAATATTATTACTTTTTGCTATTGTTGAAATCTTTTGTTTAATACGTATTTTTAAAATAAGTTTAAAGGGATTGAATTGGAGAATTTTAACTAACCTTCGTGTACTCTTCGCATTTACTAAGCAAATATCAATTTCGAATCATTGAGACTGCAACAGTGAATGATAATATCAGAAAGAAGTCTGCATTCTCCCTGTTTTAAGGAAAATATCATGCTTTGGGATAATTCAAGATTAATTAAAGATAATAAAGGCGAATAACTGAAAAAAATAATACAATAATGAACTAAAATTTCTAAACTTTATAATTTTTTTTAATAAATCAGTGATTTTTTTAAGTTTTATTTCTTTTCTTCTATCTGGACAAAATAGGTTATATAGGGTCAGCAAATATGTTTTTTTAAAAATTTTGCACAGATTCTTCTGCTTGTTTCCATTTATTAATGGGCTCAATCAGAAATACGTGCCTTTATTTCCCGTTTGCAATTTAATTGTAGAAATTCATGATAAATTTTCTTTTACTCTGTAGTTTTTCGTTTATATTCCACCAGTTTTTATTTTAAGTGTGTTAATGTTCAAAAAACTTTTATGAGCGAGACTTATCCTTCTAAAAACGTCCGTATTTTTGTTGATTTCTTTCAATAAATTCGTTACTCACGGATGTCAATGATGTGCTGAGAGATGCGTTGCAAGCAAATGTATCAGAACTCGTAATATAATTTGTATAAAAGTTAAGTTCTCCTTTCTCAAATACATTCAAGCATGTCCGCACTCGTAATCTAATAGCATACCCGGATGTTTCCATTACCAGTTATTAATTCATTTATCACGGAATATTATGTTCTTAAGAGTGAAATTATTGTCATTTTATCTAATTTAATTCACAGTAGTGATCATTTAGGCTGTCATCCCAATTTATTTGAATTCGAGCTGGAATTTCTATTTTATTTATTTCAATACAATAATAGTTTTAGGACAATGCGTAGTTTATAGAAAGTGATTACACGTTCCATTATATTCTTTAAATTAATGTGCTTAATTACTTACAGCCCTCAAAATTGTACTTCTGGCTCTGATCAGGGCTGCTTTTCCTATGCCTATAGAGAAAAAAATTCAGACATCACATACAGATTATGTGATAAAATAAATTTTTCGTTTATTGTATTATTTTCAATGAATCGAAGAAAAATTTTGACAAAATATCTAGACATTTTTCCTAAATTTTCTGAATAAAAAAGATTTAGCAGTGTGATTTTTCCCCCATTAATAATGGATTTCTTGTCAAATTGAATGCCTTGCAAGAATTCCTCTATTCAAGCAAAATAGAAGAAAACAAGCATTTTATCGAATAAAATCACGAAATTTCTATTAAATAACTTCATATCATCGTTTGTCATATGCGGCTCAAAAAAATTTACCCACAGATCAGAGCAACACAACAGAGTGATTGACGCATTTTATTGGTTTTACTGAAACCTTTATCTAATTGATTTTTAATTCACAAAAATAATTAATAATGTTTGCCAGAGCGTATCATTGTTAATTACGTATGCAGGATTAAAAGGTCATTAAAGGATCATTAAAATTACATGTTAAAGAATAAAGAACAACTGCAAAAAACTTTTCTATAGCTAATGCTTTTCTCTCCTGCATTATTGAAATAACAATTCGGAAAGATAGCCCGCTAACTGAAAGGATGAGAGATGCGGAATCTCGAGGAAAAACGTGCGGCACTCTACGCCGTGAAGGCAACTGTTGAGAATATACGTAGTTATATTCAAAATAGTATGGTGAAGTCACAGGAAATATATAGCATTTAATTTTATTTCGGATGCTTTCATCAAAGTATTTTTTTAAAATAAGAAAAACAGATAAAAAAATTATATTTTTAAAGTTTATTCGAATCTTATAACCCATCAAAACACGATTTTTATTAATCAAAAATAATAAAAAAAGTCTTTTATAAAAATATCTGCCTGTTATTTCACGAATTGTTGAGCAAATCGATGTTTAGCAAGCGGTGAAGTTTCAGCGGAATGTTGCTTTCGCCATGTATTTTCAATCTTATTTAAATCCTATTTCGGAATTATGGCGTATATATAGTTAAAGACCGCAAATACCATTACTCGAGCAATAGGAATTCGTATTGTTTTCCTTTTCCACTGGACAAACCATTAATGAAAATTTTATTTCTTTCTATCAACTTTTATTTTTTGAAACCTAAACTTTTCCAATACAGTAATTTCTTAACGCATTCACTCGGTTAAAAAAATTTTCTCAACGAATTCTAAATCTCATGAAGTAAATCTGTAAAACACCGCTGTCACCGCTTCCGTAACTCAGCTGTTTTTCGATATAGAAGAAAGTGTCAGTCGTGTCTATTGCTTTATTATTAAGGAGTAAGTTTTAAAGATGCAAGAGTGTAATTTTTCATAATGTAGTTATGAGAAACGGAGATGTGCCCTGATTTGTTTCAACTCGGGAAATCGAATAAAAAAATTCTGAAAGTCCCATTTTTCATTGGTAAATTCTGAGGCTATTTCTTCGGCTATAACTATTTTCTAACCTAATTTTGAGCACATTTCGAATTTTCAATTATATTTATTCCCGATTGGTGAAAGCTTGCTCCAACAATTAAAACATCCTGTATTGTGAGAAAGACAAAGATGTGCCTTTAAAGGAGTCGGAATGCTCTGAAATGTCTTGGTTGAATAGAATCAAGCGTGTGTGGATCAAAAAACAAGCATATTTATTAGTTGACATTTTGCATTATCTGTGGCAACATTAAATCCTGTGTAATAATTACATCCTATTCAAGTCATAAAGCAATACGATATTTATGTAACATTGAAACTAAACCTATTTTCCAACATACCGAGTCCGCCGGTGGGTGTCTCGTGCAAATGTATCTCGGGATAACGAATTTCTAGTCTCAAATTCAGATTCAAACATCAGATTGCCGTATTTTCCGAAAATAGCTTTAACTGCTTGCTCTTATATGGTCAAAGCAAAGTAAAAAATGTATCAAATAAATCGTACAGAAAAATATTTTAAGATTAGATCATTGTTATTATTGAAATGTCATGCCAATGTAGAAATTCAAGAATCTAGAGAGAAAAAGAAACAATTGTTTGCACTTAATATACCAAATACGGTGTCTGGGAAATTAAAAATCCATTGAGAATATAATTTCATCAATTTCAGCTTTAAATAACAAAGGCACCAAATACTCCTTTCTGGGAACAAAATCAGGTGAGAAAAAAGCGAGAATCGAGCCGCTAAAAAGACCTTGTCAAGTTCAACTTGCCCTTGGAATTGATTAACATAATGTGAAGCGTCAGAGTCAATTAGCTTTTTAAATGGCGAGAAGCAACGAACCTTTTCTTGTCACATGACAACCAAGTGATCTCAACCGAAGTTCCGACAAGTCCGGTGGGTTGCCCGGATTTTTAATCAGTTTTTCTTCTTCAAATTATTGATTTAATGATTTTCCAGAGGTATCGATTCAAAGGAGCTCCTAGCTGTGAACCTGAGAGGAATAATAGACTTTAATTCTGCATCGGGAAGATTTGTTGGAAGTTTATGTGGCAAGAAATTGCAGACAAATTTTAATTCATGTTGTCATTCAAGAAGGTTGATGCTAATTGCAACAGTCACTGAATCTATTTAATCATTGTCACAGTCAATGAATGAAAATTTTTCTTTTGCCGGTTTTCTTAGCAGTTGAAGTTATTTTTTTTCTCAGAACAATAAAATAATTTTATTTCATTGTGCTTGGTATGTATTTATTTACACACATTTTGCTTTTTAGCAATGTAAAGGGTCACTGTAGAGCTACATATTTTTGCCGTACAAAACTCCTGGCAAAACTTCCTGTTTTAATTCTATTAACAGAGTCGATATGTCATCATATTATATTATGATAAACCTTATTATTCAGGATGTCCACTCTTATCGTTACTCATCAGCTGATTTTTAAACCTTTAGAAATATAAATATAGTTGTGTTTGAAATTAGATTTAAATGATGGGAAGAGCAAAATTTCAGACATTTGAATAGATGCATTTTTGAAGCATTTAGAAATTTTAATTTATTATTTGCCCCCCCCTCCCGGTTCTATCAATCGTAACTAGAGAAAAATTGTTGACAACCTAACAAGAAAACAATGCCACCATTCAGTATTGGTTTATGCATTAAATAGAAGAAAGAAAAATATAAAATAAATATTCAATCCATGCATAAATAGTATGGAAAACATAAAGCAGTGAAAAAATGATGGAAAAAAACCTTTCATTATTTATTTTCAATACTATATTTATTACAAAAAATTATTTAAAAAGCAATTAGCGATTCTTCAACATTGCTTCTCTCATTTAAATGCTACTTAAGATTGTTTAATTTCGATAAGTAATTCGCTTCAACATGCACAGCTACTCAAAAAAGTAAAAAAAAAATTGTAGCTGGAGTGTTACAGACTGTGTTTTTGTTCAAAAGTAATCTATCAAATAAATATAAAATTTCCATATTTTTAGATACAATTAGAATCATTTAAATCTTTGGAATATTTCTATAAGCACCTGAAATTTTGTATCATAAACGAATGATTTAAATATTATTTGACAGTTGACACATAGTTACATATAATTATTGTTTACATTTAGAAACAAATATTCTCTTTCTTAAATTTTTTCGTTTTCATTTCATTCCTTTTTGAGCCCCCTACTAATTTTGTTACAGATATCCATCAAAAAATTAACATTGTTTGTTACATTTAACACGACAATAATTCTAAGTTTTCTGAACCACAAATTCTATAAATTAGGACCTATTCTTTAAATAAATAATGACAAAAAATATAGGGTGAAATATAAAACTAAAGAAAGATTCATTAAAAATAATTAAATATTAGAAGTATTATCCAACTAATAGTAAGGATAAAAATGCTTCATCAGGAAAAATTCGAATTACATTTAACTCCCAGTTTCAAAGCAATACTAGTTCTATTTTGGGACGAATCTCGTAATTTTGAACAATGTTCAGGTGACTATAACGGCACCTGATCCGGTATTCCCATCTCCAAACTTCCGCACTACTCCGGCGGGAGGACATTTAGCCTCGACTGATTTAACGTGAACCAAACCAGCTTGCATGACAATTTCCAAGGTCTGTAGGTCACAGTGGCTATGAAACTACAAATTTACAAGAAATGATTCCCCAAAGTCCTATTACCGCATTTATCTAATGCATGTGACGATGGGTGGAGAACCGCATTTGGAAAAATGCATTGCCATTATCAACATTCAGAAACTTCAATTCTGGAATTTCGTATTTCCATAAAGTTGTTATATATCGAACAATTAGGATGGAAAAAGTTTTCAAACCTATGACTGGGATATCTTCTAAGAATGATGGATCAAGGACAAATGCACTTGCGATGCCACACCAAGCAGTCAGTTTAGCTTCTAGAAAGATGCTGCATATTTCTTGATATCTTGAAATTTTTTGTACATTCTGCAATGAATGAAGTTCTTGGAGTTTTCGTTCTGACCAAGAGAAATACTCCGATTACTGCCCACAATATTCCTAGTGACCTCTTGCTATCTTCATCATATCTCATGTGGAAAAAAGTCGCAAAATTGTTATGCTCAGGCTACTCTTCAGACCAATGTAAGAATTTCCATCTTCTGGATAGATGTCTAACATTTATATTTATCTAAGAAAAACACAGTGATAGAAGTAAAATTTAAAATTAATATTATAACTATTGATGGTAACAGGTTTAATTCTTTCGGGTGGAAGGCAGACACTTAAAACTGCCGAGAGCAAGTTTCATTTTCCCATTTCACCATGGAATGAGTGAATCCGTTAACTCAAGAATGGATTTTTTTTCTGCTACGTCACTGGCAAACAAAGTAAAGAACTTTCGACTCGGTAGCTTAGGCTGCGATTGTTTGGTAAGAGTTTAAAATGTTTTAAACAATCGATCATCCCGCCGTATGAGAGAAACGGTCTGTCGGCCTATTTCTCAATACAAGGGGCACCAAAAATGTGAAATTAACATACAATTTGACGAATTTTTTTAAACTCAGTTCTAAGCGATTCTTTGGTGAGAGAGAGGGATACGGCAATTTAATGGAAGACGTGAAGTTTTTTGGGGACACACGGGGGGGGGGGGGGTTCTTGGCATCCAGGCAAATAGTTTTATTGCGGGAATGTTTAAAATTCAGTGTGCTCCAGGACGGAATTTTGTTCATTCGTGACGTGCGCGATCATATCATGATTATGATACGAGGTATGATCGATGGGAAGTTTCTGACTTCCCGTATTTACAGCCGGGGTATGGCATCTAGTAGATTTCGTCACTTCAAGTCCCGAAAGTCATTTCTTGCTAGCAAGCAGTTTTGGGACGAGGAGAAGGCAAGAGCCCTTGTCACTCAACGATTGCAATAGCGGGTAGAATCGTTCATTGAAGAGGGCATACAATCGCTACGATAAATGACTAAGCAGTGTGATCACCAAAGTCCATTATTTAATACAGGCTCCTTCCAAATGATTATTTAAGTTTTTTTTTGATGCTAAATGGAAATTACTTTCTGGATCATCTTCGTAAAAAAAACTTCGTAGTAAAAAAAACGATCAATGACAAAGGGCCCTTTATTAAATATAATTAATGAGAGTGAAGGCAAGCGCAGCATTTTCATTGGCATTGAAACAGGCGACTCGAGATCAAGTCGCGCATTACAAAAAGTGAAATTCTTGGTAACCGGAATCCGGATATGATATTAACATATTAGGGATACAAAAAAATGCAATATCATTGTAAATATACATGATGATGAAAATAACAATAAATTGTCGATTATAGCTGGAAAGGTTTTCGACTTGCATTAAAAAATTGAATAATTGGAACTCATTCAACTGAAAAAATGGCAATTCGAATAGCAGAGTGAATAGCTGTGCATCCGCAAAATGGAATTCATAATACAGAGAGCAATTGAAGATCATTACATATAGGCAGAAATAGAACTGCTTATATCATTCGGCTTCACTGTCGGATCCAAATACTTTCCGGCAAAATGTAAATCACTTTCTTATATGTTTGATCTACATTAGATTTTAATTTCAATCAAAGAGAAAGAATGCACCGAAATCATTTGTTCGCAAGAAATATTAAACAGGGTCATGCCAAAGAGTAATCTTTAACAACTATTGTTTGCCAATGTCATGCTAAATACTCACAATCTTAGCAAAGACAAGCGAATAATAATTTTACCAGGCAGTATGAGAAAGGGTAGAGACCATTCCACCTGCTTTATTGGTTCCTTTGTGAGGAATATTCTGACACTTTCACCCTTATTTTATGCATTTAAAAATCTACTTTTCTTATTCCAAATAATTTTCTACTGTTTTTAATTTATACGATTCTTCCTAACTTTTTTAATATGCAATGTTGGCTTAAACTTTCAATTTTCACCGTTTCTATCTTCTCTGAAGTCATATTTCAAAATCTACACCAATCTGGTTTCCAACTCAAATCTGTTTACAAAGATAAATTTATTTTTTAGTTTTCATTGTTAATTCCTTGTTTCGGAGATTTGACTAATTGGAGGAATCCCACAAACACATAATCGATCAATGCCACGCACATAAAAAACATACTCAGTTATTCGAAGTAATGCAATTGATTGGGATCATCATAAAGATTCGAAAATGTCTGTAAACATCTTTCTCTATAGGTATCACTTGCAACATATTCATTCAGTAAGAAGTCTAGAATTCAATCAGAGAATACAGAACTCTCAATAAATTCGGTCCTTTTTTAAGAATAAAAACAAACCCTTTATATATTCTGGATTTGTTTTGAAATAAACGGTTTTAGAACCTGCATAATTTAAAAACAATTTTTTGAATGCCGTCTTTGTTGGCAGAAAATTTTATATTTTTTCTAATTATCCAACGTGAATGCCTTTTCTGTGAAGCGGAAGCAGCCTGAAAATATATTCCAGTAAGCAGCTTACGTCTACAAAACTTTCAAAAATCTTCTTTTTCTAAATCTCGTGTAAACGTTTGAATTGGAAGAGTCAGAACTTCTTCTTGCTAGAAATTCTATTTTTCTGTAGAATATTCTCTATAAAATACGTTTTGTAAATCAGTATTGAATTCCAGATTTTTAAAATTCTGAGGCTCGTCTAACTATTGTTAGTGCTTTATGTTTTAATTAGTATTTTCATACTGTAATATTGCTTTAAGCATTACAATTTTTAAAGAAACAGAATTTTTTTTTAAATATAGAAACATTGCACGGAAGAACATTAATTTAATTTATGTCACTTTAGTTGTACAATAAGCTTTTTTTCTTCGTTGATGTATGCTGCTATCTAAAATCAAAGACATCTCCCATTCTTTATTCTGCAATTCTGAAGTTAACTTGTGTATAGGAAAAATTTCCTTTTCTTTACGTTTTGTATCTGTGATATTTATCCGTTATGTTATGTTTATTCCTCTTCAATAAATTCTTAAAATAGCACTTTTTTACTGCATGCTCTTAGATATATGATTAAAATAAAAAAAATTAATAATAATGGATATCTACCATTAATAATGGATGTATCATCATGTATAGATGTCTTTTTTTTCCTCTTCTAGACTTAAATGAGCCTACTATGCTAATTTAATTGTTCTACACCGGTCATGCGGATGATGTGTCAATGGAACTAATCTTAGTAGTTACGGAATAGAAATTATACACCATTAAATAAGAATATCAGAAAACATGTTTGTTGAATTTCTAATCACTTAAGCGTAGTTTTAATTTCTATCCATTATATTACATTATGATAAATGTTAGTTTTATTTTGAAGAAATAAAAAAACAGGTCATTTCAAGAGTGATGGAATAAAATATAAAAATAAGCTCATAATAATTTTCAAAAGGAAATAATTTTTGATCTATTCTTCACCAGAATATACGTTTAAAAGGTGGTTTACATTCGAATATTAAAAGCAAATTTTTCTAAATTTTTAAAGTATATATTTAAAACACTTTTGTTACTAACCATTATATAAATTTTGATTTTAAAAGTTTATCTACTTCTATCCCCCATTGGAAAAATATTTCATAAAATTCGAAACTTCATAATAAATTTGTGATTATGATAGTCTCAAAAATAGCAACAATAAAGAGGGATTTACAAACACTGAACCGGTTGGGCATCTTTATTTACATCAACAAAACGTGAATGTAAAATAAAAGCTCAGCATTCATCGTTTGCGACAAATATCTATTTGCGTAAAACAAAGCCTTCTTATAAATATTTTCTATATTTTCCAGCTCATTTTCTTTTAATTCACGCTTTTGTACCTCAGAATATAATATATTTCTCAAAGCATTTTACTCGAAAATTCATTGAAGGGGGAGATAAAGATGGAATTCTAATAAAAGAGAACTACATTAAACTCGAAATGCTCGTTGAATATTGACAGAAAATACAAGAAATGAAAAGATCACAATATGCTCTAAATAAAGGAATCTGGGGGGGGGCTAGAAAAGTCCCATCGCCGACTTTCTTTTTTAATCTTTCGAATTAATTATTTCTTCTCCTTTGATTATTCTTGAGGATATTCGATTATGGGGTTTATCAAAAGTTATGCTTTGCATTGACACACTGAATTGAAATTTCAATATACTTATATAATTGTAGCCCAAAGAATTAAAGAAAATTATCGGTAACAACAAAGGAAAATAATGCTTTATTAATCAAAAATTATCATTCTCAGAATTATTTATTTTGCTTTGGCGTACAGCATGGCTATTTTGTTATTCTTCTAATTAAATAGGGCTATAGATTATAATGCAATGAATACTTTGTATTCATATTGTCTCAGCATATTATTTTTCATAAAAACTTCCAAAGTTTTCCTGATTGAGTTTCTTCTTTTAAAAAATAATCTGTCCGGGGAAATATTTTTGAAAATTTCGGGTGGATGAGATAGAAAAAGAAATATTTGTTCCATTACTAAAGAATTAGTATCAAAATATTGTGATTTATTTTGGAAAAAAATCTTGATTTCTTGTCAGTCATAATTCTTAAAAATCTTGTCAGGCGATAATTTTAATATACATGAGTGAAATATACCCGGTTGTTAAAAGATAAAGAATGGAACTGAATTTATATTTCTATTTAGATTGTTTAGACAGGTGTTCATATTCCTACCACTCGGGCTGGTTGGAATAAATTTCGAGGGCTATTTTGAGCTAGATTTCGTGCTTTATGAAAGGTTTCGTCGTCAATCATCGTCACCAAATGAAGAAAATAAAATGAACTTTAGGATACTACTATGAAAATATTAATGTATAATGCAAGTATTTATATATAACTTTTTATAAAGGGCAAATTTATCATATTTTTGAAGATCAAAATGAAGCTTTAATAATAAGCATCTCCAAGAGAATCATTCGGCAAGATACAACTGTAAGAAAAGAATGGATACTGAACTTTAATGAAATATCCAAGATGGAAATAATCAAAGAATTGTAGGAATTATAGCTTATTGCAAGATATTACTTTTGAGGTAGAAATGTGTTATAACCCGTTGTGAGAAAATCGGATTGCAACGAGTGAAGAAAAGAAAACTCAAAGCATAACACAAAAATTAATCTTTTAATCCAGTTGCATTATGTGTTTGCATTGTGAATGTTTCATCGTCATCCTGAATAGAGTCATGAGGTAGAAGACTATCTTATCCTTTATGCATGGTGATCGTCAAAATGCCCTGTAACTACAATTCTTGAAGGAAATGACTGGATATTTTTCTAAAAACTAGTTAATAATTCAGTCATAATTTACTTTTAGTGCTGATAATTTATTTCAATAAGATTTTGTTAAATTTAGTTTCCGAAGAGTAATGACTATTAAATAACTAATGCAAACTCCCACATAATTTCTTTACTTACAACAAAGAAGTAATTCAATTTTAAGCTAGCAATTGCTTAAGATATTAGAGTGTTTTAATTTAATTACGTAGGGCCCTGGGCTAAAGAACCTTCTCTCGCAAAATGTCGAAGTACCTGAATCTGATTATGTAACTTCCACAAAGACATTTCTTACATAATGGGAAATCAAATTACATTATTGGGATATTGAGAATAAAATAGTTATGAAAAATAGAAAGAATATTACATCAGCTAATTAAAAATTCTACACAAGCGCACTTTAAAAAAAACTAAAACACACCAAATTATGCTCTGAGACAGCTAGCACTGAGACAGTTTTCGTAAAAGATACTACATGCAAACAATTAAAATTCGGCATATAAAAGGGAGAACTTGTTTTTCAATGTTTAAAATGGGCAAATATCTATATAATTTAATTATTTGTATGATTATTTACTTTATTAATACGTAAAAATGTATTTGCTTGAATTGAATTTATTTAAAGAAAGGGAGGTGAATATTATATAAAAGTGCATAATTACTCTTGGTAATTAGGGTGATAAAAAACCCCATAAAAGCCTCATAAAAGAATTTTCGGGGGGAAGCAGTCAACAATTTTCTCCCTTCGGTTAAATCCTTGCATTTTGTGTTGTTCGATTTTTCTGCTATATAGAAAGCAGCATGGTATCAATTGCCTCTTTTGTTTAAAAATTGACGGTTTGAAGCTTTGTAAAAAAATTTCAAATTTAATTAATTTTTTGTCAATTTTTGTTATTTTTTATATATTTAGGCAATATATCTTCCAATTCAACTAAAGAATTCATAAACTTAACTGATGACATATCTGTACAATTATTTTTGATAAAACATGTCTCATTTGATTAATTAGTTGATAATTATTAAAAGACTAGCTGCCCCGACAGACTTCGTACTGTCTCAAGTTATTGGGCTTTTGTAGCCTAATAACGTACGTACGTGTTTCATAGCACTTAGAAAATAAAAAGAATCGTTTAATACATAAATCCTTTCAAGAATAAAATAAACACATTAAGAGCTCTTAATGCCGCATTAATGTATGAAAAAGAATTTTTATCCCTAAGAACAACAACAATAAAACAATTTTTTTATCAAAACACAATCAATATAAACATGAAAAAATGAAACATGAAATAAAAATGAACAAAATGATATTCACACACGTTTGAAAAAGTTGAGTTATGCCTTAATACTAAACAACGGTTACTTACAAAAATAAGTTATCTATTTCGTACATTGAAAAACTTAAATAATAATGTAATAATATTTTCATTGTAAGGCTTTATAGTACACGATATTTTTTGTTTGATTATTTGGCGCGTAAACAAATAAATTTGACGGTTTTCCAACGCGGGAGCAGGCAACATACAACTGTCCATGAGAGAAGCATGGGTTTTCAAGATTAATGCCGCAAAAATTCAACGATTGACCCTGGGATTTATTTATGGTCATAGCGAAAGCAAGCCGCACTGGAAATTGCAGTCGTTTAAATTCAAATGGTACATCAGTTGGTACAATTGGGATGCGAGGTATCAACACTTCTTCTCCCCTATATTTTCCGTTTAGAATGGTTGCTTCGATCACATTGTTCAGTAATGTTTTTACTGCTAGCCGTGTGCCATTACAAAGACGTGGTGGGTTGATATTTCGCAACATAATGACCACCGATCCTTCTTTTAATTGAGGATTATGAGGCGGCAATCCTGGAAAATCCAGTGAATTTAAAAATTCTGGTGGATAATTAACAACATCATCTTGGTTAGTTGCGCAATCAATTGATTTATATGTTCTTAATTCGCCCACAATTTCATTTTGAATTTTGAAATTTATTTCATTTACATCTGTATTTTTGGCAGCTAAGATTGCTCGTTCACTCAACCAAAAAAGATCTCTGTAATTTTGAGTGACGTTTGGTAAAACCTTTTGAATGAGCTCGGTTTTTGATTCAGTAAACTGACTAAAATTGGCAGGCAATGTAATGCAGCCAGTTAAAAAGTCTACAGGAATTTTGCCATCCCCAATGTCAATGAGCTGTTAATCACGTGCTGAAAATGATATTTTTCTAGGTTTTATTATCTGTAGTCATTATAAAAAAATCAGAGCTTTCATAAATGCAATGGCAACACGTTATTAAAAGTTGATTTTTTTTAAAAAAATTATTTTTCGCCTACAGATTTATATTGACGTCAAAACCCTCCTCCCAAAAACAAATCATATTCTGACGTGATAA
>JAOUZG010020767.1:6984014-7000185 GCA_026289955.1 Argiope argentata | reverse complement strand
ACGTCAAAACCCTCCTCCCAAAAACAAATCATATTCTGACGTGATAAAAATTAAAATAAGTCTTGTTACCTTAGAAGTTGGCATGAAATTGTCACGAAATATATTTGTTGCCCCAAAGGAAGTCATTTGGTAACAGTTATTATATTTTTGTATGTTTGTAAGGAAGTGTATGGAATTAGTACCAATTCCTGAAACCAATGAGTACAATGGCTCTGGTGGCCGAACCAATGGCACTAATTTCACTTTGCCATTTGCGCAACACAATCCATTTGCTTCATTCTTGTATTTCAATGCCTTACAATGTGAGCAAACTAAGTTCATAGATCCAATAGCAACGCATTGGTAGGAACTGTAGTCAATTGAAACATCGTAGCTGAATGCCGCACGTGAAATATTGAAAGTAGCTTGAACACGACGCATTGCACGTGATTCTAATATTCTAATCCTTTCAATTTCATTTCGTTCTTCAAGTTGTTGTGCAGTCCAAGTAGATTGAAAATTAGCTTGGTTTGTAGCATTTCTAGTTCTACGGCCCAAATTGCTACGCCCGCGTCTTATAGGTGGCATGGGTCTAAATGTAAACACACTAAACAAATAAAGTTACACTAACAACAGTTACACAACGCTAACAACAGTTGGTTTTCAAGACATGTGAAAATTTAAAAACAGCTTGGAAAATGCTGCACTCTTTCCCTTCCTTTTTTTCTGCAAGTCCTTTTTTTTTCTATATTTATTTTTTCTTTATAACTTTTCTTCCTACAAACCCTTTTTTCCTTTTATTTTTTTTCTTCGCTGCCTAGACTTTATTTTGAGCAGGAATAAATAAAATATCCATAAGACTAAACACCAAAAAAAAAATTAATAAAAAAGAATCGTTTAATATATAAATCCTTTTAAGAATAACATTAAAACATTAAGGGCTCTTAATGTCGCATTTATAAAAAAAAGAATTTTTATCCTTAAGAACAACAAAAAAACTTTATATCAGAACACAATCAATAGCATTATTAAAAAATGAAACATCATCGAATAAAAACGAAAATGATATTCACGCCCGTTGAGAAGAATGTTTTTAATCAGTATAATCAGCTGCATAAAAGCAAGTATTTTCTTTCTTTTTTAAACTTCCCGTTATCTATGAATGAAAACCAACTGACTTCGCGTATTTCTTTCTAAACAAATCATAATTTATTACTTCCTGCTATCTCACTCGGTGTGGGGGAAGGAAATGAAGATTTTTGGCGGGAAAGTAAGAAAAGTGTCGTTTTAACTATTTTCCTCGTAGTTTTTTCATTTTTTCTCTCCATAAGAACCATCCTCGTGTCTTAACGAAAATAATTTTAAAAAATTAGCCGAATCGGTCAAGCCGTTCTCCAGTTTTGCGCTTAGCAACGCATTTCGAGCTGCATTTTTATTATAATAGATAATATAATATATAAAACCTTTTAATCATTTTACAGTAAATGCTTGATAATAATATAATCTTATAAAATGTGCTAAATTTTATTCAGTATAAGGGAAAAAGAAATCCAGTTATCTTCAGAATGTAAAGCATTTGCATGATAATTAAAAAAATAGTATAATACATAAAACAAAGAACTCTATCTTTACTTAGCTTTTCCATTGCATTTCAGTTTTATTTTAATGAAACAACACTTACTCAGATAACTGTCAGAAAATAGTTTTATTCCAAAATATTTCTTTGTAATAATGTACAATAGTGCGTTTCATAAAAGAGCTATGGCAAACATTTATTATGAGCACTCTACTTCTGTTATCTGTTTGTCTTCGTATTTGTACGCGTCGGATATATTTATTTCTTCTTATCATGTATAACAGTTGCATAATGCATCAATATAATTAACACGGTGTAAGATAGGCACTGTGAAATGATATATGAAAAGGAGGTGATTCTATTAGAAACACATTCTTTTGTATTTAAATCAATTTTTATTAGAATGCACAAATCGTATTGTTTTTCTGAATCGGGCAAATAAATCAAGGGAAAATAAATTACTCATAATGTTAATAAATGGCCTCTACTTAAGTTGTTGTTGTCTCGTGTTACGCTTTACAACGGATGGAGGGGTGCAGAAACTTCTGAGAATACAGATCCTTGAGCACCTGGAGGCAGAAGTCTGACTTCTACCTCACTCACGTCTTAAACTGGTGCGGCCTTCATTCATGCATTTCCTTCATTCATCCACAGAACGTAATTTAGATCTGGAACAGAGAACGATCCCCTCTGAACTAGTACCCTCAGTGGCAATACTCTGAATATGGAGAACTTTGAGACCACGACAGATTTAACGCGTGATAGCCACACACACATTGGGAGTCTTCGGCTGATGAGTTCAAAATAAAATGAATGAGAGGATATTAAGAACCGATTTGATTTCTGTTATTGTTCAAGAACAGTCAAGACTAAAAGAAAATTGTTCGAAAGTGTAAACTCAATTATTTTGCGTTCGTTGCAAATCACGTTTGCATGCTGGACTTGGTGAAAGTGCCGCATGTTCAAAGTCCAGTAGACTGTAGCATCACATGAATCTTCTAAAATATACTGGGGCAACAGGATGTGGAAAAGAGATCGGTTTGTCAAAAACTCTTGTTGGATACTTTCTAAATTTTTGTTACAGGGTCGCTGCAGTCTTAAGAACTGCTTCACGAATAGGTTTTCATTTGCCAACTATTTTTATCATATCTCTTGTTTTTCTAGCTTTTTTGTTTTGCTATAAAAAAGAAATTTAAATACTTCATTTTTTCCTATTTAATTTTAAATGTCCTCTAAGTATTACGATAAGTTATTCTAGAACTCTTATACCGACGTCCCGGTGCAAAGGTATTGCCTCTTTCCAGCGATCCGAGCGAGCTGCGTTGGAGCCCCGGTTGGAGCCTCGTTTCTCTTTATCTGCTCTACTGTCACGCTGTGTGAATATGCCTTTCTGTAAAAAGAGCATGTACCAGCGAATGGGATGCGTGAGTAGCTAAAGCATATCTGGGTCCTCCTTGGCGCTGCTAAAAGAAGAGACGCGCTAGGCTTGAAATCGTTGACTGCGTCAGCGAGCTATTTAGTGGTGAGCGACATTAGAAACGACAATATAAATTATATTGTTGACTCCAAAGTATTAACAGTTTCTCTAGACGTGTTGAATTTATTTATTCTAGATGAAAATCTCTCTCTGTTTGCAGAACTGAAAAGTATATTGTCCCTGCACTAGGAGCTTTGAAAAGAGAATTAATAAGATTAACTTTTCCAAATTCCAATGAAGTTCAATTTCTTAAACTACTTTTATTCTTTTGTTTATCTTTAAGGTTTGTTTAGTGTAAACTCTTACAATAATGAATTATAAATTTAAAACAATACCTTAACATGTAATGTTATCGATTCTTTTCCTTCTCTCTAAAATAAATTAAAGCACTTAAAAAGTGCAAAATTAGAATGATGTTTTAAAGTGCTTAAACTTTCGGTAGTTTTCAGCTATTTTTGTTTTCATTTTTCTAATTCAAAAACTTATTATTTTAAAAAAATGCTTATATATTCAAATTTTGAAAGATTTCATTCATAAAATACTATCATAAAAATTGAGACGGATATTTGTCTTATTGAATTTACTGGCATCGTATCGTCTAAAAAAGAACTTCCGTATTCTGACTTCAGAAAACAAATTCTGAGAATCTCCGGTTTACAAACGATCACATTTAAAGAATGTGAAAGTCAACTTCTATAGAGTCAAACTTGGATTTGAAAGTAGCATAGCTAATTAAAATATTATTTATCTTTTACCAGAAAAGAAATAAATGTCATTATCTTTAATGAATATCTGGTAATTTATTTTTGAAAAACTGATTTCGTTTACTAACTTAAAGGAATTTTTAAATGTAAGATAAAAAATGGAAGGAAATATGTTCAAAAAATGGAGTTTTGTAGACAAATATGTATATTTTGTCTCTTCCTACACGTAAACCTTTACAGATTCTAATGGCTTATTTCGTCTCTGGTATTTGGATACCGATTTCCTACGTGTCAAAATAGTTATTTTTTTAAATGTTGGAAAAAGACTTGCTGAGAAATGGTGAAATTTCTTTTCAAATTTTCCCCCTGCTTTATTTGCTCCAAGTTTCTTGTTGAAATGTTATTTTAATATGTTAAAAATTTTCTCGGTTCTCACAAATTTTTTATATTTTTTTAACTTTGTACTTTGAGTTATGTGCTATGATTCTACCATACTTCAATTACCATACTGTCCAATTTAATTATTAAAATGCATAAATTGCATGAAATTAAATCAATGAATACGTTTAAAACAAAATGAGCTTGCTGAAACTGCTTGATTAATTACCAAACAATTAATGAAACTTAATTTTCATTAGAAATTATGAAATAAAAGTTATTTTAACTCATTTATTGTTTTTGAGTCATACTGCAAATAATGGCTCTCTTTTATAGAAAAAAAATTAAAACCTACAAAAAATAATGTCTCAGTTCCGAGTAGCTTTGAATATGTCGAAAGTTTTTCGCATCAATAGAACTGTTTTGTCTCCTAAATTATTCAGTAATTTTTACAAACAGTCTTCTTCATATTTTTTAAACAATAAAGGATTCTTTTTATATCCATTTCAGTGCAAACTTTTTATAAATAAATTTTATATTAGTTGAAACTTTATATAATTGGATAGATACAGTTTTAATGTTGATTAATTTAATATTTAAAGTATAGATGCACCTAAATTACTTTCTCAAAACTCCTTTTATTTCAACTAACTATACGATAAAAACTAGAATATATCAATGCTATTTTTAAATTCACTTAAAGTTTACCTGAAAAGGTCTTTAGAACAAAACAGAAATATCTCTCTACGACCCATCATATTCCATTGTTCCATTCTTTTATTTGTTTCACAATCTAAGTTGCAATCTCAGGTTCGCAGGGACAATGTTGCCGCACAACAAGTCTCGGCTGAGGAAACAAAGGGAAAGTCACCAAAAAATGCCACCCACAAGGAAATAAGTACAAAAAAAAGAAACTTAAAAGTTTAGGACCAACCACTGGTAAAAATCTTCGACTTAATCCCAGAGGAGATCTAAAACTGCATCTTTCGAGCGAAAAGAGAAATTCCTGAAATCCCTGAGGGAATCTTTTTTCCTAAAGTCCGAGTGGTCCTTCTTCCCCCCCCCTGCCCTTTTGTTATTCCTGTCATTTGTACTGCTCCCTTGCCCTTTAGACAAAAGAAGAGGGGAGCGACAGAAAAAAAAACCTCACATAGAATGAATCCTTTTTAGTATTAAAACCAGAAATCTGTCGCAAACACTCTCTAAAAAGAACCTGATTGCACGGTTCTTATTCCTAGCTGTACTTGCGGTAAGTTTATTTATAACAATGTTTTTTAAAAAAAGCATATGTTTAAAAGTTTGTGTTGTTTACATTTTCAGTCTTTATTCTATGAAATATACGATAGAAAAAAGGCTGCTTAGCTGCAGAAATTCGATATCATTCAAATCTAACTGCAAACTGTCTCGATATTAATCTGATGGGGCTCAAACAGATATTGTTTACCAAAATGAAATTCAAGACTGAGGAATGGCGGATGCGTGATCAGGCATTAGTGTTCAGCCATTCACTGAGTGGATGTATAGCTTGTGGGAAACGTTTAATGTCTATTGCTTATTCGTGAAACTTTAAATTAGATTTGGTACTCATTTAAAAGTAAATGAATTTAATCTAAGGCTTGGAGGTGAATTCGTTTAAAGACTATCGTGGAAAATGAAATATAGGTTTTCTTCCCTTTTTTGTTAAAGCATGATATAGCACTCCGACTGATTACAATATAAGAAATCTTTCACCACTTTGTTAGAGACATTTTTTGGATGGAATTTAGATTTGAAATTTAGATTGAATTACTTGAATGGAATTTAGATTGAATTACTTGTGGAGTAGCTCCTCTTTTCCATGAAACTACTTAATTGAAATTGCGCTGAAAGTATTTAACATTTGATTGAAATTCAAATGTTTGTATCTGGAAGAGGACATGAAGGTCACACTTTTAATACTTAAATATGATCGCTTCTCCACAAGTAAACTTTATCGGATAATTTTTTCCTGTTTGAAATTAGAAAATGGCCATTAATTATTCCGTTGAATACAAGGTATTGCCCTAGGTAATTCCTAAATAGTTTGAAGGCGAAACATTTGGAGGAAAAAGGCCCGAAACTAACAACATGACGTAAGTAGCTATAGTTCATGTTCTTTGTCAATAAATAAAATGTTGAGAAAATCGAAAACTATAAACATTTCCTTGGCACTTTTAGTTATATTTATTGAATTATTTTTAATACACTAGGATTTTAAATAAACAAAAAATGCGCATTTTTTTTTGTAAATAAGAGCGCATTGTTGTGAATTGTACAAAAGTGCATTATTATGAAGATTGTAGCCACTGTTCAAGACGATTTAAGCACTTTTGAAAAACTCCTCCAACCAAATATACGACTTAATACAAGGTAATTTCTTATAATGTGAGAACTTGATTTTGTTTTGGTTAGGAAGTTTTGATGTCAGCAAAATCTATGGGCAAAAATATTTTTACCTGCTTTTATCTGTATTGCATTATTATTAGGTATGCTTCTTTAAAAGCAGATGCGTTTTTAAAAGGGTGAAGACAAACTATGACAATTTAGCTGTTATTTCTTCTCAAAATCGGTGGAGCTCCAAAACTTTAATTGTCAGCAATTGGTTAGTGACTTAAATTAATTAAGGAAAAAGGTAAGTTAAAAATAATCATGTTTTCACACAATAACTTGAAATTTTCGATCGTAGATTTCCTTTTCTTTTTGCATACTTTTAATTATTTCCTCTTCGTTCTTTCTAATGCAAACTGATGAAATTTTTTATAAATTTATTTGACATTTTTTAATAGTTTAACTGATTTAAGTACATTGACAAGTTTTTTTTATATATTTTGGTAGCTGAAGTATTTTATTTAACTTTAATGTGCTGAAATTATTTTTCTATAGTATATAAGCCAAAGGGGGTAAAAATTAGCAACAGTGTGAAGATTAGATTTTGGGTACAATGATATGAATTATGTTTTTTAGTTAATTTTTTCTTTAAAATTTGTATCCCCTTTCTTAATTTCATCTAAAATAATTTGTGAACAAGGAAAGATAAATATCATTTTTTTATTTTTCTGTAATTCTGTGCGTTCATTATTGGAAAAATTTCCATTCGAGTTTTCGAGATATTTTATTTTTGTAGTCTACATCTTACTGTAATATGGTATTCTTAATACCTTAAAATAAATTTTTAAAAAATTTCATCAAATTAAATTATTTACATATTTGAAAATTCTCGAACAATAAGAACATTTGCCAATTTGTTTTTATTTATCATATTAGTAATTAGATATTCAAAATGTTTTCTTACTCTAACTGCATAAAATTTGCATATGATGTTGTGAAAAAAATCTCTTCCGTGTGTATTCAAGTTACTGCTCATTTGATAGAATCTAACATATAAATGAGCATTTTGGAAGCTTCTTACAAACCTATTAAAATCAAAATTTGGCATGAAACTAAACTGATATCATAAACCCGCGTAACTACTTTCAATAACTTAAACTGCTCTTCTTACGAGTTATGGCTTTTACATATAGATGGAAATGCAGAATCACAAATAATCCCCTTTGGACAGATTTAGTTCAAAATTTAATCGGAGCCTATATTTTAGTGTACCAAATTGGATAAATATATACAAGCTCTTCATGTTTTGAAGTTGCAGAGATACCTTTTACTCGATTTGTTAGATTATTATTAACTCATTTTGTTTAAATTTTGATACAAATCTGATAAGACAGAATAAAACTGAACACCAAACATCACCACTCTAGCTCTAAGCGTGTTTGATTCATAGAGTTTACAAGTAGTTATAAAGTTTTTAAAATGGTGTTTCGAACTTAAGGATGTCTAAAACAAGGATTTTCGTCAAAACCTTGAGCTCGATGTTTTCACGATTGCGATACTTTCTTTGAAATTCGTGCGCGAAACAATTCACCCGGCAGGCTGGGGACACATATAGCGCCATCTTGCGGAAGTTTCGAGTTGCTTCCCTTAACAGCGTCATTCGCTCTTGAGATTAAGAAAGAGAGAAAGAATCTCAAGTTCATATCATGCATTATTCAAGAGATCAAATATATTTTTGGTACCTGCGCACACTTATCAGATGATATGCATATTCGCGTTATTCCTTCAGCAGCAGCAGCTATTTCATTGTCATGCATATCATGAGAATTAAATTTATCTCCACTAGCTCGTTATCATTAGATCCACTGAATGCATTCGCAGTGTATAGGTATTATGTATAGAGTGCATTTTCATTATATAGGTTTAAGTGCTCGAATTTTACTATCATGACCTGGAATCAATGTAAAATTATCTCCAAAGTCCAAAACAAATGTCTTTCAGGTAACACCTCTTGTTAAGACAATTTCTCTAATTGGACGACATGGGTTTTTGTTAACTTTTTGTTTAGTTGGTAGAGGCATTGTTTTCTAAAGAGTAGATTTAGATCATTCTACGATTTAATTCCATTATTTATTCTTTTGATTAAACTGGAATTTAATTCTTGATTTCCTCACTGAAAAAGCTGTTGTTCTCGAAAAGGAATCAGCGGTAGAGGGAGTTAAGAGGAATCAATTCTTTGGATTTCCTGAGATTTATATTAAATAAACTGCTGACGTATTCGAATCTTACAGAACATTTTAATAGTTTTCTCTGTGTTGATTGTAAAAAACATTTTTCTTCACACACGACGGCATCCTGGTGTAGGGGTAACCCGTCTTTCACATGATGTGGGCGTCCAAGGTTCGAATCCCAGTTCATTGTTCTTCTGTGTTCTATCTGTAAAGTGTTCCCTTATAAAAAGGGGCTTTGCAAGTGAATGTGATGAGTGAGTAGCTAAGTCATACTCTTGGCCCTAGTTGACGCAACTTCAAAACAAGAGATGATGATTAGGCTTAAAATCTTTAATTCAACAGTGATCTTGTTCATGGTAAATATCATTAGAAACATCAACAACAATCCACACAAGTTGCATTACTTGAAATCCTACATTTTTTTTCTATTTCAATTTCTGATTAATGGCACAGAAAATTAACATTTTTCTTAAAACAGTACTGTGTATGCATAAACATTTAACACCATTTCGGTAAAGTATTTTCATTTCCACTAGCTTTGTACCATTATCAATTATGAAAATTTCAATAAAGTTTTATTTTGCAATCAAAAATATAATATTACTGGATTATCAGATTTAGATTAAATTTAGAAATTTTACTCTTTCATAAATTCTTATTCATAAATTTAAATCAATAATAAAACACTGTTCATAAATTTCGTTATCCAAGCAAATATTCACATCAGTAATCCTAATTCCATACACATTTAAATGACAAGAGGGGTGCATCTTCAATCATTCAGAGAGCACAGTTATTAATTTAGCTACCATATTGTTTAGCTTCAATATTCTGATAGGTTGAAAGAATATGCCTTTCATAGTTTCTGCTGTAACAAAATTTCTCTGAAGATGTTTTCTCACTTACCAACAAGCTTTAATCGTTGGTTCAATTTCTTATTCAGGGGGATCATTGCTACAATGGAGATATAAGGAAACTCGTTGAAGACTAACCTCACAGATCGCGCCAAGTTCCAAACCAATACACCATGTGTATCAAAAGTAATATTCTTTCTCGCCATCTTTTCTTCTTTTCCTCTCGTCATGGGCAGCTGCTCGGTGCATTGGAGACACCCGACTGCTGTTCAGAGGCCCATTCACTTGTGAGACCTCTGCCTGCACGGGATCGCTCCTCGGGAAAAGCTGGATTAAGGAATCCCTGATGAAGGAATTTGTTCGGAATATCCGTAGTGGCGGGATCGGGAGCGAGGAAAACGTGTGTCGTGAGAAGGCATTTTTATAAATGAGTTTGTTGAAGACGTTTAAAGAAAAAGGGAGATAAAACGTTCGGGGTAAGGAGTTTTTCAAATTTATAATTTATGATAAGATATTTATTTGTAAATTAGAAAATGTAACAACTATTAAATAAAATAAAGTGTCAACAAATCACAAAAAAATTCATTTTAAAATTATTAAGGTTAAGAGGGAATGAAACATTTTCACGGCATTTTTTATATTACTTTAGGTATAAAATATCTTATGACTTAATTGTTACTTTAACTCAATTTATTTTTAAAGCATAGAAAATGGATTGATACATAATACGGAAAACTCAAATTTTCCCCGATTGCAAACATCATTAATTAAACAAAATTTAATCGTATAAAAAGTAATGTTATCGATCTGCAACACCTTTTCCTTGACAAGTTAAAGTCATGGTTGGAAGGAGAAATGTGTACTAATTCCTTTCGGATGTCGGGGCAATCGTGTCCGATCTTATTGAAGTGGTGAAGAATTTGGAAGAAATGGTTTTTAAAAATGTAAAAATTTAGATATCTCTATTAGGGAACCGAGACCCCTAGATTCATCAGAGAAAAAAATTTATTAAAAAAGTTACTGAAACGCGAGAGGCTTGAGCAATTCAGTTGATTCTTTCTACGGAGGAGCTTTATCTGAGCACTCGGATTCGATTGAGTGACTCTTCAACTCAACGATATGCTAATGTACAAGAGTTTGGAGTCCTGCTGTTTAAAGATGGCTGCATTTTTTGCTAAATGTGCTTCCTTTTTTAAAACGTCGTTTTTCATAATCGTTTTTCATGCTGAACTTTCTTCAACGTGAAATCTTGAAAGATTTTCATAAAACAGTTGAAAAAGATATTTTTATTTCTAATGAAATACTATTTATTTATTATACAAAATAATAATTCCTTATTATGCAAAATAAATAATACGAGAAATTATTCATACTTTTTATCGAACAATTAGATTACAAATATGTAATGCATATTCAAAATTGAAGTAAATTAGCTATGAATCGTTGTAGTGACCTGTTCATAACTTTATTCGCATCACCATTATTGTGATATGAACTTATTTATAGAATGAAACCAACTGGGAGAGATCTCTTCTAAACTTTCTCTTATATTCTAGTGAATGTGTGTGCATATTATTAATAATATCTCATTTACGGTCCATAGTTATGAAAAACTAATCTTTTAGATTGCGATCTTTGAACATTAATCAATGGAGTATGGGTCCAGTACCAGGAAACAAAATATGAATATTTTATGCATTTCGTTTCTGGTCTATTAATTTGACTCAGAACTACAACTCTATTAATAAAATTACAAACTAATTTCTGTATATTTAATTTATTGCATTTTTGGAGTTTTTTGGCATTTACACGTATGTGAACGAACAGAACTTCAGATGCTAAACCAATTGACAAATTTGTTATCTGCACTTTAGAAATGCACACTACACTAAAGATATTAAATTTGTGTTCCAAATTTTGATCCTCTTACCCTTGCCATTTCATGGTTATCTTGTTAACATATATTAGGAATGCCGAACAGATCTTCTCTGGAGAGATTTCTTTCAAAATTTGATTTAAAAAAATAAACAAATTTGGAGTAAAGATCATATGCTTCATTTCATCCATTAAGATCAAAACCGTTTTCGAGACAGGCTGCCCTCAGATAGATAGAAATACCCCCCCCCCCCAAAAAAAAATGTAATCTTCAATCTCATGAAGATATGAAATGAGCGAAATCGTACAGTTCTCAAATCTGAATTTTTATGAAGGTTACACTTTCTTCTCTTTTATCGTAAAGAGAAAAAGAGAAGCTGTAGACAAATAAAAGGAAAAGAAATTGATTCGATTACAAAAGCACTGTTCTTTATATGTTTTTCAAATATTGAGACAATGCCAATCATAAATGCCACCCAATCACGTGATTTAAGTGACTCTCTTGAATTATTTTTAATTAACTATTTTCCTCGAATTTATGAAAAACATTCCTTTACAATATTTTTATCACATTAGAATATTTAAAATAAGTTTTAAATGTCAAAACTTATGCGAGATAAATCGAAGCATCCGTTCCTTGACAGTGCGTGGTGAAAGGTCATTGATCATCACTCAGACAGTCAAAATCTCATTTAAAAATGGCTGCAACTTGAGACACCTCCACAGAATTTGCATTTAGTGTTTTATTTCCAAAAATGTAGAAAAAATTGAGATCAGATCAAATTTGGAATCCGCCCTTTGGCTAAAAATGGGAAAATACCAGGCAAATAAGCAAAATGAAATTTTAAAACAAATACAATAAACTACTTTTTATTTACTTTATTTGCGTTTATTGTAATCTTTTAAAGAAGTAAGTAATCAATGATATTATTTATATATTGAATAAAAATATGAAATCTTTGCTCGAAAGCTTTGAAAAAAATGTGAACATTCTTCTGACTGATTGACTGATCAGTTTTATTTGCATTTGCAATAAATTCAAAATAAACAAAAAAAATTATTTACCTTTGAGAGATATAAAGCTAAAATAAAAATTTTATAAATTATAAAAAAAAAACTGTAGGGAAATAAATAAATAAAAAGTGCTATTATTATCCTTTATCTAAATAAATGTTGTTTTAATAATAAAATTATTAGAGAACTTAATATAATATTTTTTTTATTTCCGTAAAAATTTATTCTTGAACAAAATAACAATTTGAAAAAGAAGATAGAGGTAATTAATACATTGATAACGTTAACTAGCTGAGCTATCAATAATAAGTGGGAAAGTAAAAAATAGGAGATCGATTGCTGTGTGTTACAGAAAGGGTTTCTGCGTTAGAAACATAAAAAAGAATAATAGTTAACACTAACAATTTGAAATATCAAAAACTATCATCTTCTTATTTTTTATTGCCAGAAAAAGTATCTTATCATTCGAGGATAGAATTTTTTTAAAAAACAGATCAATAAGACCCTTTCTCAAATAAGTCAAATAATATCTAATCGCGGATGTCGTAATGAAGATAACCCGGTCAAAAATATAAGAACTGGAAAAAGAATATTGATAATCAGATAAAATTAACATTAAATTGTGATTAAATATATCAGCTTTTCGAAGACTTATAGTTGTGATTGAAATCATTAAAAAAATACCTTATATTTACCATAACTATTCATGAAATTAAAAATTTGAGGCTGATTGTACTAATTTGGAATTAAAATTATAGTAACTTAGTATTAAAAAAAAGAAAAATAAAGCTTTGTTTCTATGTCCGTAAAACAATTGGATTTTTCTTTTTAAAATAAAATAAATTGCATAAAACTATTATTATTGTCGAATTTTTGTCATTGTATGAGAAGTAAGAATGGGATTTTTTTTAATAGAAGTTTTTAGTTTGTAATTCATAACTCCTTATGTGTAACAGAATAATCTAGAAACGTCTGTCACATAGATGTCTATAACGATTAAAAAATTTATGTCAACTCTTTCTTCAGGTATTTGTAAATAATTAAATGGGCTATAAGTGTTTGGCTTGAATTAAGCATGAAAATTCATTGACTAATGGGGAATGAATCTAATTATAAAATACAGAGCTTAATATTTCTATGTTACATTGTGATGATTTCAATGAGCTCTGGTCGGCAGTTTTTATTGTTATGTATTTATGCTGAATCATTACATATTCGCTTCCATAACAGCAATACCATTCCACATTTTTTTTGTGTGTGTTTCTTTGTGAGTCTTCTTCTAAATTTTTGTTTTTGAGTTGGTCAACTCAAGTGTTTTTAATAATTCAATACTCTGTAAGTGTTTGACTTGAATTAAGCAAGATAATTTATTAACTTATTAGGAATGAAGATAGTTATAAGATCCTGAGTTTAACAATTTTATACTACATTATGGATGATGTGATGGATCACTGACCTGGAGTTTTTATTATTTTATATTTATGATGATTCATCATATACTCACTTCACGGCCAAATTGTGAGTTATTACCAATATTTTTTCCGCGTTTTTGTATGTTTTGTGTTTGGCATTTAATTTATTTTCTGTTAAGGAATTACTATTTGTTTTGTACGCATTTTACTGAGTAGTTTTGATTTGATCTAGATCATTATTTCTAGAAACGATCCAATCATAAGAAAACAAAAATTGGTAAAAACATAAATCTAAAATGGAGAAGGAAACGAAACGAAAGAATTCTAAATGAAGATTGTGAAAATCGTTCCAAAAAAGAGAGAGAGAGAAAGGGAGAGAATAAAATCCAGAAAAAAAAGCCACAAATGCCTTACAACGTTCATAGAATATCGTGTATACAATTGTTAGAAATAAAATCAGAAAATTGTTTCCATTTTTAATTCATCTGCTGTTGAAAAGAAAAAGTTAAATAACAGAAAACTGCAAATACAGAAAGCAATATTTTATAGTATAATTTATTTGAAGATTATTATATTACAAATTTCTTACTACATAAAATTTAGAAAAGACTGTATAACAGTGCAATTTTTTTCGCCACAGAGTTAGGGAAATTATCAGCATTTGATGGAAAATACTATGTATGTAATATATTAAGTGTATTTTTTAAAATTAAAAACAGTGCAGCATTAAGGTTTTTTTAATTGTCATTTCGTACAACTCTTGCCTCGAGGTGTAGCTCTCAACTGACTCTTCTTTGCATTTTTTTACACCTGACGCCACAGTTTTCTTTTTATATAAACCATAATGATCCTCACATGTTCCAGGTTCACGATCAGACATTTCAAAGTACAAGCTACTAACAAACAGTGGAGTACGATGTTCTTCAACACGATCAACCTGATGGAATTACTCAGAAACTAAATAACTCCTGGATGGGGGCAAAATGAAACTTCTGAGATTGCCACTAAATGTGGATAATCAGTAGATGGAATCTGAAATGAAGATAACATTTATTCCCCCATATAGTGAGCACAAAATTTCTTCCATATCCACTATTTTAAAATCCAGTTCAAGCACTTCAGATTCTAGTCTTGAAAACTCTACAACTCTAAATTACACTCTACTACGCTTCTCATTTCATAGAACAAACCTTCTCAGGAAAATGGCGAGGATTCGCCAGGAAATAAGGCAGTTGCCAAGGCACGCCGAATCTTTGATTGCTCCAATACAGCTCGTACAAACATTCGCTCAAAATAATATGGAGATAGAGATATGCTTTCAATCAATACGGTTAAGGATCCTTATAGCAAGAATTCTGTGATGAAATATGTGAGCAGAGGTTATATTCGAAAACACACGGATATTCATTTTTTACAATTAAAAAAGAAATTTAATAAAACCCTATCGTCGTGAAGGGAATTTAAATGAAAATAAACTAACTAGTAAACTACAACATTAAGATGGAATAACAGTTACAGCATAACGGAAGGAATAACAAACTTACGGAAGTGAATAACTGCGGATACCAAAATTGTTGCATCTGTCCTAACTGAAAAAATGTCATGCGCAGGTAGTATCCAGAGGGAAAAGACGGTCAATATAGATACTGGCGTGCAATTCTCTTTCGTCTGAAATCAACACTCTGACTAACTTAAATCTGAATGCAATATCACATATTAAGACTTTTTCTACTAATAGCAGCATGGAAAGGGTTTAATTTGTCTTTTCTACTCATGATGAGTGGTTGAAAATGCACAGGTATCACTGACGGCTCACATAGTTAATCCTCAGATGCTGATGTATCATCGGCCATAAAAGAACTTTCATGCGGAGAAAATATGTTTTTGGAGTGTTGCATGAAAGCAAAGATTCCTAATTTTTTGTTAAGTTTTCCTAAATAAATTTTAAAACTAATAATAAAATACGGTAGAGTATCGTGATAGTGAAATCAACTGTTCATGGATATCTATATGCATTTCCTAAGCATATAGATATCCATGCACCATCCTATGCACATTTTACTAAGCATTTTCTAAACAATTTGGACTGTCATTTCGTCTTTAGAACAATGCATTAATTTCAATGCGAAAACAGAAACTTCATTATTTGCCGATGGAAAATAATGAACCCTTAATATATTTGAAAGTACAATATTAATGAAATATTAAAAAATTCTCGACTATACTTACGCACAAGAAAACTAAATATTAATGTTAAAGATTTATTATGGTTTTTTACTTTTAGAAAATTATCATTACAGATTAATTATACAGCAAATCGTATTA
>JAOUZG010020767.1:6945595-6969014 GCA_026289955.1 Argiope argentata | reverse complement strand
TTTATTATTATATTATTGCTAGTTTTTAAATTAGTATGTTTGTTATTAATTTATTAAAATTAAACAAATTTGTTCTGTGGATGATCTTCAGACCCTTAAGGAAATTGAAATTATCTGTTTTTTATATTGATAGTAATATAATCTTTAAAAATCCTAATTAGGGCAAATTTATTTATTTTTAGGTTGATAAAAAATCTCTCTTTGTCAATTCTAGAAAAACTTGTGAATAGGTCCATATCAATTTATCACACATGATTCGATTAATATCGACGTCTTTGCGAATCTAATCCCACTCCATCTACGCTGTAGCATAAAGAAGTAGAATTAAAACTAAAAATCGCAGATTAGACAAGAATGAGATACTTAGAATGCAGTCAATATTACATTTTTCTCTCTTTGAAAACCAAATTCATACAATTTCTTTTTGTATGTTACACAGTTCTCAAGTTTTTTTTTATCGTATTTGTCGTTCACAGTTCATAATCAACATAATTCAATTCATTCTATTTCTTTTCCTCATTTTAATTTTACACAAGATATTCTCTTCCTTTGAAATTTTTTTCTAATATTCCTAAAGTAAAAATAATTAAGTTGTAATCTATTCCGAAAATATTTACCATTGAATACATATAAAGTATTATCGTTCCCATCTTATTGATTCTGTAAAACATCTCAGTATCCAAAGAGAGGATTCAATAAGACTCTTGAGATCTTCCTAAAGCAGTTACCACGCATTTTTCAGTCTCCTCAATGAGCTGCATCGAGTCTTATAAAGTCGTATCTAATTATATTATTTATAAACCTGTAGATTTGGCCTAGAAGTCAGTTCACAATTCACCTCGCCTTTCAAAAGTACATTTGTTTCGGTTTATCTTTTAATTTTCTTATATCTCAGTTGTGTCCTTGAGGTTATATGAGCAGGTTGCTTTTATATTTTACGTATTTCGAATTTCTGTTTTCGATTTTACTGAATTAAGAGTTTTAATTTATGTATGAAATTAGATCCCTCATTTTTAGAATATAACACAGATCTTCCAACTTTCTTTTCTCCTTTTATTCGGCAGTCGTGTTTGTTACAGTTTCAGAATTTCTGAATAACAAGTAGCTTGCTGCATACCTTGTGAGTGATCGTAGTTTCTTACATTTTGCTCTGTTTTATTTCCAATAACATACGAAATACGACTTGTTTGTTTGCATTTACTTTTAATATTTTAATTAATTACCTTTGCTAATTTTAAGAAAGTTTTAAGAACCATGGGACTGCATCACAAAGGTCGACTGAAAGAAGTTTCAAAACCCCTTATTATTTAATTTAATAAAATTGTACAACATTCTTTGAGCTCATCTAAATGTAAGTGCGTCTAAATACTTTAATAACCCTA
This sequence comes from Argiope argentata, assembly GCA_026289955.1. Classification (NCBI taxonomy): domain Eukaryota; kingdom Metazoa; phylum Arthropoda; class Arachnida; order Araneae; family Araneidae; genus Argiope; species Argiope argentata. The sequence goes on along the minus strand of JAOUZG010020767.1, from coordinate 6,967,632 downwards.
ATATCAAATCTTATCAATTTCTCTTAGTTTTAATGAGAGAAGTTGATAATCATTATCTGATATCAAAATGACAATATTAACCAGATATAAAAATTATTTCAATGATTATAACTTATGAGTCAATAATTTCAATTTCATTTATAAATATATACTGCAAAAGAATTTAATTTTCAAACTTTATTAACAGATTTATGCTTACAGGTAAGTAAATAAATGTCATCACATGCCACTTTTAAACGCAAATTGCCAACTGATAAGTATGTTCTTTTGCTATTCCATAAGATGCGCGATCAAGAAAAGGGTAGATCAATGATATAATCAAATTGTATAATAATGTGAGGCGTGTCTCTGGAACTGAAAAACCGCCATTACATGCTCCATCTGTGAATACAAGTCTTATAAAGATAATTTTCGAGTTACGCACGTCGAATGCTGAACTTGCTCTCAAGGCAGCTGCGCACGCAGTGATCGCGTCCCTCAAGCTGAATGGCTTCGGGTGTCGTGCCCCGCGCCGCGATCTGCTGATGGGGATAGCTGCTGGAGCGCCGATAACCCTGCACTGATCATCTACAGCGGAACATCGGAAAGCTGTCTGGGAAATTGCAAAGGGTATTTAGCTAATAATTTTGTTTTTGCCATCATTTTGATTTTCTAAAACTTGTTTCCAGTTTGCTGCTTCGGTGCCATTCATCCCAGTTTATGAGATGGGCTCTAATGGGTGCATTACTCCCTTAGTGGAATTCAATAAAACATTGAAGTAGATACGAAAATTTTGGTAACCCAACTAGCCAACCTTCATTTGTATAAAATGTAGCACCTTTTCTTAACAGTAACAATATTATATGCGTGGACAGATGGTTGCATAATCACTGACTTTACCTAAGATGTGAAACCATTCTAAATTTCGGTGAATCTACCAAATACTAATTCAGTTAATGTGGCTTTCTGCATGCAGCTGCATTTGCGCATTTGCAAACTGAAATATTTCTTAAAAGGGTTTTTTTTTTTCAGAAAAATTAGTAAGTAATAACCGTAATTTTTTAAAATTGTTTTATGAAAAAATTATGTGGAAAATATATCAATGGTAATCAGCATGAAAAATAATTAGAAACTTGAAAATTAATGCATTGGTTATTGATCTGGAAGTTGAGAATCTATCAATGAATTATTAAGTGAGAGAAAAAGGAAGTAGTTTGTACAAAGGAGGATTTCGAGTAAATATTTTTTTTTATTATGTGATAAAATGTGTTATTATTAAGAAGTATACAAAAAAATAAAAATAAAATATTACCAGGAATAGTTTGTTGCTGGAAAGACGAGATATGTATTAATATTAGAAACTGACCCGTTTATTTCATTTTAAATTGGCATATTAAGTTTTACAGAATTTTCATATAACACAATTTTTTGTCATTTATTTTATTTTATTTCTTTAGCTTAAAGTTTTGAATCATTTCTGGGAATATTTTTCTAAGAGATTTTGAAACTTCTTGCCATTTTAGCATCATTATGCTAAACTTATTTATAAATATTATTTGTTAGTAAAAATGTGAGGTTTTCAGTCATAAAATACTGCCTTTTCCATTTTTTACCCTGCTTTCTTTACGATAAGGAACACTTATTACACCTGTAGCAAAACGTAATCTTTGGCTTGTGGAATTACAAAGGTTAAGGAAAAACGTTCTGCGCAGCGAACGACGACGACCCGATTCCGCGTCTTGTGGTTGCCCACGTGCCACAACACCCAGATTCTTTATCAGAACTACTGTTCTGTGGCCAATCGCACGGAAGCAATTATTTTTCCGTCCCCTTACACTTAGCACGCGCGTAATTGCAGCCACTCGATTGCTTTTTCAGGCTGAGCAATCTTGGGAAAAGTAATTATCTGCGTCGTGGCAGGGGACTGCATCGACACAAGAAGGCGGTTCGCTCGGAAGCACACGATGATGGCGATCTAATGCGGCGCGGGTCGTTTCATGCCGAGCATCTCGGCTGGGGAACCGGAGTTCAAGGTTTATTCTTTCGCCGAGAGGAATTTTAAGCACAGGCTTGTTCGCTTGTGATGCTGGGACTGTAATATTGCAAACATAGCATTTATTTTATTTATCACATTCCAATATAAGTTGCCTTTCTCGGGGAATTAGTACTCCGTATAAAGTATACGCAATGCCATTACAGGCACACAAAGTAATTTTTTGCACTCACAAAATATAAAGGAGGACACATGCTGTCAGAAACGGTTTCCATACGAGTATGAGAGAGTTATTCAACAACAGATTTAAAATAAAACAATTTAATGTTAAAAGAGTTTCGGCAAATTTTAAAAACAACTTTCTAATTCTGGATCAAAGGTTGGGTTAATAGGATTAAAGGAAAAAAATATAACGTCATATTACTTGTGATATATTGGTCTTAGTTCCACAACTGTCATGTGGTAATTCTTAATTATCACATGATAATTGCAGGCTTTATAATAAATAACAAAAAAAACCCACACAATTCACAATTAGTTTCCTTTGTATTTTAATTTCTAGCATGAAGCTTCAAGGAAGTATTTTGATTTCCCGAAAAATATCCTCTTTCCCAGTTTTGATATCCGAATTTCTAGTGGTCTTATGGTATAATAGAACGCTCATGAGATCCCTGGAGGACAAAATCAGGAGCAGGCCTTCAGCGACAGTCAATCACATGACGTCTTTCCGTTTCTCTGTGGTAAATGAATAAATACTTAGGAATAATAAATGAATAATAATAGGATTGCAAGCTCGAAAGCTAACAGATAAAAAAATCACATCAGTGCACACCGTCTTATAGCGTGCCTACTTGCATTTTTTCTTTTCTCCAAATAGCTTCTTCGTTGTCTTAAATTAATCCCATGAACATGCGTTGCTAAATCAGATGTTCCTGAAATTTAATTTAAGATATTTTAAAAAGGAGTTTTTCATGACTTATTTATTATTCTGAAAACGATTACGGTCATGATCCTTCAACTGAAGACTGCAGACAGGTGCATCCACTTTAGAGGGAAATGATGTTGGTAGAAAAAATCCTTCTTTGATATTTAGAATGCAATTAAAATTGAAAATTAGCAATCACAAAATTTCACAGATTGATATAAAGTTGGATTAACGAAACTGTTTGGAAAAAATTCGAATAATGATAACTCGGAATAATGATAAAATTAAGCTAAATTTGAAATTGGGAATTTGTTTGATATTCTGAACATGTTTAGATATATGTATTAAATTGCATTTTTATATGGAAATATATTTAATATTAGCACTCAAAACAAAAAAAAATTTCTCTTCAAAAAATTGTCAACCACCCGCAGTATTTTATGGAAGTAAATAACAATATCACCCGGTTTGTATACATCTAATTAAGAAGAATCTAATTTCAGAGATAGCGTTAATATCAATAGCTGATGTCTGTTATTGAACGTAATGCAATAAATCTGAAGATAATTTCTTTTTTTAAAAGCTCATAATTAAAAAGAAATAGAAATCGAACTCTTTTCTATCCATTTAGCGGAAAAACGTATTTCCGTGAAATATTCCCAAATCAGAGAAAAGTAGAAATTCGTGCCTCTTTTAACTCAAATTAACCCTTTTACATTAATGAGGTTTCTGCTGGAAGCTTAAGTAAATTAATGATCCTTTTTTTTTTACTTTGCGCGTTTTTTAATACTTTTATTTTTGAATTTCCCTTTCCGCTTCGTTTTTCCCATTAATTTCACCTCATTTGCAAAGATGAAACACGGCGCAAAAGACGAAAAAGATTTATAGGATGCCGCAAGTAAATAGAGTTTATTAGTGAAAAAACAACTGACACATGCACAGAATCAGCATAATTTGTAACTGAAAACATCCCAACTTCATTTAGCTAGTTACCAATCGATCGAAATGATAGTCCCATTTTTTTTCGCTCAACCGAATATGCCCAAAGTCTTAATACATTAGGTGGAACTTTTTCAAAGCGTTACTTTCCAATGGCTTTTTTTTCTTTATTCATTTTTCCCTTCCTTTTCAAGAAAGTCGTTTTTTAAAGATAAGATTGTAAAAAAATCATTAGTGTTAATGATTTTTGAAGATAAAATGCCGCGATTTTATTTTGGTGTAATCATTCTTCGCGAAATGATTATGGAACCCATTTTCTGGCACGCGGCTGTTGGATGGGAAAAAGGTAATGAATCCGATTTAGAAGAGAGGGGTTCTTTTACAAAATAAACGATATGTTCGATGGCATTATAGGCTCTTAAGAAGCCATAAAATCTTATACATCTCTTTTATGCGCATATATAGGAGTCCAATTTATTGTGCTGTCACATCAGAAGTTATGTATTTGAAAAAAAAAATCAATTTGAATTTCAATCGTGAAATTTACGACGTTGTGTTTAATATTCTCTTCATCGCTATAACTCGTGACGTAATCTTTAAATTATTTGATAACAGATTTCACTCATCTGTGTTTGATTAAGAAAATGTATTTCGAACAGTTTGAAAAAAAGATGATCCTAACAAATATATGAAGGTTCAGTATAAAATTGCAAATGAATCACCAACATCGTTCTGAAAGATTTCATAAAAATTCAAGAATATAGCATGTGAAACAATCTTAATTTTTAGCTTCGTAACTTATAATCTGCTGCTTTTTGTAATTGTCGATTGTTTTAAGTATCAGTTTTCAACGGATTTCGTCAAAAGAAGTGAAATGAGTAAGTTTCGTTTCTAATCGGGTGTGACATTCCATCTGAGTCGCACACCTTTAGCACCTACAAGGAGATCGAGAATTTTCTATTATTATGCGAGCATGCGCGTTATGTGTACACAAAACAAGATATCTGATTGGAGGGTGCTACTGTCTACTGTAGATCGTGATGATCCGTCAAGAATACCTGGCACCATAAATGTATTATGCGCTATCTAAACAACCATAAATAATTTCTCTTCTCGAATTAATGAGCTTTCGAATTCTGAGAATCACTGTGCGCTTTGGGAGGTGCCAAACCTTCCAGAAAGAGTAAATCAACAAGGATTGCTCCGTTATCGCCCTCTATCATTTCAATGTGCGACTGACACACAAAAAAATCGATTAATAAATCCAATTCCTTCGATCTTTTTGACTCATATTAAAATTAGAAATACTGCCTTCGAAATTATTTATTTTCCATTTCATTGCGTATTAGCAAATAATTAACCCGAACATACAGTATGCAAAAGATGAATGAACGTCTTCGAAAATCTTCATTTAGCATGGCCTGTTTGAGGATGTTTCACTTTTGAAAACTCTTTGAATTTCACATTGTTCATAGATTGTAATAATGCCAAGCTACAACAATATTGAAGCCTAACCGAAAAATATGACCTGTCTATCATAACTTTTATAATTTATAAGATATTCTAAGATTATAAAAGAACAAAAGAATAGCTTCTGAAAAAAAAAATCCTTTAATTCATAAAAATCTATTTTCAAAAAGAATAACAAATTAGAATACATTTAAAAGTATTATCTTATTTTAACTCAAATCAAAAAGTATTATCTAAAGAAATCAAAAAGTATTATCTTATTTTAATTCATCTGATTTTTTTGAATTGGATAAGGTGATAAATATCCAAATTCTTAACTAACCGATTTTGGTGATTATATTATGAGAATAATTGAAAATGCTAAACTGAAAATGAATGCTCTTCACAGCCATTTCTTGTTAAGAAAGGAGGACCACGGCGTCCTGGTAGTAAGGTTGCGACATCAGAGCTGGAGGGTTTCAGATTCGAGTCCCGATTCCACCGAGGAACCGTCACATAAGCGGGTCTGTTGCACGTTAAATCCGTCGGCAGCCAAACGTTCTAATGCTGGTACGGATATTGGAGATCCAGCTCAGGTATCGTCCTCGTCATCTGATCACGGCTCAAAATTATGAGGTCAACCCCAAAATAGTCCTATAGTTGCTTTAAAACGGGGCGTTAATATAATTAAATTAAGCAGAGCTTGCTAAGAAACGTTAATCTCCTTAAAGGTAGGAGCTACCGAATCTAGAATTCTTGCAGATAAATTCAAAATCAAATGAAACATATAACTTCACTAATTATTTGAGTGCCATTTGGTGCTTCGTCTCATTTTGTCCTGATTTATATGCGTACTAGGTAGGGAAATCTGATTTTATATGCGTACTAGGTAGGGAAAAAATCTCAAAACCTTCGAAACCTGAAAAGGAAAAACACCGGGATGTTTTGTATATCGCCACATTTGGAAATTATGGTACGTGGTGATGTTAATTGCAAGATAGTTTCAATCTTGAAAGTTTCAAACTGAAATAAATGCCAATTTACGTAATGAAATTTAAAAACTTAATTCTAAGATTTTTACGATCGTATTATATTCGAAATTTTACTTGTTTACTAAAAATTTGAAAATGCATTTACTAAAATAGGTTTGTTAAATCCTAAATTGTCACAATCCTGGTGAACATTTATTAAGCAGCACATCATTTGAAACAAAATCATTTAGAAAATTATAAAAGTGAAGGGCAAGCAGTACAAAATAAAAAAAAAGTGATTATTTTTTTTTAATCCTTTTTAGAAGGAAGTATGATTTTCCTGGACGGCCAAAAATTAATGAGGGGCCGGGATTTTCTGTTCCACTCCTTCAGAAGAGCTCATTCCAGTTCTTGAAGAATTCGTGGAGGTGGTAGGCATCCAGCAATTCGTTTGTCTAGAATATCCTAAGCCTGCTCAATTGGATTTATATCCGGGGAACACTCTATCCAATCCATTCGTATGATTCCTTTCTCCAAAAGGAAACACTCAACAAGTTAGCACGACGTGGCCTACAATTGCCGTCCATTAACGTGAAGTCATCTCCAATTGCTGCAGCGTAAGGATCTCTGAATCTCATCCCTGCATCGGCAACCGGCCAGAGCTTCATTTTGAATTATACGGAGATGCCAACATAGACCATCATTCCCCTAACCTCAAATATTATACTTTCGTGCACGAACTTAAGATTGTTTCTAGTGCTTCTTTTCCTCCAGATGAAAAATATCTATTATCATAATGAACAGAAGAATAGAACTCGTCTGAGAAAAGAATATTGCAGTATTCGTTTCTCCTTCAGTTCATTTTTCTGTTCCCCACTCCCTGCGGGCACTATGGTGTCCTGCTGCTGACAAGTCATACATCAATGGTCGGTGAGCATATAGATCTACAGCGTGAAGGCTATTTTCGGTTCAGTTTGTGTCGAAATTGTGTTGCCAGTAGCCGAGAAAAGATGTTGTTGAAAAGGAGGGGCATTTATAATTTGATGTCTCGGACCCGTCATCGTTAAATAGCGATCTTGTTTGGGCGTTGCTGCAAGTATGTGCCCTTCCCCTGATCCTAGACCTGCATTTCCAATCTCCAAAAAACTGCTCCAGATCCTGGAAATATCCCTTTTTGAAACCCCAATGGCTTATGTTACTTCGGATCGTGTTCGACCCTCTTCTAATCGGCGAACAGATCTTCCGAACTTCTGATTCAGTTGAATGACTGCGTTGAGACATCGCACTCTTCGAATCTACTCACTGAATGTCGATCCTTCTTTCCCGCTTTGTCTTACATTAAGTTGAAATCCAAATGAAATTCGCTGCCGCTAAAGATTCACCTCCGACGTCAAGCTGAAATTACACATACTGCGAAGTTTGGAAATAAGAAAAAAATATGTATTTGTGACACTCTTCTTCCATTTTATGCAAAAAAAAAACTCATACCGTTGTTTTATATACGACTCACAAAAACCTTTCATTGTTTTGAGCAGTATATTAAAAAAAGAATAATGAGCTTTATATAACCATTTTCTACATGTTTCCGTTTTTTACATATACAAATGTAATTAAAAGGATTTTTCCTCTAAAGTGTTAAATGTGTTTTTGATTTAAAAGGTTCTAGAATTAAATTCTATTTACAGAATATTTTTTTTTTGATCTTCAGTAGATAAACAATTACATTTATATCCTTAATTCTATTTTAAAAAGATGGAAATCTGGAACTATTATGAACAGGATTTTGAAATGAAAATAATAGAGATTTGTCGAAAAATTACACTTTCATTTTAGCAATCGTAAAGAACCAGTAATTTCTGAACGTCATTTGCAGCGGTTTCACTGCTAACTAGTGTTTCAAGCTTTATGAGATCGGGCTTCATTCGATTATCCCTTCAAAGCATACAATTCTAAATTTATCAAAGAGTAAAAGAATTTCATTCTAAAGCTTTTCTTTCATCGGCTCACTAGGGACTGAGGTTAAAGCATAAGGCGGTGCCCATTTTAGTTCATGGTTGAATTTATCATGGGAATATGGTACTGTGCAATGATTTCCAAATTGAAATCAGCAGCGCATAACGAAACTGTCGCGCTGTATATGCTTACCTACACATTCAACTTAATTTCTACTCATTAAATTCAATCTGTTATCTAACTGAATCATTTAATTAAGCTTGGAGGAACACAATTGGTTTAGATAACCTGGATTTATACAAAAGCAGGATTTCTGATCCATGAAGAAAGCAGATTCTCTGCCATTTAAAGCATATATTTTTAACAAAGTGAACTCAATACTATTGTCGATATATATTTCCAAATTGTATTTTATTTTAATTAATCGGATTTTCCAGTTATATTTGCTGCTTACAAGGTTTGCACGGATCGTCGAGTTTAAGAAATCTTGATTAAAATTTCATTTGGTGTTTTTGCGAAGGAAAGAAAAAAAATTTATTAAACACAAATTATTAAGAGCTCTTAAAAACTGAGCTAAAAGCATGACGCACAGCCAGTAAAAAGATACTGCAGTGTTGCGGAAATTAGAAAATAATTATTTAATAAGGCAAAAAATAAGGATTTTATGCGGTTCTACAAAATAATTTTTGCTTTAAAAGACAAGATATTCTGGCTGCCGAAAAAAAGTCTTTTTTTTTTGTGACACAGTGAAGTGATCTCAGGTTAGAAAAATCCGGTAATGCTTGAGAAGCACGTGAACAAAAAGAGAAAATGAAACTTCATTAAGGAGTTGTCAGTTGATGGAATCAGGAGAAAAACCTGATGTGATAAAAAAAAGTTTCATTATTTATAAAAGATTATTCTCTTTCCACTTGAGATTTTAACGAAGATGTAAAAAGAAAAATGTTTTGGTACTGAGTTTTAAATAATGGAAAATATTATTTACTCCACGCATAAATGGAGAGAGAATGAGGGAAGAACCGAAAAAGAAAATTTTTTTAGTTGAGTTTTTGCTAATGTTAATGAATGTTGGTTTATAAAGAAATGTTTAGATTGAAGCCCTTCAGCTTAGGACATTAGATGAGGTTAATATTTAAAATATTTAAAAATTAATTTATTAAAATTTACAAATAAATTCTTCTGTGGAACTTATAAACTTAATTAACTTTAAAAATGAAACATATTTTATTCCGGCAAAGAATTTTATTTATAAGACTTAATAGAAATAATAGTGTCTGTTAGGATATAATGGACAATACGTTCTTTAAATGAAAAATGCTAAAAAAGTCTTTTAAGTTAAGAAAGGGAGCAACATCAAAAAACTGATTTAAAATATAATTCGCTTTACATGATTGATATTTATGTCTCCTTTTTTTATCTTTCAGTAAACATAAGATAAAATACGTTGATTCTTTGGGACAACGTCTTATTTTTCGTTTTTTTATTTTTTTTCTTTCGTTTCTTTATTTTTCGATTCTCATATTCGATCAGATCACCAATCTCGTATTAATTTATGCAATAAACAGGATGGGAAATAATTTATATTTTGTTCAGAAAATTTGGCTAAACAACTAGGGGTATATCCAGAAATTTTGATAAGATACATTCCTTGATAGTAAGGAAAATATTTCCGTTGTTTTTACTGCATCTAAACACATTTAAAGAAAACGTTAAAATGTGAAACAATTAAGTTGGTGAAATATTAAATATTTATTGTACATTTGAGTTTAAAAGTACAAAATATGTGAGCATTTCTTTGTTTGTGTTATTTGTTTTAATTCTATACAAATGCATACGAACAGAGATTTTTGTTTAAAGGTGTCTCAACGGATTAGATAATGCTTTTCGCTTAGTTATTATTTTATTAATGGACGTAGTCTCCATCGTTTGATTGAAAAATTTCAGTAAATATATGATAATGCTTATTAAATCTCATATTAAATATGCATTTACAAGCAAAGCTTATGTTTTTTTTTACATTTTAAGCAATAAATAAATGGAACTTCACTAAAAAATACATTCACTTTAATGCGTAATTATTAGGAAATGGAATAAATTACCTCTTTTTGATTTAACTATTCATTTCACGGCAATATTATTAAGATGCATTATTCTTTCAGTTTTTGTTCATTCAATGTACACTTTCTAAAATATAAAAACATCTATTTAATGGCTTATCTTTATACAAAGTTAAACCTCAGACATATATGAGATTACTTTCTTTTATAATAGAGACTCACGAAAAAGATAAGTCATACTTTGTCAGATTTTGATCAGAAACCTATCAATTGACTCTTTATGGCCATGTATTTATTATATATATATATATATATATATAACCTGCACTAATGATACGGAAGTCTACTTTCGTTACTAAAATATTGGTGAAGACAAATGTAATATGAAAAATTAGTTGACCTTTATTTCTTCTAAAAAAATCAGTGAGTTTAAAAGATCCATAACAAATCCGAAGAATACATTTGAACAAAACTTAGAAAGAAAGCAAGAAAATTTTAAAAATGAATGAACTTTTCTCCCAGGCCTTTCAATAAAAAGAAAGGCAATTTAAACATTGATAAAGCTCGACAATAAGAATAGATGGATATATCTGATTCAAACGAGTGCATCTATCAATGCCAAGATACCCGCTCTAACCCTCCCCTTCCTCAAACACGCACATCTCCACGCCAATAAGACAGCTCTGAACCATGATGGCTCTCCGACCAGAAGCGTCCTTTAAACCTTTTAGATCAGAAGAGCTTTCCAAAAATTGCTAGCAGAGATCTGTAATTTCCTTTTATTAACAAAGAGGCAACAACTTTTTGCGGTTATTTTTTCGACAAATATCTGCCTGTCACGAAATGATTTATTGCATGAGTTTTTCAATCTTCCCTCCAAACTCTTTTGGGTAATTCATCCTGAATGCCAAAAATATGACAAAGCCTTTTAATTAAGATATATTTTTAAATAATACAAAAATACTCCTTATTTTATTTTTAAACAAATTTTTCCTTAAAATGTGAGAGGTTTGCATAAGTGGAAGTGCCGAAATTTAATGAATTTCGCTATAATTTTTTTTAAAAAAAATTTCAAAGTTGGCAACTATAAATCATTGTTTCCTCGAGTACTCAGTGCAATTTTATCCAACTTTCTACACACTGTGTTTTTATATATGCTCACAAATACATCTCATGCGGTTTAAAATGCATGCTCGAGCTTTTATAAATTTTCTCTTTATTCTTAGAGGTAGGAGTTGCGATGCCTGCGCTGTTTAAAAAAGCAACATTTATGGATATGAATTAAAGATTCGTTTCCTTCCTCTATAATTTTACATGCAAGTAATGATGTTTTAAAACTTGAATTAAACCCTAATTCATTTCTAAAGTTTTATTTTAATTTAGCTCGCAGTAACTAAAATATTCTCTTTTTTCCTGATTCGATTCCCCTTTTTCTACCTAATTAATTCAACAGAAACTTTGTACAATTGCTGAATCGGCTAAAAGCCGACATGCTCCAACAAACTTTGCAGCCAAACACCTTCTTTTAAACGGTCCCTTTGATCCTCTGACATGCAACTGACATGTGTCGGAAATCCCAATTAAAATCTCAGAATATACATTCACGGGAATAAATGTTCGTGTCGTGTCGTTCTGTGCCGAGCTCGTCGCTTCCGCTTGTACACGCGCGACTTCCGGTACGCAATAAAGCGAACTCAGAAATCTGTTTCTTGTCTGTCTTCGAAACTACCTTTGGCTTCAAACAAAAATGTTATGTGACACATGTATATAGTAAATAATGATGACACATAGGTTTTCTTTTAGGTTTATTGAATTTGAAAATGCTGTTGTAATCAGATTAAGATTTGAAAACCAGTGGCGAACTCAAAATGCGTAGAGCGTGGATTACACAGTCAATGCCCAATTTGTATGATTTGTTGCTGTTTATGATGCCAGTACTAGTGGCATCACAGCCATACGCAAAATACCATTTTACATGTAAAGTGAATTCAACTGTAACTCTTTTTTTTGTTGGCTGTTTGTAACATTCCATACTTTTAAATTTCACAAAATACAAAAGGAATTCTCAAATTAAATGACGAATGCCGTTTTATATAGATCTTAGAAGGATGAATGACCACAATCGTATTTTGAAATTAAACTATGGATAATTTTAATTACATAAAGAATGTATTATTAAAAAAGCATATACTATCTGAGTAAGAGCGAAAATATTTTTTTCTTACATTAATTTATAAAATTTATTTATCAAAGAAAATAATCTTTTATGTCCTGAAGTGTTATTTTTCTGCAATATTTTATACCCATTTTTTTTTCCTATCTGTGAGCGAAGTGTAGATAACTGGATGTGTCAAATTTATTCAATTCAAAATTAATTTTGAGTTTCGTAAAAGACTTCTTGGGATATTAAGTTTGAAATTTATCCTTTAACTTTTTTGAAATTTATATATTTATTTTTCTTACGCTCTTAAAAGATTTGGAATTTATTAGAATGAATTTAATAATAGACAATTCACCCATAAAGGTTTCATTAAAAATAACAAATAAATAAATATAATATAGTTTATTTTTCTATTCTTATATCAGACAAAAAACAGATGAATAAAAATAGGGGTTTTTTTTTTACATTTTCCCTTAATTTCTATAATATAAACATATATTTTCATTGTAAAATACACGTAATTATAAATTGTATAAATGTCACATCATTTCAGCAAGGGAAAAGCAGGAATATGTTTACAAATAAGAAAGCATTAAGATGAAAAAGTATTCAGACAAAATCTACAGAATCCAAATATGACTGACACATCAAAACAGTTTCAAATGAGAAGCTTTATAAAACTCGCATTAGCTTCGCAAATACAAAAAAATCAAAATTTTATTATAAATCAAATCTTTTTCATGAACGAGGAATATCTTAAACTGATAAAATATTTCATGAAGACACGAGAAATAAAGAGACGCAAGTCATGGCGCTACTGATAACAAAGGGGAAAGAGTCACACGAGTGGGCGGCTCTCTCTCTCTCTCTTCCCGCCGGTGCTCCGCAAAACACGCGCTGAAGCTAAATTGGACGCACACAAAATTTCGGAGTTGGGAACGGTCAACTCGGAATGAATTCGCTGATAGTTTATTTAGAAAATTAATTTAAAAATGTCAGTAAAATTTTAGATATTTTTTACAATAATTCCAAAGACATATTACTGAACAAACTTTTTTTACATCATTTCAAAATATAAAAACAAGACCTTTATTTAATGAAATCTACCAGTTGCGCTAATAATATTTCTTGAACTTTTTTAATTTTTTAAAGTTATTATTTTTGTAATTTTAAACAATCGATTTTATTTTTGAACTAAATTTGAAACCATTTTCATTTTTTAGTTTAAAAAATTAATGACATTTCAGTATATTACTTAAAGTTTAACGTTTACTTAAAAGCTTTTGTATGCTTCAAATTTTTTTATTGGTGTATAATCTCGATTGAATTTTACAGAAATCAGATGAGAATTTATTTCTAAATTTTGCAGAGCTAGTAGTTTATTGAATGGAGAATGGCTACTTAATGACAGGAAGGCCTTCTTTAATAATATCTTATAACTAATAAAGTTAAAGTGTGGATGTGTTGACGCTCTATAGACCAGATCATTTGACGAGTTATATTTTATATGGCATATATATTTTGGAGAGAGAAATGTGCATCTGGGAGACATTTTTTAAATTTTGATTTAAGAAAAATAATATTGGCTTTGTTTTATAACTTCAGAAAATAAGGCAGAGTAAAAATGCTTTTCAGATTATCAATCCGGGTTTTTAATAATTCTATAGTCTTTTATTGCCTATTTTTACGCATTTTTCAGATAACTACTATGATTACATTTTCAAACACAATATTTTTACAGCATAAAAATAAATTTAAGCTCATAAGTTATGCCTCCATGAAAAGAAATTATCAACATACTGCCATTAAGCTTTTAAAAAGTTCAAATTAAAATACTAAGTTAACTTTCAAAGGAAGCCACCCCCCCCCCCAAAAAAAAAAACGTTTGAATTTTACTACGTGTTTATGAAACATGTTTGTAGTTACGTGATTATGAAACATGTTTGTAGTTACAAAAATAATTGACAGACAGACAATTCTATAATATTTTAAAGTATCTTTATTTTAAATTAAATACTTTTGTGTCATATGCGGAAAAATGCAGTTCTCTGCGCAGGATATCCATTTTAACTGAGCCCGTTAACCACTTTTTAAGCAATTTTTACCAGGAATATATAAGAAATATATAAAGAAAAATGACACTAATGTAGTAGATATTTAGATTTTATGCAGTTTGGATGAATACATGTTCAAATTAAATGCTGAACTTTATATTTAGTCAGAGACTTTCGTTCATATGAGATTTCTTTAATACAATATTTATGGTACGCGAATAAAAATCAATTTTATTCTTCAGCAACAAAGATTGATCTTAGTTAAAAAATCTAAATATTACTGTTTCTTAAGAAACACGTTTTTATACCATTCCATTGTTCTATTTTAAAGAAAAATTCACCTCTCAGTTCCCGGTGTCTCCCTCAGTCAGATTTCCTAAAATTATGAAATTGCTGCTAAATGAATGATATTAAATTTCCACGATTTGACCTGGTTTGATCTCAGAAGAATGGGGTTTTTTGTTTAAAAGTTGAAACATTAAGACTGTAAGTAAGTAGCCAATAGAGACTTTTTCAGAGCAGATAAGAGTAATACAAAATGTTACTATTCACATCATTGAAACTATCTGAAAAGTTTTGTTTTTTTAATAAAATACTCGTTTACTGTATAAATCGTTAAAAAATATTCTATAATGCAATTTAGTCTCCTATACTAAAAAATTATCTTTTTTCTATTCTTATCTTTGAAAACATGTTTAATTTCAACAAATGGTTTTATTTTAATCGAAATTTAATCAGTTACGGTTCAAATTTTTTGAGTGATGTCTTAAACTTGGTGAAATGCATAGTACAATAAAAAGAACAATAAAAAATATCTAATTGATAGTATGAATTATATAATCTACCGAAATTAAGAAGTTAATAATATTTTCCCCTGGAAGTTTTTGAGACTAAATTAAAAAAAAAACTTTAGCAAACTTTATTATGGGCCCACAAATATTCGCTGGTAACTGATATTGAAATTGAATTCCAGCTTATCGGAGTCTGCAGCACTGACCTATGGATCCGGATACTTTTTATCTAAGCTTTTAATTTACTCATTTCTCCATTTCATCATCTTTCGTTAATAGATACAATGACCAATTTTACATAATCGTTTGAAAGTGCTCAACTACGAACAATTACTTATATTATTTGTTATATATTTTTAATATATTTTTATACATTTTTAATTATACATTTTTAAAAATTTCATCAACAGTTCTCTCGTACAGTTATCATTTTCAGTTCAGTTCTCTCGTTCTCAACAGTTCGTACATTTTTCATTTCGTGAATGCTGATAATCAGCATTGATACAAGCCTATCACAACATTCGAAAATGCTGTTGGGCGCTATGAAAATGCTTTCATGTCTTTAAAGATCATTTCATTTTTTTATGACGGCAGAAAATATTTCTTTCGATTTATTTATATGATAATTCACCGCTATTTGAATGAGAAGTTGAGTTTCCGTTTCTTGTTCAGAAAATATGAAATCTTAAAAAAAATGAAATTAAACAAAAATTAAATTTTCATTAAGTGTCACAAATTAATCCTGAAAAATAACACTTTTAGGACAACCGATAATTGTAAAACCTTTCAAAGCAAGATGAACTAATTTGATTTTTTTAGAAGTAATGGAAAAAATTAATAAAATAAGTGGTTTTAAGCCGCCAATAAAAAGTTGGGTTCCTTCCAAAAATGCAATATTTAATAAAATTTCGAATTGAAACAAGAGGCCTATGATGGAAATGGGGAAAGGTGAGGTTGAACTTCATATAGAGCCAAATTTCAAAAAGTTAATTCGTATCAAACGAATCCTTATTCATCATAACAATTGATCCTAAAGTGAGAAAGTGAAGTGTTTTTATTCAACAATGTACAAAAATTTAAAGTTATCGGATTTACTTGTTCATCAATTCCGAAACTGTGTATATAATGTAGCTGGAAATTGACATTATCATCGGACGGAGAGTAGCTGTTGTCTACATCAAAAAATATACGTGAAAAAAGGCAACTTTAACATTCAATAGGCAGTTCAATATCAAAATATTTAATCAGACACGAGAGAAAATTAAAAGCAGAATTGCTTGACATTTGTAACGGTTTAAAAATATATCTCATCGGGAGAAAGCATTGATCACCGAACTGCCATTTGATATGAGGGGGAGGAGGGGTCCCGAATCTCTCGACTGAAATAATATATCAACGGGTGTATGAGACATTTTGGCACGTTATATGGGAATGAAACTAACCATATAAACCAAAAAAAACTATACCATATCGTTAGAGAATTTAAGAAGGTTTTAGTACACGTAATTTTTAAAATTCCATAATGAACACTACTGGGCAAATAAAAATGGCAATTTGGGTTACTTACATTTAAAATTGAGTGCGAGAACTTTTGCTTTTAAGAAAAGCGTTGATTGAAAACTTGTATATGGCCATATTCAGCAGGCTTACTTACCATCTCGCAGTTATATCTTTGAGAACCCTGATGTAATTATAGCCCAAGGCGTCTTTGGTTGAATAACTTTCGTCTAATTCTAATATTATGTTTTAAGAAATTCCGAGAAAGAAAAAAGAAAAGATTGTCTTTAGGGTCTCAGAACTTAAATTTGAACTTATGATTTTTCTCATGTAATTTTAAACTGCCTTATTTCATTGAATTTACTATAAGGAATCTTACTTCTATTAATTATTAAGACAAAAAGTTGTTTTATTTTATCAGACAATGTTGACACCTTTAGTTTCACATTCACACTAAGGACCTTTTTTCCCAAGTTTGTAAGTGAATACTCTGCGATGCCATGCGTAACAGGAAATACTCTAAAATTTTGGGAAGTAATTCGATCAAAAGTGATGAGCCTTTTCCTAAAAACTGATATAAAGGGCATTTTTGCTCTGCCATTTTGCTGATGAACACTTAATACCCGCAACGATCACGTTTATCATAAAGCATTTTCACTGCTATTATCGGTTCTGAGTCTGTGCGATTATTAGTTAAAGGCCACTTAAGGAAAGTGTTTTGATATGGGAGGTTTGCTACTCTAATCTAAATGAAGATCACCTGGGTACTGGCAGGGTGAATCACCGCAATTATGGTTAAGATCTTCTGTTGGACATATTTTCTGTCCGTTTTTTTTTACAAGCGCACAAAATGGCCACGTTGAGCATTTTTTACATCCACCGACACATTAGAGTCCTTGTAGTAACTTGCAGCAGCTCGTCATTTGTTTTTTCTATTCGATAGAATGCCAGCTTGGGAAAAATTGGTTTATTTCCGTTGTGCATCAAACATATTTAATATTTTTATTTATCACAACAGAATTTAATTAATGGTTTTATATTTTTACAACATACAATTAATTGGCATGTTAAATTATGTATATGTGATAAAAGAATAAATTTTAATTTTATTCCTTATTGGTTTATTTTCTTCTTAATTCAATTTTTCGATATTGCGATGCGCAACAGTCCTTTGAGGCCATTTTAAAACTTTATTATTATTTTTATTATCATTATTGAATTCCGTTAGAGAATCTAACTCAATATTCTAATTTTTTAGTCAATTGGGTTTCCGACTTATATAAGAGAGAGAAGTACAATGAGTGCCAACTTGTGTAAAAATAGAAAAAGAAAAGGAAAAAAGGAAAAAGAATTTAATAAAATAGCAGAATATAGGACAATACCCAGACAGTGAAAGTGAATAACATGAATTGCTTCAATGTCTTTTTTAGCTTTTTTTTTAAAAAACATACACCTTATTTATGAAATTAAACTGCAACTAAAAATGCATGCATATTGGTTTGACTCGTATCTTAAACTTGCACAAATAGGAAGTCTTTTGTAAACAGAAAAAAAAAAGTAAAAAATTTTCCCATTACAAGCTTTTTATCCGTTATCTGTTGGTTTAAAATAATTAGCAAATACCGTCTTCTCTTTCTTCTAAGTCATACACAGCGGCGAAATCCAAAATAATGAATAACTTGGTGGAATATAAAAATTAAAGATAGAATAGTAATAAATATAAGGGAATGAGTTCTAAATAATAAAATAAAACTAGAAGGTTTATGTTTTTTTAATTCATGATATAATTTTTTAAGAACGTCGGAAACTTTTAATTTTAATTCAAAGAGTTTAGTTTAGTTACATTAAAGTTCCATTGTAAAGCGACACCAGGGCTATTTTGGAACAGACCTCTTAATTTTGTCAGAGGAGGAGATAACGGAGATAACTGAAAATAAGAACTGATAACTGCCAGATAACTGAGCTCCCACTCAGGAGTCGTCCTCGTAATCTAAACATGATACCACACCAACGGGAGGACATCTGACCCTAGCAGATTCAACGAGCAACACGGACCTGAAACCCTCCACGTCTCACGAGCGGAGATCTCACCCCCGGGCCACCCTCATTCAGAATCCTAAAAGAGAATCTTAAAATTGGTCATTTTTTAGTTACTTATTTTTAACTGCTTCCAAGTAACTGTTCGATTGCTTTTACATGGCACAAAACTCTAACCTCAAACTCTTTTTTAGAATGGCCTTCAATTATCAGAAAACTGAAGGCCAATCTCCGCTTTCAATCCCTCTAAACCTTATCTCAAATGCTCTCTGAAACAAAACTGAGTTAAATTTGGGAGACCCATTGCGGTATTTTTTTACATTCATTCCTTCTTTTCTAAGACAAAAACAGGTTTGTTGGGGATCGGCCTACTGCACAATAGACCTTGGACAAACGAGCTATAAAGCTGAAAAATTCCTACGAAAAAAAAGGAAGGGAACGGCGGATTTGAGCTTTTAGGATTTAGAACTGACCACCTTCAAAATTCCCAACTTCCTTCTAAGGTATAAATAAAATTGTTTTTTTAGCTAAAAGTCTTCTTAAAATCTTCAACAGAATTTCCATTTATTTAACGTTCTATGAATCTGCTCCACTTTCATGATTTGTAAATTTGATTTGGCTTAATTACCATTAAAAGTAGCGACTTTCTGTTAAGAAACATGAAATAAAAGATTTACATATCTATACTAAAAGAAAAAATATCTGATATAAACTAAGAGAAGCATGTAACATCCTCTATACTATGAGAGATTTGTGTGATTCTCAGTCTACTAGTACATAACAAATGTCTCGGTTAATTTTTAAAAAATGTCCACCTTTTGTGAGAAGTATGCTTAATTCGCAACCTGTCAGTATATAATATAGTTTTTAGTTTGAATTTTCTATCCTTGTCTGCGTACTTTAAATGGCTAAGAAGGAGAAGTTTCGTTCAAAAATAAAAAAAAGATTATACCATCTAAATTAACAGCACGTTTAATCTATGCTACTATTACAAATTTGAATGTTTGGATTAATGGATGGATGGTTGGATGGTGTTAGTCAATCACGTTAGAACAGCCGAACGAAATGGATGAAATTTAGCAAAGATGTAGATTATAGTCTAGAATAGAACATAGGCTACAATTTATAACGGTTAACTGAAATGATTATTTTTTATTAATTAAAAATCAACTTTCCCGCCAAAATTCGTTTCTTCACGAACAAATGAGAAAGATTTCGAATTTTTCCCCACACGAATGTTTCCGACCGATTATTTCAATCGATTCTGTTTATTTTCTTTATCTTTGGTGCATTTAAAACTAAACATTGCTAATTAATCGATCTTTCGGTTTCATTTTGAAGTACTTTTGAATTATAATAGAACAGAATAAGTGAAATTAAGACTTTCTTTTCTTCATTGCGTTATCAAAACTGGCAAAGAAAATCCACTTGTCCTAGGTGGAGTTGAAATTTAAGCATGCATACGGTTTAATGACAGTTAACTTTGCGATTAGACCCCCATTCTCACATATACACATCAAAATTTCCACGCGTAGTAAGTCGCGGGTAAAAGCTGGTATTTTATAAATTGTAATATTTTATATTCCTAATTTTATTCAAAAATTCGTTTGAGGCTTCTAAATAATAAAGCAAGAAAAGCAAATGAATGTTTTTTACAAAGTTTTCGTTTCATTCATAAATTCAAAAAAAATTCTTATATTTATTTCATTTAATTTGCTCCTTTACTTCAGCAAAATTCAGAATATCCGCAAAAAATTCCAATGGGAAATTGGGAGAAGATCTTATTGAATACATAGTTTTGAAAACATTGGCAAGATGGGGGATAGTTCAAATGAGTCTTTTCAAACTTTCAATGAGGAATGAAAACAATAAATATGCTGAAACACTCCAAAAATGTGCACACATGATTCGGGAGGAAGCATTTATCAATGTCAAGATAATCTACTTTAGATGTCTCTCTTCCTCCCGCCTCCCTTCCCCCTCTCCCCAAGACAGCTCGGCTAACTGCAACGGCCCTCTTAATAGTGGCGGCCTCGTCTCTTCTGTACGGTTTTTTTAAAAAGGAAAATATCTATAATTTCCTTTTCTTAAAAATCACCGACTATTTTGTGGGAATTTCTTTCCTGTCAGAAAGTGATTCATTGCAGCATTCTTTTTTATTATTATTTCATGCGATTGACCGCCTTTTGGTTTTTCTTTAAGTGCGTACGGAAAGCTAAGAAATAGTAATATTTTTTTTTCTGCTAGCATTTAAAGATTAGATAACAACGCGATCATTTATTTGAGGCTAAATTTATGAATTGTACTTAAATACATTTTCAGAATCTGAAATAGATACCTTTATCTAACAAGATAAAAAAAATAATTCAAAAGGAAAACCTCTTAAGAATTATTGCTACGTATCTTTTTATATATCTTTGCAAGTAATATAATTGATATTTCTAAGAGTCAACTATATTTATGGATGTATAGTTACCCATAATTTATATGAATTAGAAAACATTGCTTAAAGTCAGAATGAAATATGAACAAACAAAAAGTCAGATGTATTTACACTAAAGGCATAAAAGAAAAATTTACAAGATTGCCATACTGATTTGGAAACGTTTTTTTAAATATATTTCCTATAAATATGATGGGGAAATTAAAAAATGTTATTTATATTTTAAAAAAAAGGAATAAATTTCCAAAAATACGCATTCTCTTGTGTTAATGGATTAATTTGTAGTCATAGTCCATATTGTATTGGTGATAAAAATATATAAATATTCAAATACAGCAAATAATAAAATATATTCTGTTTGAAATTCCCATTAAATTCTAAAGAATCCTTCCTCACAGAAATTTGTAATTTTCTCTTTATTGCGTTTTCAATAAAATAGAATTCATTTTCGCCATGTATGGAATTCAGTGTTATATTTTGTATCTCTGTAGTAACTCGATCAATAACATTTAAATTTTGGAATGGTGACGGAAAAGTCTATGAGCTTTTCAGAGTTCAAAAATAAATTAAATTGTTAAACTAAATAGAAAATATCAATATTTTCAAATTTCAAAAGGATACCTTTGGAAGAAATCGTTTCATCAGAAATTTAGAATATTTAATTATTACTAAAAATTTGGATTTTAACATTTCAAAGATATTAATTTCCTCTTTGAACAGTTACTCAATTATTTTTTATTTAAATTTTTTTATTTTTTTATTTAATTTATTTTTTAATTATATATATA
>JAOUZG010020767.1:6908804-6929122 GCA_026289955.1 Argiope argentata | reverse complement strand
CAGCAAAAGATTCTTTAAAATGAAATAAATAAATATATTTTTCTAAAAAAGTAAACGTAGGTGCGATCGTAGTTTAATAGGAAAACCATAAAGTTGCCATATTTGGCAAATTATCACCAACTTGGGGAAGAAGGGGGTTAAACTACTAATCACCCAGCTTTTCCTCAAAATGAAATTTTGTGATGCTCTTCAAAATTTCAAATACTCTATGCATTCTATTTTTAGTTACAACTCCGAAACTTTATGTATTTATATTTTTTTTATTAAAGACCGCTCCCTTCAAGGCTCAGCTCCCGTATACGGCCACTGCCAAATTGGCGAGAAATTTGGCGATAAAGGGAAAATCACATTTTGAATTAATTCAAGCATGAAAAATATTATGAAAATTTCAAAACAATTGTTCCGTACTTGTAAAATCATGCCTTTGGCGCTGGGACATCTCCCCTTGGCGAATTCTGTAACCAATTCAACCTGGCAACCATATAATACGAACAGAACAGTTTCTGAAACTGTCTCGCTAACACGCAAAAAATAAACGCTTATACAGTCCACTCGCAATTGTGATTCTATAACGCATACACCGCACATTTTGGTCCTAAGCGAACCGGAGGTCAACCAGATCTTATGGATTAATTCTTATCATTGAATTTGATAAATTCTTTACGCTAAAGATGGCAGATATCACCTCGCTTAATCGCAAGCGTGGCAGCATCAAAAGCCAGCTTACGAAATTGGACAATGCCCTGACTGAAGGACAAAACCAAATGGACATTCCCGAACTTCAAGCGCAACTGGATATGGTGCTAAATATCGAACGCAAATTCGAAGAATTGAAGGATGATTACTACAAAATCGTCAAAGAAGAAGATTTCCAGAAAATCGAAACCTCTCTATTCGAAGTGGATGATTTCATACAAAAGTTAGAGGTAAGCCTTAAAACCTCTATTTATAAATTAAAAACCATAAAAACTGACTCTGTGCATAATCAAAGTCATGATGATTCTAGTATCAATGATCAGCCTAAAAAGGCATTCATCAAACTTCCAAAAATTCCACTTCCGTTTTTCAGCGGAAAATTTGAAGAATGGAATTTATTCAAAACTCAATTTAATAGCCTAATAAGTGAAAATCCTGAACTTTCTGAAAATGAAAAACTGCATTATTTACGCGGTTCTCTTAAAGGAGAAGCTAAATGCATAGAAACTGCTGATGATAACTTTACTTCTCTGTTTAAAGCTTTAGAGCAACGCTATGAAAACAAAAGAGTTATTGTTAACTGTCATATAAATAACATTCTAAATATTCGTCCATTAAAGCATGAATCTGGCAAAGATCTACGAAATATATTGGATGTCATTTTAAAGAATCTTAGATCATTGAACATCTTAGATTTCGCGAGAGACAAATTATCCAACGCTTTGTTATTAAACATTATTCTTGAAAAATTAGATCGCGACACCCGCAAACAATTTGAATTAACATTAAAAGACAACGAAGTGCCTGAATTCGATTATTTTCTAGAATTCTTAGAAAGGAGATGCCAAATTTTAAACAATATTCAAACTAGCATTCCTACTAAATATAACCCTGAGAGATCGAAATCCTTTTTTGTCAAAGCAGATAAATCTGCTAAATTGTGTATCGCTTGTAAAGTACAAACACATGCAC
Organism: Argiope argentata; assembly: GCA_026289955.1. Classification (NCBI taxonomy): domain Eukaryota; kingdom Metazoa; phylum Arthropoda; class Arachnida; order Araneae; family Araneidae; genus Argiope; species Argiope argentata. Next base: position 6,927,454 of record JAOUZG010020767.1, on the reverse strand, counting down.
TGTATCATTGCAATGCATTTAAAGAAATGAAATTATCCGATAGGTTAGATTTAGTTCAAAAAAATCGGCTTTGTAAAAACTGTTTAAGTGAATTTCACCCTTTCTCTAAGTGTAACTCAAAAAGTTCTTGTTTCGTTTGTAAAAAGAAACTAGATCACCATACATTGCTTCATAAATATTCTACGCCGCCAATCGCGCCAAACACTTACAGCATTCCAGAGAGTGAAACCTGGCTCTCGTCATCCACACCCTGTCAGGGAAGGAACCCTCAAACTAATAATTCACAGACCATTGAAACGCAGATGTCAGAAAACCCTCGTCTCTCCCTTTTCTGTAACGGTAATAAGAGTATTTTGATAAACACCGCCATCATATACGCCAGAGATGCATGGGGGGAATTTAAACCCTTAAGAGGCGTTCTCGACTCTGCCAGTGAATCTTCTTTCCTTTCGTCTTCCGCGGCAGATTTATTGGGATTGAAAAAAGAAAGGATAAACATTCCGATATGCGGTTTAAATGATACATCATTAAGTATCAAGAAAAAAGTAACCGCCTTTTTATCAAATGAAAGTAATGATTCGCATTGGGAAATAGATTTATTAATTGTTCCTAATATAACTAGTTTCACACCTTCTAAAAAATTAAATATTTCGAACTTAAACATTCCCAAGGAAGTTAAACTAGCGGATCCTTCATTTTTTATTCCTCAAAAAATAGATATTCTTTTGGGTGCAGAATTATTTTTCTCATTATTGAAAGAGGATAAAATAAAATTAGCAGACAATTTATTCCTACAATCTAGTTGTTTCGGCTATCTTGTTTCAGGGGTTATTTCAGGCAATATTCTTTACAATGCTCCTAAACATTGTTTTTTAATTAAAAACGCAGATAATCTTAATGAAACTCTTAAACGCTTTTGGGAAATTGAAGAAATAGAAACAACTGAAATTTGCGACAAGGAATTAAAATATTGTAACGAACATTTTGCAAAAACGCATTATAGGAAACCGGATGGTAGATTTGTAGTAGAAATGCCATTCAAACCTGAATTTTCCGCAGAAATGTTAGGAAATTCTAAGGCAGTCGCGTCTAAAAGACTAGACCAGTTATGGACACGCTTAGAACGTGATCCCGCTATGCAAACGCTTTATTCAGAATTCCTCAGCGAGTATGAATTACTAAAACACATGAAAGAGGTAAAGGAAAATTCAAATATCGAAAATGGATACTATCTCCCGCATCACGGTGTATTACGCCCATCAAGCAAAACTACTAAGCTTCGTGTAGTTTTCAACGCAAGTGCTAAAACGTCCAGTGGACATTCATTAAATGACTTGTTGTGCAAGGGAGGAGGAATTCAGGAAGATCTTTTCTCAATTCTAATCAGATTTAGAAAACACATTTACGCATTAACTGCAGATATCAAGCAAATGTTTAGAATGATTGAGATAAATCCTTTGCAAACAAAGCTTCTAAAAATTCTATGGAAGATCGATAAAAACGCACCAACCGAAGTGTATGAATTACACACGGTGACATATGGAACCGCTTCCGCACCATACTTAGCAACAAAAGTTTTGCAACAACTTGCTCTAGAGGAGAAAGATAACTTTCCATTGGCTTCAAAGGCAGTACTCCAGGATTTTTACATGGATGATTGCCTCTCTGGTGCTTCAGAACTTAGAGAGTTTGAAAAACTCAAATCAGAACTGACACAGTTGCTTCAACGAGGAGGCATGACTTTGCATAAGTGGTGTTCCAACAAGGCTTCATCAACTGAACTTAAAGAATTTACGCTTGACCGCAATGCTGAAGAAATTACCGTCAAAACTTTAGGAATGTTCTGGAACAGTTTAAGTGATTCCTTTACGTTTAAAGTCTGCTCCAATTCCAGTCCAGATTGCAACTACACCAAACGAGAAGTGCTTTCACAAATAGCTCGCATCTATGAGCCCCTCGGGCTGTTGGGACCGGTCATCTCCAAAGCAAAGATTTTCATGCAACAGCTGTGGTTACTAAAATTGGACTGGGACGAGGCATTACCAACAGATATTTCCAGACAGTGGGACAACTTCCTTAAGATCTTATCGGAGAATATTAAATCCATTCGTGTTCCCAGATGCTTTTTTCAAGTTGTCTCTAAGTACGTTGTGATACTTGGATTTGCAGACGCCTCCTCTAAAGCTTATGGTGCTGCAATTTACGTAAAAGTTGTGTCTAACGCCAATGAAGTAACTACCCAACTTCTTTGTAGTAAGTCAAGGGTAGCACCAACCAAAACCACCACAATTCCCAGACTTGAACTTTGCTCTTGTCTACTTCTTTCAAAACTTACGCAGAAAGTCATATCTGCATTGAGGCTCCGAATAGACTCTGTTATATTACATTCAGATTCAACAATAGCCCTCGCCTGGATAAAGACTCCTTCTAACCTGCTCAAGACATTTGTGAGCAACCGAGTGTCTCAAATTCAGGAACTATCAAACGATTTCCAGTGGCAGCATATTCCATCAGAGCTTAACCCTGCTGACTTGCTTGCCAGAGGACTTGATGCTAAGGCCCTTGCAACCAGTGAACTGTGGTTTAAAGGACCAGACTTTTCAAAATTAAACTTACCCGCTTATCAAACTGTACAAATTTCTACTGGTTCAACCGACAAACTTTATATGGATGAGCTCAAGCCTGTTACTAAATTAACTTTGACTTTAACTAATGACTCTAAATTTTTAGATGATTTACTTGCTATCACAAATGAATTTCATAAATTAATCAGAATTGTAGCATTTATTTTTAGGTTTGTTCAAAATTGCAGATTTCCTGAAAAGGAAAAAGGATTTCTCAAACAAGAGGAATATCTGAACGCTGAAAGGGTTCTCTTAAAATTGGTACAGGTAAAACATTTTTCTACTGAAATCTCCGCTTTAGAAAAAGGAATGTCAGTTCCATCTTCGAGTAAGTTGAAATTTCTCAATCCCTTCATAGATCCATCCGATGGACTAATTAGGGTAGGAGGCAGACTTGCGCATTCTAATTTAAATTTTAATCAGAAACATCCAGTTGTTCTGCCAATGGGAAATAAGCTAGTTACGCTAATTTTTCAGCATTACCATAAACGAGACTTTCATGTAGGCCCTCAAGCCCTTCTAAATACTGTTCGTTTAAAATATTGGCCTATAGGAGGTAGAAATGCAGCACGCAAGGTCGTTCACGAGTGTGTTCGATGCTTTAGAAACAAGCCCGTTATCTCGAACCAAATTATGGGAGACCTTCCAGCAGAAAGAGTTACTCCAAGTTCAGCATTTTTAAATGTAGGAATCGATTTATGCGGTCCTTTCGAAATAAAATTTAAGGGTCAAAGAAAGGGTAATCTACAGAAAATATATGTTGTTTTATTTGTATGTATGGCAACCAAGGCTGTACACATAGAATTTGTCACTGATCTAACTTCTGAAGCTCTAATCGCAACGCTAAAAAGATTTTTTGCGCGACGTGGGAAAAGCTCCATAATTTTTAGCGATAATGCCACTAATTTTATAGGTGCTTCCACAGAAATTAAAAAATTATACCAACTAATGGTAGGTAGCGAAGACATTGCAAATATGCTTTCCTCCGAAGGTATAAAGTGGAAATTTTTGCCGCCTAGAGCTCCCAATTTCGGAGGTCTTTGGGAAGCAGGCGTGAAATCCTTTAAATATCATTTTAAGAGAGTAGTAGGTCCTGCAAGACTAACACTCGAAGAGTTTTTAACAGTAATTACTCAGATTGAGGGCATCCTCAATTCGCGACCCCTCTCTCCTCTCCCAACTGATACTGATGAAATGCAAGTATTAACTCCAGGCCATTTCCTCATAGGAAAACCTATCAATTCTATCCCAGAACCTAACTTCATAGACAAAAGAGACAATCTTCTCAGTCGATGGCAACGAACTCAAAAGTTAGTTCAAACTATTTGGAGACATTGGCAAAATAATTATTTGAGCCATTTACAACAGCGCTCAAAGTGGCTGCTTAAAAAACAAAATTTAACTCCTGGCATGCTAGTTCTAATAAAGGACATTCAACTTCCAACTTACCAGTGGCCATTAGGTCGAATCATTAATGCAATTGCAGGCTCAGATGGCAATGTCAGAGTAGCAGAGATACGTACTGCAAAAGGAAATTTTAAAAGACCTATTTCTAAAATTTGCATTTTACCTATTGTAGATAATTTTGATTTAAATTGAAATGTTTATTTGTATTTTTTAATTATTATTCTGATTGTTTTTATTGTGCAATTTATTATTGTCTTATTTGTTTTCTTTATACTTATGTGTCAAATTTGTGATGTAACTTTATGTACATTTTTTTATTGAAACATATGCATATTTCAACGCCGGGCGGGATGTTCCGTACTTGTAAAATCATGCCTTTGGCGCTGGGACATCTCCCCTTGGCGAATTCTGTAACCAATTCAACCTGGCAACCATATAATACGAACAGAACAGTTTCTGAAACTGTCTCGCTAACACGCAAAAAATAAACGCTTATACAGTCCACTCGCAATTGTGATTCTATAACGCATACACCGCACAACAATATTTGTGTCTACTAATAAAGATTTACAAATTGGTCGTTGGATCCGGATTTGAATGAATACTCTGCATGAATTAAACAATTTTGCTTTCATGGAGTTGATTTATAAAATTAATAATATAGATACTGTGAAATAGAAAACTATATTTTGCGGAAAAGCTAAAAATACATTTAAATGTACATTTACAGATCAAAAACATAATTGAAATAAATTAAATTTATTAAATATTCATATTTATTAAAATAATTATTTATTTTATGAAATATATACATCTATAAATGTAAAATATTTTTGTAAGAGTTCTCAGAGAATATAAAGGAAATACTATTGGTGAAAATAAACCAACTCCTTTTTTTCATTAAAAAAAGTTCAAATAAAAATTAGATTTTCTTAATAGCATTTCATTAGCCACAAAGATTAATTTATATTCATATAACATTTTTAAACTATATATGCAGCCATAAACAAATATAATAAAAAATTTGAAGCAAATAAAAATTCACCTGTTTCATAAATTATGAGCTCATGTTTTTTTTCTAATTTGACATGTACTGATTTTTTTGAATTTTTTTTTTCATATTTATTGTTTTTATATGATAACAATATGATACATGCTCATAAGATACAATTTATTTTACATAATGAACTTTTTTTTTCTGAGTTATAATGAAACAGCAATCAGATTTTGATATATTTTCTTCGTTCAGATAAGAAGGCCTCTATAACTTTGTTGTTCACTGCAAAGGTGTTTTTTTTTAATGTAAGTTCCCTTTCACCAGTAAATACAGAACAAAATTCTTTACCATATTTAGCACATAATAGACACATTTTTGATGGAAAAAAAAACTTGCTAGAAGGATTTGAAGAAATTTTTCCTGACATTCATGACAAAGAATATTCTTCAAAAAAGAATACTAAAGTGATTGCACAAAAAAATGTAACTATTATATACAATTTTTTGATGATGAACTCACTATTTCAGGTTTATTGCAGTTGGTAGAAGCTTCCAAAATGCCATTAGAATTGCTTGGTTATGAATCAAAGGATTTCTTTGTCCATCAGATCTTAACATTTTCAGACTGTCTGCTTTTATTTGGACGCCCTTTAGGCTTTCGGTAATGAAAACTGATAAAAAAAAATGTTTAAAACAAAATTTAGAAAGAAAAAAAAGGTAATTAAAAATAATTTTCAATTTTAACCCTGAATAGACCGGTTTTTGTATCTAATTCCAAAGGAACTGAAACGAGCCGAACGATTCGAATATGAAATGTATGACGAATGAATGAACAAACCAAAACAAACAACAAAAGAAAGAAAAGGTAGAAGTTTTTAACATCTGCCAAAGCAAAAACAACACCTTAAAATCAGAATTACACATAATGCTCACTAGCAGTGTTCGAAAGAAAACGAAACTGTTTTTACTGCAGCTGTCCAAATGGAAACAAGTGGGTGTGGCATCCTAATAACAATAAAAAGAAATGCTGATATTGAGCAAACGAATTAATATATCATAATAATTTTTTCCCAAACGATAGCTTACAGTTTAAATATACATCAGATAACAAAATAAAAATATTGCAAATTTCATCGATTTTTTTATACCTGAAAGGATATGTTTTAAACAATTATTATTTTTTTTAGTGTTTGATGCATTTAAAACTAAACATTGTTAATTAATCGATTTTTTTCGGATTCATTTTGAAGTACTTTTGACTTAAAATAAAACAAATAAAGGAATTAAAAATTCATAACCAATTTTTGTTACTCAAACTGTTGTAGAAAATTCACGCATTTGCTTAAAAATTTAAAACAAACTCCCTCTAACTGTCAAACATTTGACATCAATCAAAGTATAAGAAAGGAGTATTAGGATTATCTTTGCCAAAGTCTTCAAGATGATTTCTTTCGACCCTGCTATTTCATGACAACATGCATTTATAACGAATACATTATTAACCCAATTAATAAGCTTTAAAACAAACATGTTTTAATTTATATCTTTTCAATGCAGAGCTAATTTGTACCATATAACTTGAGATTAAAGATTGGCTCACCTATCATTTTGCTTCGAAATTTGAATGCACCAAAATTATGTAATGGCACGCGATTAGTCATTAAAAAATCCATGAGAAATATTCTTGAGGCTACTATTTTGAACGGCAAATTTTAAGATGAAGTTGTACTTTTACCACGGATCCCAATGATTCCTTCAGACTCACCTATCCCATTCAAACGTTTGCAATTTCCAATTCGCTTGGCATTTGCTAAGACTATTAATAAGTCAAAAGGTCAAACGATGGCAATTTGTGGCTTAGATTTAGAAAATCCTTGCTTTTCGCACGGCCATTTATATGTTGCGTGTTCGAAGGTTGGAAAACCATCGAATTTGTTTGTTTATACCCACAAGAATTAACCAAAAATATCGTGCATGAAATGGCATTACGATAAATTTATTTTTTGTACATTAAAAAAATATACATTTAAGAACAATAGGTCGAATTTCATCTTTTTTTACCCTTTAATTAAAATAAGTTTAAGTTTCAATCAACAAAGTTGAATAGAAACAGTTAAGTTTTAGTTTCAGTTCAGTTTAAGTTTCTTTATTCAACTTAGGTCATAGTATACGCATACTCACAAACAATCGATAGGTTTAATTGTGGGAACTGTACACCTGATGACGTCAGGTATTATAATAACATTTTTATACAATTTTTCTTCAAAACGAACACCAGATTGTTATAACTTATTCAAGAAGGTTTGAAATTTTCGGACAACGTCTGTCGGGTCCGCTAGTATATATATATATATATATATATATATATATATATATATATATATAATTATTGAACATCCAGCCATGAAAAAATAAAAATAAATTGCTTCATCCTATAGCCTATATTTTAGTCTGAAAAGTTTCAGAAATCATATTTTTCATATTACACCATTAAAATCTTATTTTCTTCTTCTCGAGATCAATTTCTTTCAGTTGCTCAGCTTTCGATTCTTACTAAAAAAATTTAAGGTTCAAATAATATTTTTGTAGATCGCATGGCGTTTTTCTTAAAGGTATTTTTATTTGAGCAATAAAAGATACACATTAATGGCAGGAATGGACATTACTTCTTTCATAAACTTAATATTAATTCCTAGTACAAAATTAATTAACCCAAAGATATGAAAAATAAAAATTTTTATTAGAATAAAAATCTTTTCCTTCTATCCTAGGTAGAATATTTAAGGGGAGATTTCAGAAGAAAAACCTCCAAACTCGGAAGTTGAGGTTTCTTTGAAAATGTTAGATACAAGAATGATCCGTTTTCTCAATTTATCCCAGTGAAGAGAAATACGGAGTGTTGAGAACAAGTAATGAAATTTGTGGATGAAGCTGTGCATTAAGATTTCTCGATGAAGCTGTGCATTAAGTAAACAAGCTTTGAAATAGTAACAGTAAATAATGTGAGAAAGTATTATTTTGCTTCTTCTTGAGTGTTTTAGAAAATGTAGGTTCCTGATTTGGCAATTACGGATTGTCAAACACTCACTAAAATTTACAGAAATCGTTCAAGTTTATCCTGCATTATATTTTTTGATTCTTGTTTTCATTAGAATGTCATTAATGCCTTAGAAAAGCAATTGAAATGCTCCTTTTTGCAGCTAAATATACACATCACAGTTTTGCCACTAGAGGGAGAGACAGCTGCAAAAAGGGAATGCAGGGCAAGGGAATCACGAATTTCCATCCTGTTCCTTGCAAAGATATGGGCAAAAAGCATGCTTTTTCAGAGTTTGAACGAGAGATGATTGTATCTCAGATGTTCAGAGCCAGCATAAGAAAAAAGCTGCACTTGGGAAGTGTATGAGAGCACCAGTTATTAATATATGTAAAGAATGGAATATCAAACAGAAACATCAGGTTTGCGGTGGTCACAGTTACTGAAGGCTTGCTAGAGTAGTTAAGTCCAATAAAAGAGCAACAGTGCGTCAAATAGCGGATGATCTTCATCAAGAAGCGGCTGCGAAGTCACTTACCGAACTGTTCATCACACATTACACCGTATGGGCTATCGAAGCCAAAGACCTGTTAGAAAGTCTCCGCTGTCCGCATTTAATAAGGAAAGAAGTCTCCAATTTCCAAGGGAACACAAGAATTGAAAAGTAGACGATTGGAAAAGTTCCATGTGGCCCGTTGGATGGAGTTTTCAATTACATTAAACAACTGGCTGGAAAGAAAAGAAAACTTGGGCCCCAAATACTTTGCTACAGGACTTCAAGCTGGTAGATGCAGTGTTAGGCTTTGGGGAATGTTTTCTTGACATTGTATTGGTATTGCATTGGGCATTGTATTGGTTCATTGGTGCCTGTGAAACAGCTTCTGAATGACCAAGAATATTTAAGTGCTATCTCAAGTCAAGCACATTTTGTTATGTTAATTGTGTACCTTGTTGGCCGTTTTTCAACTCTAAAGATGACTAACCATTAATTATTTTATTTTTTCATATTTCTCATTCTTAGAAGATAGTATTTTCCTTGTAACATTTTGTAAAAAATAATTAAGAACATGTACATTTATGAATATAACGAATAAAGCAATAATTGTAGAGAGAAGTACGGCCATATTTTCCTACTATAAAAATAGAATTTTGTTAAAATTATATTTGAACTCATAATTTATCCTTATTATTGTTACAAAAAAAAGTTTCTGAACTTGTATTTTGTTTTGTCGTGGTTTATTTTGATTTTTGCTGGATAATGTTTTTTACGATTCTTTCACAAAAATAAAGGAAGGCTTATTGTGTAATGTGATATTGGTAAGAAAATACTGTACTGGTATTAAACAGGTATATTGTAATCGAGCAATTCGTTTTAAATTTCAAACTATATGGATATTCAAATTATATGACATTTTTAAATCCAATTTCTAAAAGTTTTATCTTTTAAGTTGATTCATGTCTGATATGAATTAATAATTCACACCTACGCATTTCAATTCAAAAGGATGAGACACCCCTTCCAGCCATTTACTATAAGACTTTTGCAAAAACTTGCTTCGTTCGATTCACTTGAATTTGATTTTTGTGTGTGTGTGTGTTTCGCCTATTTAAGACATGTAAATTTGATCTTTTATTGCAGAAAAAATGACGTATTTTAGTTACACCATTCAATATGTTTTAGATTTCAACATAAGGGATTATGTTGAATCTGTAGTTCTAAACACTTTTAATTTAGACACTAAACTCAAAACAGTTTTCAAAGGAAGATATAATGATGTCAGAAGAAAAAAAAAGACGTCCGCTTATTGTCTGTGAAATCTAGAGACATTCGTAAGTTTCTCTGATGCTCTATCGGTATCGATAACTTTTTTTAACCATTTTATTCTGTTTCAGAAAATTATGTTAAGTTTATCAATAGTAAAAAGATCCTTTATACTGAGAGGTATATATTTTTCTCACGAAAATAATTATTGGATGTATCAGAAAACTGTGAATGAATTTTTACTCATCTGATTAATATTATACCCTATTTTTTTATCAAATAAAGAAAAGAAAAGAAAGAATTTATTTAAACAAATTCTAACTCTGATAATCTGATAATTTCAGTCTTCTTTTTTTTGTATCCCTCGTGCATACAGAGCCTTTTATAATTTCATTTTAAAAAATATTAAGATTTGAGAGCAGAAGTTACATTGAGTATGAATCTTGTATAAATACTGATATTTTCGATTCAATAAGTAATACATAAATAATTTCAAAATATTTTTCGGTAAATAAGCTGATAATTTTATAAGTTTAGTTAAGTCTGATTATACTGAAAACTGATTTTAGAATGGAAGTATGTTGAGTCACTGAGAATGCAAGCACTTGACATCTGCTAAGCTCAGCGAAACATGAAGATGTGCTTTGTTAAATCAATCTTGATTTTAACTGTGATTTCTTCAATTCTGAAACTTTTTTAGTCAAATCTTTGAGAGCAGAGAAGAACTAATTATTATTAAAAGAAGCAAAGGATATACCATCCTTCTCCCTCAAAGCTTAAATTTACAAAATAAAGAATTAGAACTTCCACTGGCGAGTACGTGTTCCAACATCCCGTTCGCTCATAAACACAGAACCTGATTTCCCAGTTTGGTTTTTTTTTTCCTTAGGAAAAGATATTTTTCGTTCACCATCCGAGATGGATTTCTTAAGCAGAGTCGATGATTTTTTTTCTTCTTTTTTTGTTTGTGTACTCGCATTTTTATCTTTTCTGTCTTCGGGTCAATCATTTTTCCATTACTGCTCGAAACGTTTATTTTTATTTTTCACTCCACTGATAAGACGGAAATGAAAGCCCCGCTGCTGAGACTCCCCCAAAACAGAGAGGATGTCTGGAGGCAGGAAATAACTAGAAAGAAATATCTATTAATAAAATAAAAGGAATTCCGTCTTCTTTTTCATTTCTTACCTTCGCATTAAGAGTTTTGCCCGTTTCTTCTGGAAACCATAACTATTGATGAAGAGCAGTACAAAATAAAATGTTCTGTATCTCTATTCTGACGGAAAAGGATTTAGTTTTAATAATTTTTTGGAAAGTGATTTCATTATTAACATTCCCCCCCCCCCCCAAACAGGATGAAAGCAGCTCAAAATCACCTGTGAGGATAGTTCAATCAATATGGTTCATTCATTTTGAAAGGCACACTGTCTCAAGTATTTTGTCTGTCAGGTTTTGTAAGCTCCAAGATTTCTTTCCGAAGTTGCCTTTTTAAGAATTGTTTTCTGTGTCAAGAAGTAGCTTTCGGAATTTTTTGTGAAAAATGTACAAAAAATAAATAGGACAATAAATCGTAATTTCGTTTATTATTTTTCTTTATGAATTTTTAAACCGATTAAAATGATTTATACGAGCAAACGAAGTTGTTTAAGTGTAACACTGGTTTACCATGTACTTTGTGATGAAAATAAAATTTATATGCAGCGAAAGTCAAGGATGCGACAAAAGGGAAACAATTGATGTTGTGCCATTTAGTCAAGAGATTGCTGAGCAATTACTTGCTAGTTTAGTGATTGAAATAACGATATTCGCGTTTTATGGTGACTATTAAATTGGTTTTTTTGGACAAACAAAGGAAAATAACTAAAATTGGGCAAAAACATCTGTGCGGGATTGCATAAACACATCGGTGCAGATGCGACTGATTAAGAAGCCCGCCACTGGAAAATATAGCTACTGTATGTGTTTGCAAATAGAAAGATATCATTCATCATGAATTCATTCTATAAATTCACACGATGAAAAAATATGAATACTCTGTGTCATTTTAGATTTTCTTTAAAAGAAACGATTTAAATTATCATGAAACGAATTTTCATGGAACAGCAAGGAACTTAACTGACAGCCGTTCTACTGAAGGATAAGGTTCATGCTAATCCATTTATTTTGTTCTCACGCATGTATTATTATCTGGTAAGAAAAACATTAATATGAAGTAAATATATATAAAATAATGTAGCATATTTAGAAATGTGTCCAAATTCAAACGTAAATAAATTATAAACTGAAGCCTTAATATGCAACATAATTTCGAACACATTTCGTTTAATAATCTTCGTTCCAATTTCCCCATTATTATATCGTTCCAATTGCAAAGTTTTCTCTTGTTCTACAACTGTAGCAAATATTTTCGTGCTATTTTGAGGTACGCATGTGACGACTCCGATATTTTTATCCGTAATGAAACTTATTATAAAGGAGAATACTGTGGGTGCGGTTTCTCCATACTTGTTGTAGTTATGTTCACCATAATTATTGAGTAATTGACTATCCTAACCGTTACGGCGTCGAGGTATTAAAAGACACAATCTGGCATTTTTCCAAAGTTAAGACTTTGATATTCCTGGAAACAATCATGACTAGGTAAAATCTCTGTACATGAAAGCCTCAGGGGACTTTTCTGAACTAAATGTAGACATTAAAAAAAGATAATACTGGAATTATAGAACAATTCCACTCAAATTAATATTTTCGCAAAATTGATTTTTAATTTATAACTCAGGCGATATCTAATATATAAATGTAAATCCAATGTTTCTCTTTCAGTCATATTTTCGTTTTGTTTTGAGAATCTGCATATTCATCAGCCAATTATAAAAATGTGCCTTTATTCAACATAATTTCTATTTTTAATGTTATTTTCTTAACAAAAATTAATTCTTTTTTTATCTTTTCAAGTGTCATAAATAGTGAATCTAATCTCTCATTTCATTTCGATTAGCGATTGTCATTTTCGAGAAATCTGTGACATCCTCAATAAAGCGAATGATTTTACATGCTTTTTTTTTAAAATCGTACAGTGACATATACAATATTATTAAGTAAATGTAAGTGACAGTGGAGCTTTTTTCAGATTTTTTTTTCTTTAATGAAACAATTTTTTTCTAAAAATGATTATATTCTTTCAAAGTGATTGTCAGCATTTATAGAAACTTTTAATTATTGTAACATACTTCTCTATTATCTACTTCAAAAAGAATTGTAATAAAAACATCACATTTCCTCGATTGTTTTTTCTTGATAAAAGGAGTTTATACATATGTAACATACATATAACTTGGGCGTTCTGTTTATGTTATAGTTTAGTTTATGGAAATATGTTATAAATGTAGCTTAGTTAATGGAGTAACTTAGCTGCTTTATTTGCTTTTCATTGCGTCTTTGTAATGTATAGAAGAGCCTATATTTATATTTGATTAAAAAAATTTTTGATGCTGTTAATGATTTAAGCCAATCTTCTAGGATATAAAATATTCATTTATATAGTTTTTTTTGCTATTTTCTTCCACTTTCGTAATGCCAGGTAGATTGTCATTCGACCTTATAACCCAACTTCAAACTCAACATCTGGCAAAGCGTAGAAAGGAAAGGGCGTCTAAACAAATTCTTTGAACTGCTGAGCCAATAAACTCCATTAAAAATACTCTAAATTTTTCAAAATGAACTTCGTTCGCCAGCTTCTTTCGGTTGCTTCCCTTTCGAATACGAATACTCCTGCCAGAAGATACATTCAATTTTAGGAAAAGAGAGTCGTTTTTCTTGATATTCAATACATCAAGTTTTTTAACCTAATTTAATGACAGGTAAAAGGAATCATTTCAACGAAAACTTTGTATAAAATCAACTTCCTTTAAAAGCGTCACCGTAGCGCTCAGCAGCTTTCATTGATTGCTCCCTGCGATCCTTAACCTTTTAACGGGCACAAGCTGTTTACTTTCAAAATTTTCATTTTTCGTTGTATTAAAAAAAAAGCTCGTTTATAACAAAAAAAAAAGTATTTTTGTTAAAATTTTGTTGTTGTGGCTGTAATTATTACTGAGGTGGAAACACATATTTTCCACCTTACAAAACAAACAATGACATTTTACTGATTTATTCAATAAAAAAATATTAAATATAAATATTTTCACAAGTATGATTTTTGCAAAACTATTTATTATTAGTTATTTCAAAATTTAAAATGTATTAATTACACATGAAATAAGTGCTAGAAAAACCAAATACAATGTAAACTACCAAATACATTGTTTTAAATTATTCTGGTGAAACAACTAACAAGGAGCTGAACACAAAGTAAAATTTTATATTGAACATGACACTTTTGCCCGTTTCTGGTTAGTTTTGGAGCTACAGTGTGTGCAAAATATTTTAAGGCGGTGGTAAGTTATTTACGACAGCCTTAAAAAGGGTTAACACAATGAAACTGATGACGAGTTCCGCGTTAAAATGCAAACATTCGAAGCAGAGAAGGCTCTCAAGTCAGCTGTAAACACTCTACGCCTACAACAGCTGCGTCGAGGGACTTTGTAATGAGTCACCGGCCAAGCGCCCCGTTCATGCGCTTGAACAAAAAGAGCTTCGAAAATCGTTAAGCTTCGTTTTTATATCGGATTCCTGAAAACCGTCCTGAGCCGAGGGTCTAGGGCAGCGAGTCTTTAAACACTGTTTAGCAAGAATCGGTGAGTGCCACTTTTGAGTACATTTTGGGCAGCAGAAAGAAGGCCTTTTAAAGGAGAAAATATACATCGTGTAAATGTTTTCGCGTTTATAATTTTATGTGCTGAAGGATGTGAAGCGTGCACTCTCAGAGGCCTCGAAACGCCACACCTCCCTCCTCGACGCACAACAGTTTGATTTCTCTCAAACGTCTCCCCTGATTCTCCGAATCAAGCCAGATTTAATTTGGCCGAGAACACCATCTGGCTTCGAGGAAGATTTCATGTCCAATTGAGTTGAATGTTAATGGTTTATTCTTTTGAGCTTTGCTTTTGAAATTCGCAAGCGTCATTGCATATAATATTTAATATATTTTTGAATGAATCAAAACAAAATATATAAAAACATATGTAAATACTGAAAAATACTAGAAATTAGCTCCAATAAATTATAATTTTTCCTTTCAATGAAATAAAAAATAATGAGCAAAGAAAATTAATTTATTTGAAAGAAATTATTAGGAAATTTTTACTGCAAGTGTTGAATAAAATCGGACAGAAAAAACTCATAAAATAGATAAATTCACTACTTTATACAAAAAATAGAAACAATTCATTACTTTTTGCAAGCTCTTTCTTGCAGATTTAGAGAAGCGACCCTCCTTTCCGAACGAATTTCTTTGGATGAGGATTCAGTGGACGCATTTCACTACTGCAATTCACAATCGAATTCGGAAAAGTAACATACATTTCTTGGTTCATAAGTACACATAGCAACATTTTTCACATTTGCTTACAGTATGTGACTTGATTAAAAATTCTCACGAAGAATCTTTGTTGCATGAAGATAAGTACTTCAAAAGATAGAAGATTGACTTCTTTCGGTAGTTTTTACAAAGATAAAAATTAAAGGAAAATAAGTAATCAGATAAAAAAACCCTTCTATACAGCAAAAATTTATTTTTATCAAGTGAGAATTTGGGAGTTTTAAATAAAAAGATTATCATTTTAATCAAAAAGTTTATAATTGCATGGCAATTTACTTAAATTAAAAATATCAGCCTCGGGATATCCATATTGGAGCTGGGGACATTTTATAAAATCTTTAATGGTTCCAATTTGTACAACATTGTGCCGATTGGTGAACGCTATGTTCAAGTAGTTTTTATTGTCAAGTTTCTGAAAGCACGCTCAATAAATTTGATCGTGTATATACAAGTATTATTAAAAGAATACAACCTTGAATAGGTAATAAAAGTGTTATTTTACAATGGGGTTTTAAGCAATGCAATTAATGCATCTCTTAAAAAATTTTAAAATAATTTAACAGAAGCCAATGAATCTGCTATTTGTTCTGAATATATCTTTTTAATAATCTTTCAGCAACTGCATACGATTCCTGATAAATGCAACGAAAATCTATCCAACACCATTCAGAGACACAAAAAAAAAATGGCTTAAGTAAATTTTTATTTTGATTCCCGTTAAATTTTATGGATACAAACACGGAATCGGATATCAATGTAATTGAGTGCAAGAAATACATTTTATTCACCAACGCATTTCTGTATGGATATTTATAAAAAAAATCATAAAATTTTATTACCTCTATGAGTTGGTTAAAACTTTTTCATACATTTAGCTACAGTACGTGAGTGAAATTAGCGCATGTCACTCTTTTTTTTTTTTCTTTTTCGGAAAACATTGCACATATTCTTATTGAATGGAAATAGGATGATCTAAGTGGCATTTCATTAAATTTTCCTTTGCTATTGCAAAAACCGTATTAGAAAATAAAAAACAACAAATTAGAGATTTCAGTGCATGAGTTGAAATCTCAAAAAGAAGAACAAAACAGACTCCGTTAAAATATCTTTCTCGATTTGCTGGCGTGCGTAACTAGAACTAAGAACCAGAATGAAGTCGAGCTCTCGTCCCGATACTGAAAGGGATGGAAAGTCGAATATTACTAGAGAAGTGCAAAAGACGCTGATGTAGAGTTTTGAAACAAGGAACATCGTAATCTGGCTCTCGTGGACATTGCAGGTGGATCAGGTGGACTCTTGTATGGATAAATAAAGCTTATTTATATGAGTTTCGGAAAGTATGCCATACATTTCTATATGCATGATCTTTATTAGTCATTAATGAATTTATTTTTCCTTTTCCAAGCATTCCTAAATTATTGACTCATATTTGACTCCAACAATATCAAAATCTAACGTATAGACAATATCGTATAGATCGTTCATGTTTCCTTTTTTGAAAATTTACATTTCCATGAAATGCATAAATTATATTTGAAGTTTAGTCTCATTCCATTCTTTGTTTTTAGGTGAAGATGAAAGCACAGGGAATGCTTTTTTTAGCTGCAATGCCTTTCGTTTAATTCATTAATTTCTGAATTTGAAAAAAATCTCCACTTCATACGCTTTATTAATAAATAAAAGCAATAATTATATTTGAATGTACTTTGTAGTTGCAGAAAAACCTTTTAAATTGCTGAGAGAAGTAATTCAAATACCCACTTCATTCCCGCCGAGGTGAATATGAGGAAAAGGCAAAACGTTCCACTGTTTTGTTCCGAGAAATATTTCGGATCGGCCGAGTTGGGGGCGCGTCCGTCCGACATTATCTCGAGAGTTCCGGTGCCCGGGTGTGAAAGCCACTTCATCAATCTCCAGCGTTTGATGGTTGGACTTAACTGGAGTCGGTGCTCGGAGGTCATTTATTAGTCGACCCCCGCCGCACGGTGAATGGAACTGTCTGATTGGCGAGTGGACAATGACTGATGGCCAGCATCGAAGAATCCCGCAGAGTGCCTGAAGCAGAAAGACGAAAATCCGATGCTAAATCCTCCTCATTTATAGCGCCAACAGCAATAGTCTAAGATAGTTCGCTGAGTTGGTAGGTTGAGTTGAAGGTTTCACAATACATTTTTACACTTTAAGAAAATACAACGTGTATATCTAAACTGCTCCATTGCATAGGCTGTTTGCGTCTATTTTGAACGAATTTGATTTAATGTTAATGAAATATTTATATAAATGATTTTACTCTTTAAATTATTCGTTTGATTTTCTTTTTTGGAATAACATTTCATTACTTCATGTCTATGCAATTCATAAAATTAATGGATGGGTAATAATCAATCGGTAAGAAATAATTAAGATATCCAGAGATAATCATCACCCTCAGAAGCTACTACGCCTCTCTTTCCGTTGTGTAACGGGCACGTCAACATCAGAGATAATTATCATGTTAATGTAGAAATTCACTTTAGTGAATATTCTATGGGTAAATGGTAAAACATAAATAATAAGTAAGTATAAAAATGTATAGCAAACTATAATTTAGGATTTTTTAGAAAAATGTGGCAAACGGATATGTAAATAATTTACTTTCTCTAATATCATTTTTATTGGTACTAAAAACGCTACAAAAAATTTATACAGTTGGTGATAATTTCGCATCTGCTCGTGACGAAATTATTATTCTAATCATTGGAATATGATGAAAATACGATTACAACCTTGTAATATTAGATGATAATCTATATTTCGGACACAAAATTAAAAAATAATAATAATAAATCTAACTTTCAATATATGGATTATTTAAGTACTTCAATAGAAGAATTTTTTTAAAAAAACTATGTGAATAATTTTTTTTCTAGCGATAATATTTACTATGGAAAAAATACATTTTCTTCTATGAAGTCCAATATCATAAATGATACAATGAAAACCATAAAATTGCGCATTAAACTGAACTAGCATTTTGAAAATATTGTTCATTTTTGTTATGAAATAAATTAAAATAAAAGAGGGGTTACAATCTAAGAAGTAAATTAATTTTATACAATACACAAAGAACTTTATTATATTTATTTATCATCAAATTAAGTAACCAATTGATGAATGCAACTAATGTTCTGTTATCCGTACGAACCTATTGAAAACTTTTGGATAGTATTAGTTATATCAATATAGTATTTGTTTGCTCTTCGAAATTCAGTTGTTATTTTAAATTTCGGTATAGAATTGATATATTAGTATTAAATTTTTGATTAATAAATTTATAAGAACTGGGGAAAAATATTATATATATAT
>JAOUZG010020767.1:6869815-6905958 GCA_026289955.1 Argiope argentata | reverse complement strand
ATATTATTTTATCAAATTCAAATAAATATTATTTTATCAAATTCAAAATTGTTATACTTACAACCGATCCTATGAATCTTATTTCGCTATCGATTTGGCTTTACTCTTTTGCGTTAAAAAACTGATTTAGACTTTTGAAAATATAAATGTTGCCATTTTATTCAAACTTCCGGTTTTAAATCATTCCATTAAGTTATTTGTAGAATAAACATTTATCAGATCCTTGAATTTCTCCAGGGCAGGCTGGACTAAAATTATAAAATTGTCGATTGTTCAAAAATAATAACATGTAAGACGACATAATTCGATCCGTTTTCTTGATCAGACTGCAGAAGATGGAAACTTGTATGAATGTAAATTTGTAGGACCAAGAACCTTTTATTGTATATGATTCATTCAATCGTAGAACTATATAAAATTTAAACTTAGCAATTTTTTTTTCGGATACACATTTATTGAAATAAAACAAAATAATATTATTATTTATGTCATTTAAATACTCTGAAATTAAAACTGAATTCTATGATTAGCCAAAAATATTTATAGAATAGTGCCTTGAAATCGTGTATAGATTATTCTCTTTTCATCACTACTATTTTAAAAAACATGTTTGGTATCAGCAATTTTTTTGGTATAAATTGAAGTTTTCATTTCAAGTTATACTTAAAAATTTAGATATTTTTAAATTTTATGGTATAAATATTATAGTATATAGTTAAATTTTATAGATATTTTTTAAAAAATATATAATTACGGAAAATTAGGTTATGTAAGCTAGCTGATATCCAAAAACTGCTAGTAAGGCATAAAATTATGCGCTTTTAAATATAAAATTATTTCATATAAGCAAGTAGGTATATATTTTATTTCTCTTATTATTTAAAAACGCACAAATTAATATTTTATGTATTTCGCATAAAAATCTTTTAATGGCGCTTTTTCATTTATTTATTTATTTTTTTATTTTTGAAAGAAAGCTTTTTTAAATTTGAGAAATGGATGTCTATAAATTATAACATTTTTTTTTTACCTTTCTCCATTCCTTACCTAAATAACATTTATCATTCTTTAAAACTATTTCACAGTTTGCTGAAAACTGCCAGGCAATCTACAGTATTCTAACGCAATTTATTTTCTATTTTGAAAATAAATTGAGAATTAGAGTTCTATTTTGCAACAATATTTCCATTCATTAAGAATACCAAATGAATACTCCTTTGAAATTAATACTTTGAATACTTTGAATACTCCTTTTTTAAATTAAAAACATATTGCATACATCAACTGAAGATAGTTATTTTTATTACAAAAATAAATTAGAATTAATTTTAAAAACAGCGTAGAATGATTGTCGTTAAAATGACTGATTGTATTAGATATTGGTTCTTTTTAATAAATTTTCATTTCAAAGTTTCATCATCACTTTTCGATTTCGTTTTCTTACAAATTTATATTGCACAGAAATGTACTTCGATAAATCTTAATTTTTACTGAAATGTAAATTTTGATATAATTTTTTTTTTAGATTATAAAAGTTCTATTGAACGACTTTTCAGTAATCATATATATATATATATATATATATATATATAGATATATAGATAGAAAATTAAAATTAAAAGTTTATGTGCTACTTTCTTAGCTTATTTGACCATTTTTGTATTCATAATGCTGATGTTGTAAAAGTTATGACAAGAAATATAAATTTGCTTCTTGTGTAGATTGTTTCACCTAAATTAGAATATGAATTGATCATACAAATATATTTAAAAAGATCTTAATTATCACAGGGACCAATGACTAAGTATTTTCCAAAAGAATAATTATTCAATTATTAAAATAATTAATGATATCCGATATTAAGTATGGCCTTTTTTAACACATAAACCAACTTTGGAAAATGGAAATAATCTGTAAATATTTTTGTAATTTTTCCATAATTTACTTTAATTTATTTAAAATCTTTTGAATACGACTGAAGAAATAATATTTTGAAGAATCTAAAAAAAGTATTGAAATCCATTCACTCATTCATAGAATTCGGGAAATAATTCTAAAAATTATTAAAAAGAGTAATTGTGATTGATAGATAGAATCACAAAAGCTTTTTGGGGGAAATATAGCCTTCCGTGAATATATTTTTAGCTCAGTCTTAGTGTGGTATATTCGGTATGCATCTACTTATAGGAAAGAGGCCATCAAACTAATTACTTAAAGAACAGCCTTCCTCGTCGAATTTTATTGATAAAGAAGTCCGGGAATATCTTTCCGAAATTGAACTTCCTTCTTTTGTGCCGGGTGAATCCAGGGCTTTGTGTTCAACATTCTTCCCTCTTCTGCCGGATTCTTTTGCAAAAGACAAAAGAAGAGATTGTCATCGTTAGAATAGGGAAGGAATTTACGGAATTCCTACCTATATTCAATGAAATTTAATTTGGGTGGATTTTTTCCTTCGCCATTTCGAGACTAATTTTGTAGAGGAATTCGCATTTTCAATCGATTTCATTCCCTGTTTTAATTTTTTGCTCTTCCCAATGTGTTTAAGAAAGTCTAGTCATGCCCAATGCAAGAGGCTGTTCTTGGAATGCATGCAGCCATTTTTTCTCCGTAGTTTATTTTATTCGATCATAAAATGTAAAACCATTTTCTGATTAAAAAGAGTTGCTTAGTAAATTTTCATTTATAGCAACTATTTCATTGATTCATAATGATGTGAATTTACACACAATGGTAGAAAATTCTTCAGAAAGTATTAACTTTTTAATTATTTTAAATAGCATTTCTGAACTAATCTTGAATTTTGATCACAAAAGATGAAAGAATTTATCAATTATTAACAAAAAGAGAGCAATGATTTAAAAAGAGAAACTTTTGTTTTTTATAGGAATTATTATTATCACAGGATAATTTGACGACAACAATAATGGAATTCCTTTTGGGTCCCATATTTAGATATTTTAGTAGATTTAGAAATATTTTTCAGCTTTTCATAATGGAATTCACAGAGCGTGGCACCTTTAACCCTCTAAGGGT
Organism: Argiope argentata; assembly: GCA_026289955.1. Classification (NCBI taxonomy): domain Eukaryota; kingdom Metazoa; phylum Arthropoda; class Arachnida; order Araneae; family Araneidae; genus Argiope; species Argiope argentata. Next base: position 6,902,925 of record JAOUZG010020767.1, on the reverse strand, counting down.
TATACACGTATTTCTACGTAGCCGCAAGACGTCACGGCAAGGGCGCTGCACGTATTTTAACGTAGGCTAAGAAACGACGCTCTTTCGCTGTGCACGGAAAATAACGTAGGATGATGTCGGTTCTCCAAGTGCTGAAGACGCATTAACGTCTTTCCTTCCCCCAACAAGTTTGGACATCTTGATGGATCGGAGGGGAGTCAACACAATGGATACTTTACGACCATTTAAGAATGTCAAAGGAACTGAGGGCTCGAAGAGTCCTTCAGGGCAAAGGGCGTTTTGAATGGTCACGGAGTAAGAGAGGAAAAAGATCGCGTTGAATAAAACAGGAACAAAATTTTTTCTCAAATTGTGTGTCCCATAAGCGTCTGTGTGTACTTAGATTTAATTTGTATTTAGTTTCAATAGTATTTTTTGGATAAAGCTTATTTGAACGAAATTTTGTTTTAAAGTTCCATTGAATTTTTATTCAGAATGCGGTTTTATGCTCTCTTGTGATTAAACATCGCACTGAAGCATTAGAAACTCAGAAGGAATATATTTGAAAAATCGCTATCAATATATAATTAATAAATTAAATATATTTCGCATTTACAATTAAACTATTTTTAAAATGCAAATTTATGTTTTTTACTCTAATCTCTACCTCCAATTATTTTTCTTCGCTCAAAGTAAACAGATGCGATTGAATTTTGTGTTTTAAAGTAGCCTAAATTTTGAAGAATATAATAAAGTATACTGTTATATTGTTTCTCTTTTCAGATTTATATTGTGTAATAGCATGCAATTATGTGTTCGATTTTTTATAATGCAACTACTTTTTAAAGTTGTATAATGAACGGAATGAAATAATCTCTTTCAAATTCATAAAAGAAACAATAAAAACATTTTTTTTTTAAAATTATTTATATCTGGGAAGTTTAGTTATTAATGCTTAGATATTTATTAATATTAGTGACAATTAATATTTAACTTTTAATACTTGGTTATTAGTATTTATACCTTGATGTAGATAAAAGAAATAGCAAAATAAATTAAATTAAATGTTTGAAAAATTTTAACTGATAACATTTTAAATGTTTTGACTCTGTAAACTATCTTAACAATTTTTTTTAATAGTTTATCAAAGAAGATACTTTTCTTAGGTAAAACGGTAGATACATAAAATTTTTAAAAAACTCAAAAATTCTGCATTTATTTTACAGTTTTTAAACAATTTTTTTTTTGTTATGCTAAAGAGACTTCTTCATTAGAGGCTAAAATCTGAATGGATAAATAACATAGCTTTTGAAAAATCTTGTGCAAAATGCAGCACGACTTTTAATGACATGATTTTAAGAACCTACTAATGGAAAATAATGCAAATAAAGGCTTCAATGCTGCGTGAACTATAAACTATTTATGAATATGGAAAAGTTTTAGAGTTCATAGCTATGGCTTGAAATCATAAACTGTTATTTACTAAGATCAAATAAATGAATTTGCATTACTTTACTCGAATTTTGGCAGGTGTTTCTTATGGAAGAAAACTTCATAAACTGCACATTTTGGTGTGGAACGATATTAAAAGTTGTCGGACCCAAACTTGAAAGCAATTTTTATCAAGATTTTACTATTATTATTATTATTAAAATTAATCTAAGGATTTACAATCATGATAAATATCAATGGTAGTATTAATCTTCATATTTTCTCATATGCTTATGCAGTGTACCGCTATCCGTATTTTTTAGTATATTTCAATAGAAACAATTATGAATTTTGAATCTTTTATATCGGAGTGAAAATTCGATATTTTTGCAGTAAAGATGTCAAAGCAACGTACCAAACTTCATTTATCTATTTTTTATATTTTGAAATAATTGCTCAAACACTCACGGAAAGACTGACTCATGGATAATCAATATTTTGACAAATTATATTAAAAAATTTTAATACAAATCTACATTTTGATAATTTTGTGCGACACGTATAATATATCAAGGTGTTTCCGTTTTGGAATATCATGTATACGCATACACGATTTTTACATACAGATTCAGGCATACAGATTTCCTATCAACTAGTTTCATCTAATATTTGACGCAAGATTACATCTAACTTATTTACAATTAATTTAAGAAAATTGTAATATTTTTACTTACGAGAAAAAAAGAAATTAAAAATTTCACAAATTATTTGACTGAAATGATTTCTAGTGAATGCTCTGCCTTTTTAATTCCAGCTATTGAATTCAGCAAAGCTTAAAAACAGGATTAAAAAAGATTCAGGGGCTTAAAGTGTTTAAAAAAAGGTATTAAGCCATATCCAATATGCTACATTGAACTGAAATTTGAGAAACAAATGTTTATTTTTAAGTCAATTGTATAAATAATTACTTGTTTAGCAAATTTTCCAAATATTTTAACGTTTCTAAAAAACTGAATTTGTTAATGTACGTTATCATGTTTAATATAAAATAGTTATACATTTTCAGTTCTTATCCTGCTTTCTAATGTTATTTTAAAAGTTAGTTATTTAATTAAAGGCAATGTTATTTTAAAAGTTAGTCATTTAGTCTCCATGCTTGTTTCTTAAGTCCAGTTTTTAATTTGGTACTAAGATGAATCAATTACTCAATCAAGTAAATTTTTATTCTTCCTTTGTCTCTTCGAGATCTATTTGATAAACTATGAAAATTAAGTATCAAACGTTGTGGATGGGTACGATTTTCTTTCTTTCAGCATTTTATTTATTTCAATTCCTGCTGTTAGCTCACTCTCCCCCTATATATATCCTCAAATTTTCCATCATTAATAAAATACTTTTTATTCATCCTATGAAGTACAAGTAACTTTTTTAAAACTTGTAGTGGATGACATTTGATGTTAATACAGTTTTTTTAAATATTAATTAATTAATTTTTTATTAATTAATTAAAAACTAACTTTCTCGTCAAAATTTCGAATACATTTCTCCATCGCTAAATAAGTAACGAATTCAGTTTGTTTTTCCCCCACGCCAATGAGATTAGGTTTAACATGTTTTCAGTAGATTATTTTAAACGATTGTGTTTATTTTCCTAATGCTTGATGCAGTTAAAATAAACATTGTAAATTAATCAGTTTTTTCGACTCATTTTGAAGTACTTTCGAATTAAAATAATTGAAAATAACTACATTAGAAATTTCTAATCTGTATTGCACTACCCAACTGGTGTAGTAAAATCACGCATTTTGAGAAGTCACAATTGGTTTCGAATAATCAATTGCAGTTGAAAATTCAATGTTAGTAGAAATTTTTGATCGATTATTTATAGTAATTGTAATTATCAGGTCGGGATAATCTGGTTGGTAGGCATTAGTTTCGCATCCCTTGAGTTGCAAGTTTGAATCTACCAACCGAAGTCTTTCCGTATGTGTGTGTGGTGAACGTTACATTTGTCGTGGTCACAAGTCCTCCATGTTGAGAGTGATGCTACATTGCATACTGGAGCAGAGGTGATCGTTCTCTGTTCTAGATCTAAATTACGATCTATAGATGAATGAATGCAGTCCGTCCCATAAAAAGTGTTTTTGACGTGTGTGAGCTAGAAGTCAGACTTTTGGACTCGGGTGCTCAACGGTCCATACTCTCAAAAGTTATCGCACCCCTCCTTCCTTTGTAAAGCGGAACACGAAAGTAACAACAATTGTAATAATTTAATAAAGAGTAACTGAAATAGAATTTTAATCGCAAGGAGACACCAGGCCCGGATAACCTGGTTGGTTGGGCACTGGATTCGCATCTTTTCGGCTGCGAGTTCGAACCCGCCAGTTGAAGATTGTCATTTGTGGTTGTGAGACCGCCATCAACTTCATAAATTAGAAAGGGGGAGAAAAATTAAACGAATCAACAGCAACGAACAAAATATAATAGTCCAACACCATATGTAGACAGGAAAATGGAAAATTGCCCTTATTATAATCATTTAATAAAAAGTAACTAAAATAAAAAAATTCCTTTTCTGACCTAAGAACGAATTAATTAAAAAATTGTTTTTTATATTACTTGTTTATAATCTTCTTTCTCTGAGTCTGAGAAACATGAATACCGAATATCTGCAACATGCGAATGACTTTGCATAAAAAACTTTGGAGACAAAACTTTACGAAAACTAGTTCTATAATACGTGAAGTTAATAATTTACTGAAAGGAATATGAATTATGAGGCTTAACATAGTTAAATGAATATTATAATAAGACATAACTATAGTTCATAAGATTTTAATTAATCTGATTTATGTTTTTAAATTATTCTGGTAAGTAATTTGTAAAAAAAAAATCCAGTTCTTTCTGTTATATATATAATAAATTGACAATAGAAAGAGAGGGGAATTTATATTTGAGGTGGATTTCGTTTAATGATTTCTCTATGAGTCTATACTGCGGTCATTAGTTTATACCTTTAAATCTTTTGTTCGGCATTTTTTTTACTACTGGTTTCTCTATATATACTTCCACAACGTTATTAAGATTATTGAATTTGTGCATTTTATTAATTTTATTTGTTGTTATTGTTGACTGGCGACGTATTTCCTTTTAAAATGTTTTCGTTCTATTACTTATTTTGGATTTTGCTGTTGAATTTTATATACATTTATCCTTACTGTGAATAGATTAAAATAAGGCAACAATAGGTTCCGCTCCGAAAATATTTTAAAAAGTATTACTACTTCTTTTATGAATACGGTTGTTATATAATTACATAAATTTGATGAAGTGCAATGCGTTTTCCTATATTAAATCCGACATCCTACACAATTGTGCAAAAGATTTCAACTCATTGTTATAACAGAGCATATTTCTTTCATGACCGAAAGTAATTGATTAAACCGGTTATTTCTTCTAAATAAGGAATCGCTTACCTCTTATGCCAGTTTTCGAGAGTTTTCAAACTATGCTGGCAAATATTTGTAAAATTTATACATTACAACGTCACTGAAATAGCATTATCACTATATCTTCATTAAATTCATTTACTTATATATATTGGTAATTTTATCATGTCTATGGAGATAATCCACAAAAGTAACCTTTTCTTGTAAGCTAATTTAAAATACGGTTCTAAAACATTGAATTTTCTTAATTAATTTGTGGAACCGTTGGGGATTCCTACCAAATTTAGATGCTTATTCTTTTATTGAATCCATCAGCATGAATAATTATTAAAAAAAATTTCAATGATTGTTATCTCCACTACTAGCGGCCATTAATAAGAGAAAGAAAAGGGTATGTTGCAAAGTTACATAAGTGAAAATATGTTTTACAAGTTTAATTTCACATATTTATGACACCAATTACTTTTCAACGGTCGATTTTATAAAAAAATGTAAAATACAAATATGTAATGTAAGGTGCAACTGAAACTTTTGTGAATTACCTTGCGTGATAAAACTAGCAAATATAGCAATAAATCATTAGTGTTTTCTTTTACGGAATGGACGAAAATTAGAAAATTAATTTATGTCCATTGTATTTTTTTAAGAATGCTAAACATTATAAACGCGTCGAAATTTATGAGGAATAAAATATATTGCAGTATAATATTTAAAAGGAATCGTTTGTTTGTTCAAGCTGCCTTTTATTATTTTTGAAGGTAGCAATTTCATTGGATGTGTACTCAAAATAATGGGAAAAAATGAAAGAAACATCGCAAAAAATGTTGATAATTTTTATAAATTTCACAAACACTTTAAAATCACTAGAATATTCTATAATTTGAAAAATAAATTTTTAATAAGGACATTTAATCTTTATTTACTTTGGTATATTTCATGATATTTGAACTTTAAAATTTCCTTATTTTGAAGCATTCAAGAGCGGAGATGCCATAATTTTTTTTAAATAAAAAGCAATGATTACAAACAATATTGAGTTTTGTTAAAATTGCTACGCAGTATTTAAGAACTCGGATCATAAATACATTAGTAGCTAATTATATTTCTAGAATTATGCTTTTTTTCAGATATCTAATCAATTTGTTGATTTGTATCTCTTATTATAATAGAATATGATGCCCGTTCTTCTAAAAAATAATTTATGTTATTTATTGTTATTTATATGTATCTGATTAACTGAACTATCCGTGTTTAGTTCTAATTCTAGAAAAATGCTACTTTATTGCAACTATTAATTGCTCGGTGCAAAATACTTTATTTGGAAAAATAATAAAAGGATATGAATACAATTTTAATCCTTCATTAATTGCTAATTTTGAAAATATATGTATAATAAGACCGAATGTATGATGAAAGTTTCTGTACTTAATATATCCAGCAAAAATTAAGTGAAAACCTATCTGTTTATATTTACACTGTGTAACAGTTTAGAAAGTGCTATCAGCAATCGGGGTTAAAAAGCAACCTATACACTATTCCCAGAAACCCTCTGACGTTTGTAGCCGTACAAAATAAAATTTGCAATAAAATTTGGCATGAATGGGTGGTAATTTGCTGATACCCAAGGCTAGCTGACCTCCCATGAAGAACGGGAGGGGAAAGAAAGAAACCCTTGAACGCTTGCTGTGCATCTCTTCAGCAAAACTGACACGCTTCCGAGACAGAAAACTAGTCCCGCTTCCTTCACTTTACAGAAGTTTCACTCGTAGAATGGAAACGCCCAGAGGGTTAAAGTGAATAGTCAGAGCTCTGGAACACACTGTATACCAAATTATCGTCAAGAGATTAGTCTCCTAAATTTCAGATTCGCTGACTAGTCTGCAATAATTTGCTAAGCATTTATTATAAATCTTTATTTTAAATTTTGCCATGAAGAATTTAAACGATTTATCATTTTTCTATAAATGATACTTGTTAAAATCATTTCAGTTTTGAATCTTCAATAGCATTAAAATATGCAGAGAAATTGTAAATAGTATTTTAATTGAATAAACTGGCTCATGTAGACCATTTGAGTGACATCTTTTTCGTCATGAAAACGTCATTCATCACTTTACTAAAATTACATTGAAAACGCGTTTCGAGAGAAGGAGATTTTTCCTATATTTGTCTTTCTAAATGAAAAAAAGAATTTTTTTACTAATCTAATTCTGCCATTAATTTGGTGTGTGTGTGTGTCTTGGGTGTAAAATGTGAAATTATGAAAAGCCGCAGGAGAAACATATATTTCGTTTTAGACCTTTTTTTGCATGTATTATAAATTAAGAATAAATCAAAATTATTTATTCAACTAACTCTTCTCTAAACAAAAATTGGAGATAAAATGAATTTTGTTGTTGTTGTTTATCTTGTGATTACAAGGTAAATCGACTGGTTGTAAATTGGTTGCATGCACATCTATGCATGTCATCAATTGTAAATCTATTGTACAAAACATGAGTGGAAACTAAATTATCCGATAAGAAACCAGTTTTGTTAAAAATAAACATATTTTTATGGCTAAATTGTTTATACAATTCATTGAAGCAAAATAGTGCAGCCTCTTTTAAGGGGAATATACAGGCTGCTTTGCCAAAAGTTCCTTAATATAAAGAACACAGTCGTGATATTGGGTTACTAGCCCTTCCGGTTGCTTATCGTAGATTATTACAAAAAAAAGAAAAGAAAAGAAAAGAAAATCGTCAAATAGGGTGGAACGAAAAAATAAGCTTCTGATTTTTAATTTGTAGTAGCGTGGAAATGTAATCTTACGGTGAAGATAAGATGAATTAAAAATATGAAAAATACTGGAGTACGTTTTGAGGTGCAACAAGAGCGTTACAATTTCAAAAATATGGCATTTAAAGACATTTAAGAAATAATCAGCTTTTGATTTTTAGTTTATAATAGTACCAAAAATATGTATTTTGATTCATATAAGAGAAACAAAAAATATGAAAAATATTGGAGTCCTTCTTGAAGTGGTGCAAGGACGTTGAAGTTTCATAAAAACACATTTTTTGGAACTTTTTCAAAACATATTTGAGTTTTTCTATTATGAAATAAAAGGCTTTGAATGCTTAAGACTTTTAAAATCAGAACAGTAGCGCAGGAACTTTGAATTACATTTGATAGAAATTTGTTTTCTTGACTTAATAGGATACTATCCTTATTAGGGTGGAACGAAAAAATCAACTTTTGATTTTTCATTTATAACAGAGCATAAAAGTCGCCTTTTGTCGCATATGAGCTTAATTAAAAGATTTTCAGGTGTCACGAAGACTTAAGTTTCATTAAATTGAAAATATTGCTACATCTTAATATTTTTAAAGAAATAATCAACTTTTGAATTTTAATTTGTAATAGCAACAAAAACTTACCTCTTGGTATAAATAAAATGAAGGAAAAATAAGAAAAATATTGATGTATATCTTGAGGTACTTCAAGAATGTTATAGTTTCATAAAAACAACTTCTTTGAATCTTTCAAAGAAATTTTGATGCCTTGATTATGAAATAAAAAGTTTTAAATAGATGTTACATAATGAATAGAAATGTAAAAACAGTTTTATTACCGCATTGTAAGGGCATGCAGGACACTGGGTCCTCCCCGGATGGGATTTGATCGAGGGAAGGCGAGTGTCTGCTCATTGTGACAGGCCCAGATATCTGACAGAGCAACAATTTTGCCGAGTTCAATTGAGTTGCCATCTCAGCTATATCTGGTATGTAACTGATTATCGCAACTGATTTGTCAGTTTTTTTGCTTGTTCGCTTTGCTGTGAGAACAAAATGGCTAAGATTAAATTCGTAAAGGCAAGACAAATGTGGAAGCGTGGGAAATTGGAAATGGATTTTTTTGGGAAATTTAATAATTTCCTTGAAGTTGAATAGTCTTGCTTAAGAATGTGTTATGAAATGCCTCTGTTATATTAAATATAACCTCGAAGTTGGTTTAGAGAAAGATATTTCCTTTGAAATATGCAATACTTTGAGAGAATCTTTGGTAAAAAGTTTTAAGAAGGTCCGAGTGATTCAATTACGCCTTTTTTAAGCCCTCCCATCAAGTCGATGCCCTTTCATCGTTTATCTTTTGAACTTTAAACTTCCTGACTCAGACTCTTTTTTTCTGTTCTTTCTTTTAAAACAAGTCGTAAATCAAGTTCTCGTTGAATGTCACGTTTGTCACTTAGTATGAACAATGGGTATTTTCTGGAGCAGCAAAGTAGACATTTTTTCTGAATATCCTCATCATAACGTTCTTGAGATCGTCAGATTGATAGCGTGAATATGGAATTATGGTTACAAAGATGTTTGGAACTCTAAGTACGTGAAACGTTTAAAATATTAAACTACACAAATCCGCGCACTTTCACTGTGTAGCATGGCACTCAGCCAGTCTTAAAAAATATTTAAAAGATCTGATTGGTTTGTCTCCTTTTGTGAAGAAGACTGTTTTATTTCAGCGCTGTCATTGTCGCTAGTAACCCATTCTGACACACCAATATTTTATGTCCGTCATTGATTAAATTTAACTATTTAATGTAGTTTCTTACTTTTTCCTACTTTTTTTGCTCCTAAAAGTGGCAGTGGTACCTAACTAGGTATTAATACTACCTGCAACCATTTAGGTATTATTGATATTATATTTACAGGCAAGGCATCGGAAGCTGGTCCGAAGAATATAGCAAATCCGGTTATCGACATTCCCCAGCTCTCTTGTCCCAGGCAGATGGCGAGAAGAGCTACGAACCTGGAGACCGAATCGGCTCAAGATGCTTTCGGTTTAATTGCAAGAGAAGGACGCACGAGAGCCAACAGCGATTTCAATCTTGAGTCTGCCGAAAGTTAATACAAAAAAAAAAAAAAAAAAAAACAACGTAATGAGACAATCCAGTAGAAACAAACATTTTGCGGTTGTAAGATTTCTAATCATTAAGGATACAAAAGTAAGAAACACAAAATTTGAAATTTTTTTTATTGATATCGTATTTGGTAATTGATAATTTTTCCTAACTGTAATGTTAATATATGCATTTAAAACCCTTTTTGCAACATTTTAAGTATAAAATATTCCTTAAAAATATTTTCTCAAAGTTTATAATTGTTCACCTTTTTCACAAGCTTTAAACTATTTTCAGCACCTCAAGATGCTGTAATATTGCAACCAACTTTTTAAAATTCCTTTTGATCTGAAAGGTAACTTTTACCCGTGTATCATCAAATTAAAATCTCAAACAAAAAATGTAAGGCCATTTTTGCTCCACCTTATTGTCAGATACTTAATTCCATAATGAGACAGCATCCGATTCATCCAAAATTCTGATTCATTCAAGAGTTCTGAACATATTTACCCCGAATGCTACTGTTACAGAAAAATTGAAAGTTGGTTGTGAGCATAATCCATAAGCTAGAGGGATTAACTTTGTTTCCTTATAATGCATTAGGGAATTTTATATATCATTACATCATGAATCCATTTTTTTGTCATTTATTAAAATGTAATCTACTAGTATTTATTCTCTTTAAGTTTTTCAATTATCGCTTTGAATTAAAATAATCATAATTAAACTTTGTACAGAAAATAAAAGCACGCATTTCTGAAAGTTGTCTCAAGCAAAACCTATGTTAAGGGGATTAATTACTTTTCTAAGTTATCAACTTTAGTTTTAAGAAATGCGGTTACATTAAATTTCTTGCAATGTCGAAATGAAATGAAATTAGTTTCCGTTCATTAGAAATGACCCACCGGCTCAGAGGCGACCTCATTAAAATGAGATAAAGCTTCTTTAAATGAAAGAATCTCTGACTACGCTCTCCAGCAGCCAAACACAACCGAAACAAAATGCTGTCTTATTTTAATATGCAAACCACATCCTAGTGTTGCAAAAATGGAACGTAATTCTTCAAAACCTTAATTAAAAAAAGTGGTGTTTTCATCAGTGATTCTTTCAGTAGTAAAAGAAAATTCCAGAAAAATGTCAACTGAATTGTTTTGTTGCTACTCAAAACTCATTAAAACTTTCATTATTATTATTTTTTTACGGAATGAATAAATACACACAAAAAAATCTCGCGGTTTTTTTAACCCCTTCGAAGGCGAACGCACCGATAAAATAGTGGAAACAACGAAATGAAAGTTTTTACCTTTTTCACGGTGAGTTCATTTTCTTCCGAAGTGCATTAGGAAGATGAAATCCGATCTCGGCTAAATAGAAACGGCATTAAAGAATCCAATTAGAGGGAATCGAGCTTATGAAGAGTCGGAGATGAATGCTCCCGGACCCGAATGCTGGGTTCCTCTTAATTACATTTCCCTCAGGCGAGGGAAGTTTTTCTAGCAACTCACTCACAATGCAAGTTTGTGCAACACGCACTGCGACACAAAGGAATTTCGCATTTTGCGCAATCATTTAAAAAATGAATGTCTTGTGAATAAAATATCCATTAAGCATACTTTTTGTATTAATCTATCATTTATTCACGCATAAATCATTTTGCTTTGTTTTAAAACTGAATAAATTCGGAATGACGGCAGATGTGTGTGTATAGGATTAAAAAAGAATGAAGTCTTGGTATTTAATTTCATTAAAATGAATCAAATTCTAATTTTTGTGATTTTTTAAGATATTTTTTAGCATATTATTTATGGAAAATGCTTTTTAGAATCACATTTAAATTAAATAAGTAAATAGAGTAATATATTCTATATTTTTGGGTAATATTATATATAAGTATTTATTAGAAATATCATCTTAAATCTTTCTAAAATGAATTTGATTTTAAATGAATTTATATAATGAAATATTCGGCTGAAATTCTTTGCATTGACAAGAAACTATTCTAGTTTTTTAAAGGTGATGCTATTTCTCATAATGCCTTATTTTGCTTTTCTTACATTGGATTGATCTCAATCCTAGTCTATAGTGTTGGAATAGATGCTCACAGCACTTATCATAAGATTTGTTCGAATCCTCGACAAATTAGGCCCCTGATCGTGTCCTTAAGCTTCCAAAATAAAAATAAAAATATTATATTCGTGCTAATGATAGCGCTCTTCTAGTGATTAATTCTTATGAACAGATTTAATTTTATTCTGGAACAATTGAATTACTTATGATTCCTATCACCTTTTACCACTCTTATTCAAATGTTTCACTCCAAAGGGCTTCTTTCTTGGTCCTATTAATTTCTCTTTCATCTAAAGAAATCGCATTCAGTTTGAAAAAAAAAGCATGTTATAGTAGAAAACATGTTTTTAAAATTGTATTCGGATAGAATAAAATTAAACGGTAGGCAAACAGAAGTATTTATACATATTACACTTACATCTATATTTCTGTTCAGAGAGTTCACGACAAACGGAAATTTAAAATGACTGTTTATAATCCAGCTATCAAAGCTCTTGCAAAACAAATCATAGGTCAACAGAAACGAGCAAACAAAATTTTTCTAATATCAGAAAAAATATATAACTATAAAACAGTGAGAGGAATTGGAACGTAGTTCTTTTAATAAAAATAATAACTTTATAAACGGAAATCAAGAAAAAGCATAGTACCAAATTGAATGTCACAAACTGAGACGAAATTATATGATAATTTTTGTTAATTGTATTATTTGGTGGATGTAAATAAATTCCTTTGATATTTTAAATCGTACCTTTGCACATACTAGCACAAGTATATTCAAGATAGCATGAATTATTCAGCTCTAACTAATTTAGATCTTTGAAAATATCTCTAATAAATACAAGAAATAAGTGTTCTCCTTCAGAGTGCTTTAGAATGGAGTCTGTTGGATAATATGAAATAAATGTTAACTACAGGTGATTCAAATGACAGGTCGTCTTTATTAAATCGAAAAAAAAAAATACAAAACTCCGTCAACAGTTAGAGTTACGATACAAATTGTAACATTTAATGCGTTTCATAAGCGTTAATTAATTTCAAAAATAGCATTAAACTTGCTCAAAATAACTCTTTGAATCTTAAACAATATTCAAGGGGCGACTAAAAGGTTCGATGAATGGATGGATATCTCAAAAGCAAGGTGAGAGAAAAATGCACCCCCGCGCATGCGCAGGGAGATATATATGGAGGGACATCACGTAGCAAGTAGCGCAATAAAGTGACGCATATTAGTCTGCTACTACCAGTCGAACGGTATTTGCGTGAAAACTCGCGTCAAATTGAAATAGAGCAACGGAGTAACTTGAAATTCTGTTACAAACTTGGAAAAACCGTCACAGAAAAGCAAGCAATGTTGGTGCAGGTGTACGAAACTGAATTCTTGAGCATAAAATGCGTTTACGGCTGGTTCAAAAGTTTTTGGAAGGGAGAGGAAACCATCGATGATGAGCCTCGTTCGAGTCGACCCACAACAAGTGTGACAGTAAACAACATCGAGTGAGTGCGACAGATGCTGTTGCAAAATCGTCGACTGACTCTTCGATGAATATTGTAGGAATTGGGAACCAGCGAGGACAGTGTTAGCACCATCAGTCACAAAGAATTGGGTAAGCGAAAGATCTGTTTCCATTTTGTGTCGCACCCATTAACCGATGAAAAGAAGGAAACACGCATGCAAACAGCTGGAGATTTCCTAGACTCGCCTGACCAAGATCCAATCTTTCGGCAAACCTTCGTCATCATCGATGGTTTCCTTTTCCTCCCGAAAACGTTTGAACAGTCGTAAGAGTATTTTCTGCTCAAGGAGTCAGTTTCGTGCACCTGCACCAACATTGCTGGCGTTTTTGTGACTGTTTTTCCAAGTTTGTAACAGAATTTCAAGTTACTCCGTTGCTCTATTTCAATTTGACGCAAGTTTTCATGCAAACACCGTTCGACTGGTCGTAGCAGACTAATATGCGTCACTTTATTGCGCTACTTGCTACGTGGTGTCCCTCCATATATATCTCCCTGCGCATGCGCGGGGGTGCATTTTTCTCTCACCTTGCTTTTGAGATATCCATCCATTCACCGAACCTTTTAGACGCCCCTTGTAAAAATCATATTTTCCCCTTTTCATCGGAGAAAATATCTATAAATTTACACCTTAGACTGCTCTTCATATCCGGCTCGAACGGGATTTGATGACAGAAAATGCCCTTCAGGAAACTCTTAGAGTGTGGTATCCGTTCAACGAGGAGGTCATGCAGCTGGAAAATGATGGCTGATCCCTTGAGCATTTCTGAAATGCATTTTTATTTGGATGCATGACGATCAAGCGTGAGAAAGTGTCTTGTCTGGCATGAAAATGATGCCCTCTATGCATCAACGCCTCTGAAGCCATAGTTCCATTCCAAAAATCTTGCGATCCATCATCTCGTTACGGGTATCATTGGCTTTGTAAGAAGAGGTTTGGATTCCATTTTCAATTATTTCTTCGTAGAAAAAACAATTAAAAAAATGTTGAAAGGAAAGGAGCCATAAAACCGCACTATGCTTTCACTTTTTCAAGATGCAAGGGTTTCATGGGATTACTTGTAGTTTTCATCCTCCCAAATTAGACAATTTTGAGTGTTCATTTGCCCAATGAAGCTCTTACCCTTCTATTAGAGGAAGATGGTACTTTTAAATTATGCCTTTAAAATGAAAAAAATAATTATGATTATATAAAAACTATCCTATTAAACCAATACCATAAAATGGGAGCAAGTATGTTTGGAAGCATTCTTTTTTACAAAACCTTTGTTTATTGAAAATAAATGGTAATTGACAACGTCCATTTGCACCAGTCTTTCCTGCTGACTGATGATCAACATACTGCAAGAAAAATCTTACGACATTTTTCAAATGGTCAGTTGAAAAACTTTTATTTTTGCGCAGATTCATCGTTTAACATTCGTTCGTGCTCATCGTTGATAGTAAGCAAGTACTTCACGAAGTCTGGCAAAGTTCAACTGCAATATACAGAAACCCAGAATGCTGGTGCTTTCGTAAAAGGAGAAATATTAAAGTTTGTAAGCATCACACCAGATCTGTGGCTTTTAAGTAAAAATCGCATTTTTAAATAAATTAATTAAAGATCAAATCAACTCCTTCACAAAAAATCTTAATATTTTATTCGCCATTTTTTACTTTTAAGAAGTAAGAATTTCTATTTTTTTATTTTTAATAAACAAAATTAATGCTTTCACAAAAAAATTAATATTTTATCCATCGTGTTTACCTTTCAGGGGAGATTTTTATTTTTAATAAAAAGCCTAGTTTGAAGAAATATTTCGGAAACTAAACACTCAAAATTAATATTGTCGCAACGTCAAGAATAAATTAAACTAGATTCTTTAAAAATATATTGACATTAATATCAAAATTTAAAGAAAGTGGAAAAGGTTTGTATCGAACTTTTATTTGCATTCTAAAAATCTAAATTTATATATTTATTCAGCTAATAGTATAATCATTTTTTTTCTAAAATGCGACTTTACATTTTGTAAAAAAAACTTGTTTAATCTGTGCTATTTCAAATATTTGTCTTTTGAACTATTATTTTACTTGGCTATCTAAATGTAACAAATTTCTTTAAAAATGAAAAGACGTTTTTTGAATTTATTAATGATTTAAATCCGATACCATTTTTATTGTTGTGGAAAGTCACACACAAACGAAATGTTTGCGTTTACTGAAAAAAATACATTTTAAGGCTTAATTTTTGATTTTTTTAAAGTGAGGAGAGTTTCATAATTAATTATTCTTATAAAAGTGCTTGCAAAAATATCTTTTTAAAAAAATTGAAATGTGTACAAATTAACTATTTAATTAATCTTTGAATTCTTATTCAGAAGATAAAAATTTCCCTTGGAAAAATGGCGGATTAAAATTCGATAGAAGAATGATGAAAAAGGAATCATGCAGATGATGCGCATTTGTTAAAAAAAAGTTTATAATGCAACTAATATAGAGCTGTTACTTTAGCTATTTTCAGCTATAAAAGAAAATGCATAGCAATTAAGTTTTGAATTTTCTTTCTCATTTTTATTTCTCACTATAAGCATTTTCGAAGCAACCTTGGGACAATCTCTCGGATATTTCAAAGTAATACAAATTTATTGAAATGAATGGTAATTAATAAAAACGCATAAGAAGTGAAAGTAATTTTAAAAAGTTCAAATTTCATTCCTTTGGTCTGAAATGTCGTGGCACGGAATTATTTTAAGCTTGATTCTTCTGTTTTGACTTGATCGCTTGACGGCGCCCATGGACTAGTCGTCTGATTTGCCTTTCTCCAAGATGTAAACATTTCTATTTTTTAATCGTGTATCTTATTCACCAAAGATCACAGGCTGTATTAAGAAAAATGCTACATCGCAGGAAAAGATAGAGGTTTCGTATATTTTATTCGCCATTTGTAGCAATACTGGTTTTCGTCATCAGATTAGGAGCCCCCTACACTCATGTGTAAAAATAAAAGACTGAGCTCTCGTGGTATTTACAGCCTTAAACGTAATGCAAAATCTTTTGTATGATAAATGGGACAACATTTTTATTATAAGATAGGAGAAAAATTTGATAACTGCCACTATATTGCAAGATATTCAATGGGGAACAAATTAAAACTCCACAAAATAATTTCTACTCATTAAATCTGCATAATCTTTAAAAAGGTTTTTTTTCTTCAGAATTTGGAACATTAGAAATAAACTTAAATCAATAGTATACAGTATATTAATCGCTATATATTAAAGATCAATCTAGTTAACAGTAGATATTAGGTTGTCTGAAAAATATGCATTACATGTTTTTTTTACTAACAAAACCCTATTCAATATAAACAAGTAACATTTAGTTGATGATATACCTTATCAGCTAGTTTTGCTACGAACTGAAGAAAGATCATTATTACAAGGAGCTATTTTAAGCAAATTTGGATTTAGGTCTACACTAACAGGACACAATCCATCTTGCATTGTCCCAGTGACGGAAAATGGTTTCACTGTTGACTAGTTTACATCTCTGGCCATTCGCTTTCATAAAATTGCTCAGGCAGGTGCCATATCTTACCGATTGAATTGTTTCGCTCGAGTGCATCAATCCAGATAATGAAGACAATGTCTTCCATTCCATCGGAAACGGAATAATATCTTCCGAATGTGTTCACGGGCCGATGCATTGGCAGATGGCAGAATAATCAAACATTCCTCAACAGTTTTCAATCAGTATTATTACATATGCTGCCAGACATATGTGGGACGTGCTTTTCAGAAGTGAAAAACGATGTCTTTGATAGCTGTCCCTATATGCAAAATGAATGAGATTTTGATCTGGCAGTTTTGCAATATCTCTGAGGATCTATGCAAAGAAGGACACCAGATGAATGTCCATGGATTTTCTTTCCAAAATGCAAGTACAATGTAATTTTTTCTGACGTTCTAAAAGTTCTAATTTAACACTGTTTCGATCATTTTTTCCTGACAAGAACTATTTAAATAATTAGGTATTTTCTCTGCTGTAATCATTTTTATCTGGACTGATGGCTCTTAATGTATACTCAGAGATATTGGATCTTTACTTATTTTAGATTTGGTATTTACAAGCCTACGGGCATATTTTTTTATATTATTGGTCCCAATCAGATAGACAGGTGTTAGGCTTTTTTTTTCTTCTTAAATCGAATCATTACGCAGTTGCTGACCCTTTGATTTTTTTAAAAATTCAGATAGAGTAGGTAACTCCATAAGCCAAAACAATTCTGAATGATATCAGCAAGAAAATTCGAATTGGCTAATTGAATTTAAACCTTGACTTTATACATTGAAAGAAATAAAAGTAAAAAGTTATATAATTGCGCACCAAGAAAGTTTAAAATTTAAAAAAAAATCCTCACTGCTTTATAAGAAAGCTTCCATGCATTCGCTTTCATACAAATAATTTATTTTCTATTATCTACCGAAAAGCCATTTTTAAACATTTGATTGAGTTTTGCTGCAAAATTTTTTGATTATTTACCATAAATAAATAATTTCTTATCCGTATAAAATATATAAAAAATGCATCAATAACCGTTAAAAATATACCAAGATATACGGCAATCAAGAACTTAATTTCAAAATATATTCATTAATATATTAATGCTTATTAATAAACATATTAATAAGTTTATAAATGATTTTATATTGTTATTATTTATAAAAATTTAGTTAAAATATCTTTTTGTAGTAAATTTAAATTTGTAAATAATTTTTCTAAATATTCATAAGCAAAATATATTAAAATACTTCGGTTTAAAGTATTTAAACTCCTTCTAACTTTATTCAACGTTATCAAGTTGTGAAAATTGTAAAATAAAAATTAAAAATAGGAACTGTGCAATGAAAGCTCTCTTCTTCTTCCGTGTGTGGAGAGAAAATATGCGAAAGGAAAGTAAATTGCTTTGCAAAATGAAACAAAATGAGAAAACAAAGCATTCTCTATTTTCACATCAAATAAATTTGTAGATTATTAAATATTGTTTGTCTTTTTTTTCATACTGCAAAATCTTTTAGTTCATATTTAATACTCATAAAGCATATAGTGGAAAAGATAATTTTAATTTAAGCTACATACAAAAGAGAAATCATTTAAATTTTTATATTAAATGGTTAATTTTAATAAAGATATAAATTTATAATTTTAATAAATTGTCCTTCCTTTGAAATAGCAAATATCATGTTTAAAATTTATCAATTCTGCTTTAATAGTTTCTCAAATTCACGGGGAGATAAGGCTGTATTTTTATGATGCACAAATCGAGACATTAAGCTAAACACACAATCATCCGACTCTGCTGCCAAAAGTGAAAACAACAAAACAAAACTGTAGGACTTAGGAAATGGTTACTGATTTCCCCATTAGAGTCATAGGATTTTCCCAACGAGCCATCTCCCCCAACGAAGATTTTCTTTATGCTTTTGTACATATTTGTGCGAAAGTATTTTTATTATTTCTTTTATCATACAGAAAAAAAATGTTTCCTTTTATTTCAGGCTTAGCCCTGTGTAATTAACATAAACTGTCTAATGTCACAGTGTCTTTAAAAAAGTGTCTAAGATTTTAATTCGTCATTAATATGTTGAGATAAAAATTGTTTAAAGACACATCTGATTGCATTAGTGTTTGCAATATTTTGTACTAGAATTTTTATCTTTATTAATTTTTTTGTTAATTTCGTAATCTTTAATTAATTCACCCGCAGCCAATGACCTCGAATCTGCAGAGATGCTGCAAATGTGAATAGTGACATTTCTCTGCAAGTTCATTGATTTTTCATGATTTTTTAAAGATATTTTTCAGTGAAAGAGGAAGAAAAGATATTTTATAAGATAATTCATCCAAGCGAAATATGTATTTTTTATTTATCAAAAGAATATTGGAATAAAAATATCAGATACTCTCTAT
Source organism: Argiope argentata (assembly GCA_026289955.1). Taxonomy (NCBI): domain Eukaryota; kingdom Metazoa; phylum Arthropoda; class Arachnida; order Araneae; family Araneidae; genus Argiope; species Argiope argentata. The sequence continues at coordinate 6,883,650 of JAOUZG010020767.1, read as the reverse complement.
TATTCGCTTAGCCATGCTTCTGCGACTATTTAAAATGCAATTAGATATGGATGATAAGAATGCAAAATAATTATGAATTGGGATTCGTAAGCTCATGACTCGGATGCGGTAGTTGAAAATGATATCTTTTGTGTATCCAAATGCTTCCGCTTTATGAACGTAAATACTTTATGTAAACTTTGACTAAGCCTCTATTGGTTTTAAATTTATTAATTTTTTACTTATTAAAATCAATGATTAAAAAATGATTCAGAATAAAAATTTAAAATCAGATTTTAATGATATAATGTTCAGCAAGCTTTCTCAAATTCAAGATGACGAACATAGTTTCAAGAAATTTCTGTTTTACGATAATTCACTAGCTTAAAAAAGTTATTTCCTGTCAATTGGCAGTTTTAGAACTTTTTTGAACTCGAAAATGGATAGTAATAAGCATATTTGCTTCTCAAACAGAGTTCTGAATAATGTCTTCATTTCCTTTCTCTATTTAAAACTCCACTTTCAGAAAACGACAGTTTGTGAAGATCGTGTTACAATTCCACAAAAATTTGCTCCTAAGAAATAAATAAAAAAATATATGGTGGGGGTATTGCACGATTGTGTTCTATTTCTTCCTCCCTTGCGATGTAAATTTGGATTCACTGAGATGGAAAAGCCACGCAATAACTTTTGGATAGAGAAGATAAAAATCTCCCTCCCACCTTTGCAAAAAACTTTCACAAAAAAGGCGATAAAAAAAATGTGGAATCTCCAGAACCGACCACCTACAAAACCCCTGACTTAAACCTGGAGGCGATTCTGAAACTGCCTTTTTTCAGAGAGAGAGGGGGAAAAAAAAAAAACGGAAGTTCTAAACATCTCCTGGGGGTTCTTTTGTTTAAAGTCCGAAAAGTCGTTCCTCTTCTCTCCTTCGCTGTCCTTGGGTTATTTCAGCTATTTGCTCTACCTCCTTTTCCATTGACCGAACACTTAACCGTAGTATTTCATCCAATAAAATAGAGCCCCTTCTATATTAAAAGCGTAAATCTACTGCATAGATTCTTAAAGTCAATACGGACAAAGAGGGAAATTCGATATTGGCTCAGCTGAGGCGATTTAGGAATGAGGCTTGCTTAACGTTTATGAAAAATTTAAATATATTCCCATCGCTCCATTTCCATTTGTTTTCCCTTTTCATTCCTTAAACGATGGAAATTGGAGACAGTTGCCTAATTTTTAAAAAAATTAATGACTAATAATTTTAAATACTGCATTCGTTCAACGGCATAAAATTTAAGAAGCCTCTGAATCCTCAAAGCTCCGAATTCTTTAGAAACACTCCCAGTTTGAATTAAAAATTATAGAATCTTTCAAATATTTCTATCATTTTGTAATGTTTTTTTTTACTCTAGACAGTTTTAGAAAGGGTTTTGATGCAGCAATAGATATATCTTTCTTCCTAATGTCTTTCATTGTGAATGCCTTATTTAAAACATTCGTTTTAAAATTTTATTGGAATTTTTTTTCTTTTGTTCGCACGCTCTATTTGAGAAGGTTAATCATTTATAATAACAAAATTACATAAAATTTTTAAAGGAATCAAGCCACTCTTCGGAAATATAATTAAGGGCATTGTATTTGATATCATGTTAAGAAACCTCCAGAAGAAATTTATGCATCGATTAACAAATTAAATGATGATACAGTCTTTAAATTTTACCGACATTTTTTAAATAATTTTTAATCATTTCAAGGAATCTAGATTTTATTCAGTGAAATAAGGAGTCGCTGAAACTGTGCTTGAGAACTGTATGGAGGTACTCTCAATAATTTCCAAAAAAAAAAAATTGCATAAATTAAGGAACGATCAAAATGTTCTAAATTATTCCCAATTATAGTTCATTAAAAATGGTTTAGAAGAATCAAATAAAGGAGATGTTTTGATTTGTGAATTGCCCCTTCGAATTAAAGGATGAAAAGGGATTCTAATAGATCGGATGTTGTGTTCTATTGACTATAAAGGCCTTCCAAAAAATGTTCTTATGTATGTTCAGATTTTTTTCTTTTTATAAAGAAGTAAGTAAAATGATAACTTTTATTACTAAATTAATTGCGAAAATATTGCACGAAATGGATAAAATGTTAACTGATATTATTAAATGAATTCATAAAATGCTGCAACACTAAATGATCTACAAAGCATTAGAAAGAATCCAAACGTATGTTCGATATTTTAATTTAAAAATAAGTGAATTGAAGTGATTTTTAAAATATTGAACTAAAAACATTTCCTTATATCCATTAAAACCGCATTTTTGTACTATCTTTACTTTTTCTCTGCAGAATATTTCTAAACTGAAGTAAAACCGGAAATTCAACGGTAATATTAGTTTAAGTCATACGGTAAAATCTTTTCATTTTGTGCATGCATATGCACCTTTTGGCATATGGCATTTTAAATATATAACACTCTATTTAAAATGCAAATTAATTTTTTTTGGATGACCAAAGTTCAATATTTCTATTTAAAAAATGTCGAAAATGCTACTCTCATGTGTCAGAAATTTACAACCAAAGCGATGGAATAATGAGTAAATGCATATTTCGCTAGATTTGAATATGCGTTGAATGTTTTTTTTTTCGAACCAAGGACTCCGGTCCAATCTTGCCTGGTCGGCGAACAAATTAAGCTTAGATTGAAAAAACACTGCCCGTGGAGAGGGGCGTCACTAACTATTCTCTCCCACTCATTCGTCCCGTCCGGTCGATGCGCTGTTGTCTTATCAAATAAAATAACAGAGGTGAGGGCGAAGCAGCCCCCCCCTTCTTCCTGCGGAAAGAAAATCCGATAGTCAGCTCCGGGTGAGAAGTTAGCTTCGTGTTGTTGGATGGAGTTATGTCCGAATTCCGGATGTCATGTATCGATCCCAGATACACGACTCCTGGAACATTCACTTAGCACTCTCTGGGCCGCCGGATTGGCGGGTGGTCTAAGGTAAATAGGTCTCCTCCTCTCCCGAGAGCAGTTCGGAAGAAAAACAAGACTTAATCTGAGCCAGGAAAAATGTGAATCCTTTGTCAGAATCAAAGGGAATGGAATGCGTATATACAGTAGTACGAAACCGTGCGATATCCGTTAAATGAGAAAATATTAAGCATTGGTTTTTAGCTAAGTTTCATATTTTTCAAAACATATTGATTGATAATGATGGTTTTATTTGGACGAAACAAGCATTCTATTGGTTAGGTTTGTCCTTTTTCGTTTTTTGAATCCAATAACCAAAAAGAAAATGACCCATTTATAATATACAAAAGAAATAGCGTGAATTTATATTATACGGGAACTTCAACTTTGGAATAAGAAAAAGGCACGCCACTTCTTGGTCTTCTGATGCACATCAAAAGTATTTATTTTCAGAATTTTTATTTAACTATCAAGCATAGAATCTAAGCATAAAAAATACTGTATTGTTCAAAGTTATTGCCTTCTTAAAAGTTACATTTTTTTTCTAATAAATAAAAACAACGTCTTTAAGTTGAAGTTTTATTTAGGATTAAATTCTTATTTTCGGAAAAGGTTTAAACTCTATAAAAATTCTAAATAAAATATTAAGAAATCATCGTTCGTATGAAACACTCTAAAGAGAACTTACTTGCAATCCCCCTCAAGTTTGTGAACGAAGAGGAAGTGAAAGTTGAAAAGGAATGCTATTCATGCCACGTAACCATATGAATGAGTGCATCACTGCAAGTAGGGAACTGATTCACAAGAAAGGAAACCGGTGACGAGTCAAAAAGGACCGTAAACAGATATCTAGGAATTCTTCTGTTTCGTAACATCTGCCAGAAGTAGAGTGCTCGAGAAACGTATTTGCTCAGAACAAACGATCTCCGGCCATGCGATGTCCGAAATCGTTTGTTTGAAGGGCAATATTATGCAGAAGCATTGCCAGCACGTGAAGCGTTGGCTACCTCTAAATGTTTCCGATAGAGTAAATAATTGATGATTCAGGTCAATTTTCCTACCCACCAGATCTAACCTACATCACGTTCAGAGTCAACCGTAGTGCGTTCAGTTATTGAGGCGGTCACCTTCAGGAGAGGTTTGGATATCAGGAGTCCAAATACAGATTTCGGTCTATCCTGAGTTGTACATCTTCTGGAACGTATCCAAATTTAAGTGAGTGGAATGTTACGGGGTGGTCATTTTCTTTATGGAGGAAATTTAATCCTTGAACTAGTTTTCCATGAGGATCATTGTGCTCCAAACTGTATAAATAGTTTATTTATTAAATAAAGGGTCCGATTTTCTTTCATTGAACTTATATTAAAATTTGGCTTCCTGAACATGAGCCAAATGTCTTTCAAAGCAACACTAATTTTCTTAAGGGGCCTGAAGGTGAAATTTCAGTTTCGAGGCCAAGCGATTAAAAGTTAGAAACAGTCTTTCATCGAAGAACTGTACTTTTAGAGGATTATGAGCATATTGAATCCATCCATTGGTGTACCGCGGAAATTAAATGAGGAGTGTGAAGACAAGGTTCACGTGGTCTAATCACAATTCGAAACGACGAGGCCCTTCTTAACAATTTTCCCTTGTAACACTGAAGTGGAATGTAAACATAACTTATCTAATTGAGGTGAGTAAAACAGGTCTGAAGATATTGCATCAGCCGTCGGATCTTTATTGAAATACATTTACACACCAGTCTCCCTGTAAATGAAATTCCGCTGGTAGAAATCCGTACCGAAACTGAAATCCTAATCTTCCTAATTACATATTACAAATCACAATCACAATATTATTGTTATTTAGTAAATTATTAGTGGATGGAAAGTAGTTTCATGAATTAGGAAATAAATGGTAGGTAAACTTCTCTCTGTATTTTCTCTATGCCTTCCTAAATAAAATCTCTCGGTATTTTATTTAGGAAGGCATAGATTTTTTTAAAAAGCAATTCTCACTATTCGTGAATATATTTACACTCTGACAACAGGATATCGTTGTCTTTCTACAATTTATTCCATTAATGAGATGAATAAGATTGTATTTTGTTAATCTTCTATATCAGAGAAATTCATTAGAATAAAGATTACGCCGTGAACGCACTCATATTGTGAACTTTTCTGCAAAATGTCAATTCCTTATTAAATAAAAGTACAAATACTATTAAATAAAACTCATAGAGACTTCATCAGACGGATTAGAAAGCAAATAATCCTTCTAGGCAAAAAGAAAGGAACTCTTAGTGAAGCGAAGTTTCCTCAAATATATTGAATCAGGTTTCAGAAAAAAGGAAATTTAGAAAAGACAAAAAGAAAAGACAAAAAAATATCAGAGAGACGGAGAAACTTTTTCGTAGCGAAAAGGAAACAAAATGATGAGTTTCAACACTTTTAATCAGAAGATGTATGAGGCACGCCTTCTCAGTAATTGGTCACTGAGCTCCTAGGGTGAAATTAATAAATTTCGTTGATATTCAGTGGCATCCTAAGACAGATCTGGAGGATTTGTTCACAATGATCCTCGGATTGCCTTTGGGGTTGAATTCAAAGAAGACACTGATAGATCAGTGAAAATAACCCAATAAAAGAATTGAAAGGTGATGAACTAATGAGAACTTTGAACTGCTTATCACTTTTTTCATGAAGGCGTTATGATCTTTGAACTAGCCAATTGAACTCAATGCTCCTGGCCGATATCAATGATACTCAAAAAAGATGATATAAAAATAGCTATTTATGGGAAAAATCAGATCAGAAATGGAATTTCTTTAAGGTTGAGATCAAAACGGGCACCATCATATCATTAATAACTATCTATTCAAAAGTTTAGAGGCTCTTAAAAAGTGCAAACACGGAGAAAAAAAGCAGGTAGGTTTTATAGACTTTTTAGATAAACTAAGAAACGGTCGGAGAATCAGGTGATCTTTTGAAAAACTGGTATTTATAATTGCTTCACTACTGTTATGCTTATAAAATCGTGTTCAAATTTTCAATCGTTAATAACATTCTTTTTATTCATCCATTCAAGTTCAAAAACATTCTTAAAACTTGTAGTGGTTGACATTCGCTGTTAATACATTTTTCAAATATTATTTAATTAATTAATTTTAATTAATTTTTAATACTTCAAATAGAAACTTAGCAGTTTGTAATGAAAGTTAGATCGATAGGCAGTCGCTCAGATCGCTAATATGCAATGATTTTCCCGTGAAGGTGAAGTATGCGAGTTCGATTATTGTGGTAATTAATAATATTGTATTTATTTAATAAGAAGTAACTTGAATAAAAATTTATTTTCTTTGTTGACTTAAGTAGGAATTGATTTAATTTTTTTTTATATTACTTGTTTATAATATATTTGTAAACTTTATCTTCGGAATATGATCTCAAAACATTGGCAGCATCCTACAAATTAAATAAATTACACATATATTATTAATATTCCTTTGGGAGTTAGTAATTAAGCCTGAGCATAAGAGAACTTGCTTAGCCGTTATGGAATTTTGTATGAATACTTCTATTCATTAATCCAAATGAATATAATTATTTTGCCTTACATTTTATTCATTCGCATTATATTCTTATTTTCCTTCAATTATTATTACTGATTCAACATAAAAGTAAAGAATGATAACCGCTCAAACGATTAGTGCGAAATTAGGTGATCCGATATCTTCACAAGGTCATTACGCTCGGCAGATCGGATTTTATTCAGCCTTCTGTGAGTTATGCGAGAGGGCGATAGAATGTGAAACGCTGAAGCATCAGTGACTCTTCATATTCCGGTGGCGTGGAAAACACAATAATTGTGAATCGCAGACTCTGAATGACTCTAAAGTGGCTCTATTCATGAAAGCAACTTCTAGCAAATTGGCGGGAATTTCTGGATGGGATAACCGTGGAGCGAGGAAAGCGATACGTCAGAAAAAAAGGCAATATTATTATGTAGCCAGTTCAGAATATGCGTCATACGCAAAAGATTTTAGATCAAAATATAAGTTGAACGCTTTGGTCGCTTGAATTCTGTCGATATTATAAAAACCGACTCCAATCGTTACTCAGCTTTAGGAATATTAGATGAATATAAATTTGATACTTTATTTACAATTTACAATCTAGAATGGCATCACCAGATTGACAGAATTTTAAATTAAAAATGTTTGGAAAATAATATATATTATTATTTTGCGCAGAAATATGCAAAGTGTGCAAAGAATAAATTTAATATTATGAAATTAAGAAACGGGAAAATGTCTGAGCGAAATACATTTCGTTCAACCTACTCATCCGAACAGTTTTGCACCGTTCTCCAGCTTTTTGATTTCACAGTGAATTCACTCATGAGCAGCCATTTATGTCATTTGGGTGTCAAAAGAAAGAGATGCTGCTGCCATTTTCAGAATGAGATTATTCTGAAAGTAAAATTCAATGTATTCATGTAGCCGTTATATCACCGCATTGAAATAGAAAGCAGAAGACAGGACTGAGAGAGAGAAATAAATTTGAAATAAACCCAATGATCAAAAGTACCGTCACACTTACGGATTTATACTTATTTTCGAATTTTACGAAAAGGTTTAAGCAATCCTTACATTAAAGCAAATAAAATAAAATGATAAAAGCCTCATTTTTCTATACTATTACGTTTTAAGATAAATTTAAAATGGAGAAAATAATATAGGATGTTAAATGAGTTCGTTTGGTAACAAAAGCAGGTTGTTTATGTTCGCGCAAAAACGAAATAATCTGCTTTGACACTCATTCTCATTCTATTTCCTGGAAATTTATTCAAAATGAAACGCTTGTTGAGATTTTTTGGGGATAATAACTCTGCAAGTAAAATGAGCAACCCCAAAATTTTAAATACTCTTGATCTAGTCAAAATAGTGAAAAAAAAATTATTCATTCCTTTATTAAATAAAGTTTGTTCTGAAATTAAAAATTTACTTAACGCAAATGAAGGATAATTTCCAAATTATATATATTCTATAAAGGTCTTTGAATTGCAATATATTCCGTGTGCTTTCAGATTAGAAAAAAATATTATTAAATCTTTTATTCAGAACTGCAATTTAAATAAAAGTAACGAAATTAGAATCCTACAGATAATTAATAACAATTAAAATATACTGTATGCTTTAATAAATAATTCTGAGAAGTACGAGAAAAAGAAATTGTTGAATTTCAGTGGCAACTCTTCAAAGAAATATATATTTAAAGAAAATCTTAATGATTTAGAGGTACACAAACGAGACCAATAAGGAGGTCAGATTCTCTAACAGCCCTTTCTACGACATCAAGCCTTTTTTTAAAATTTGATGCGACTATAAAATTTTATTAATTTATTCTTCAACCTCTATGTTACCAATAAAACAATTCATTTGAAAAGAGCTTTTGACAGTACTAACCTTGCCATAGATAAAACGCACTTGCGTTCTTTTCAATTCAACGTAGGTTCTGAAAAGTAAATATACCCTTCCTAATATTCGTACGAAGATGAGACCCCTGGTGACTGACGAAACCTTAAGCCTCAGAGAGGAGAGATTCTGGGTGCGAAACCAAAACTGGCTCTGATGCACTCCTAGAGTGCATCGAATACCATTTCCTCTCACTGGTGAGGAGGGGAAGTTTGGGGAGAAGAGGCGCTGTCATCTGGTAGTTACTGGGTCCGTCCAAAGAAGAGTCCTAACATTGCTTCGGAATTGCATATAAATATAGCTACCATAAGCTGGCATTTAAAATTGAATGAAATTTCTGCAGTGAAGCTATTTTTCTGAAAATCTAAAAGTTGTGAAAAATGTGTTTTCATTTTTTAATGAGGATTTTAGCTGCTGCAGCTACGGAATTACTTAAGAACTATCTAGTTTTCAAATCGAAAACTTCAGGAGGTAAAAGTATTGAAAAACATTCTACTACATTCACAATATTTTTTTTCCATTTAAAACAAGGCTAAATATTTCATATAATAAGCCCAAAAGACAGAAAAAAAGTGTATCTCAACAAATACTTTTGAATTATTCATTAAACTGAACGACATAAATAAATTGAAAAGTTTGGTAAGGAAAAAAATTGTAAAATTTGTTAAATATATGAATAAATGTTTATCATTTAAAAAGAAATTTCAGTTGATCGTCATTCCAAACAATTTAAAATATCTTGAAACTGAGATGAAAACTTTAATGAGCTTCTATTTTGTAAGGAAAGAAGAACCTAATCGTATTTAATGAGTTTTTTATTGTTCCGTAAAACGGAGTGAGTCTCTCAAACTAAAAAAAATGAAATCTAAATGAGCTTATTAAACATGTTTACAGTTTGAGGAAACTTTAAATACTTCCGGCATATGTAAAAATTACATCCTCTTAAGCAGAAGCTAAAAACTGACTAATGTTTTTTTTGTTACTTAATTGACGATTAAGAATGCTAAGTTGGCATCTTTTAAAGTCATATGTTTAAGGAGCCTTGCTTAGTTATTTTAAAAATTCTCAAGGATATTTACTTTTAACAGAATAGTTAACACTTTTTAATTAATACAATGAGAAACATTTCATCGCAAAGAGTATCAGGAAAATAAAGTCATCTTGTGAACGAAAAATAACATTTTATATTCACAAGTCAGTAAATTTATTTTATTTAAAAGTATCAGTTTTAATAAAATTAAAACAAAATTCAGTATTGTTTAAAAGTGTGAAAGATAAGAGATTATTCATTTCAGTTCATTTCAAATTAACTCATAAATGATCTTAACTTAAAAAAAGTTTAAATAATTCAGTGAAAAATAATTTTGTTAAAGTTTTATTTGGTTAGCATTTCTCCGACTATAAACGTCTCCAGAATATCTTCATTAAGTAGTTTATAAAAGAAGAGGTGTTTTTTTTGGCTGCAAGTCTTTTACCTCAGTTAAGTTTCTTCATTCATAGCATCCAATCCAGTAAACATTTTAATTTTCTTAATTGTGACTGATTGAATCTGAAATTCGATAAATAAAAGTTAAAGTGTTAATAACTACAAGCTGAATTTAATATTTTTAGAATGTAACGTTTATGGGTAGTTAAATTTCAATACCTACAAACAGAAAGAGGGAGAGGAAATATCGTTCAATAGAATTAAAATTTCAAAGTTTGATAAATAAATCCAAGTCTGATGATAAAATTCGTACAAAATTACATCCATCTAGCTTTATTTTTCATCAATCTGATAGACTGTCTTCAATTGGACAATTTTGTACTAAAGTTTATTGAAATTGAGGTTTTTGATCCATAAAAACATTTAACAAATTTCATTCTTCTAACTATTCTTCTCGTTCAATTTTTAAATTAGTGTTCTCGCTTTAGGGTATAGTTTGGATGGAGAAGTTCCATCCGTGAATGAATTTATTGAGCTCATTCAATTTATCTATTTGTTCTCCTAAACAATTTTGCCAACGCATACCATTTCTATCAAAATCGTTTTTTCAATATCTCAATAAAATCTCCTTTTTCGGTGTAGTTATTGGCGACTGCATTACAGATTATCAAAAGAGGATATTACGTTAAAGCATGGTAACAGAATTAAAAAAAAAATAGTTGCCCTGCATTGATCGCAAAAAGGTTCAAATGATCGAAATATGTTACAGAGTTTTCTACATGAAAAGGGAACAGAGCGTAATTTGTTCTTTAGATATTTATTGCTCACAATACAATGCTATAGATATTGATAGATTTTCCCACCAAAATATGCAGGATTTGAGTCGGAGCAATTTATTTGGGCTGGTGAAGCATGTAAGATCGCAGTTTATGATTATTTTTTGGTTAACAAATGAGGAGGGGGGAGTTGGTTTCTCGAGTCAATGCATAGCTTGAGGAATTCGTGGAAGACCTTTTTTTAAAGATTTAAATAAAAACTCTATGCTAAAACTTTTCAACTTGAAAAAATGTATTTGATTGTGGCTAATATAAAAACAGGTTTGTGTCGCGAAGTAAAATTTTACTTTTTATTCTTTGCTTTTAACAGAAATATGTAATATTGCATTGAGTGTGAAAATTGGTATCGCATTACACACGATTAGAAATGGTAAAAATATCGCCTGAATAAGAGGCAAAAAAATCGAAACTCTTATGTTTCTTCTGTGAAAAAGAATAAATGATGTACAAAGATTTTTTTTAATTAAAAAAAAGAGAAATTTTGATCTACACGATTATAGTTCAAGATTTTAATTAATATTAGCATAAAGGCAATGTCAAAATAAACACACTATATTAAATATGCTGTTTCTTAAAATAAAAACTAGTATTAATTAAAGACTGAGCTTAACCTGGTAAAGACCCTAGTCATTATAAGGTTCAGGTTCCTCATTTACCAAAATCAGGCATCCATTGCATAATCTACGTTATAAATATTATGAAACTAAAAGAGCAAACAAATTTCAGACCGCCTTCAAGACAAAAAAGTTTTACAACTTCTCTTAAAATATTCATTTTGAAACAGTTTAAAGTTATATTCACTATTTTTTTTGTTTATCTGGTAAAACAATGACAACTAGTAATACAAATTTTGAGTGAAAAAAAAGTTAAAACAGAAATCGGGAGTGGAAACCAATTGTAACTGATAAAGGAATCAGAATGAATTACTGAATTAAAAATTTTCTGGTAAATTATTTTATGTGGCAGAACTGTCAAAAAGAAAACTTGAAGAATCAGTACGCCACTAACAGAACAAAAACACAATTAAAGATCCTTTCAGAGAATATTCTTGATTTTTACGATAAGTATTACTCAAAAAATTGATTTTTAACCCCTGAGAATCTAGTGGGACTCCTTTATCCCAGTGACCACTGAAAATGTTTCACATCCCCCTCGAAAGGATTGAGAGATATTGATTGTAAAGAATTTCTTGGATTAAAAGGCAGAATTTAAATATAAATGGGTTAAAGTTAATGCATTTCGACAATTTTCTTTTAATCAGCTCCAAAATGCTCTCGGAGTGCCTAATCCTTTATATGCTAATGACAGGGACTGTGTTTGACACATTCTTAACATCACTCGGTGATATATTTCCAAACTTTTTTAAAACACCATTCTCACCATCCTCCTTTACATGCTTTCACCTCATGACTTTTGTCACATCAGTGTATTGCATTGTGAAACTGATCAGGAAATATTAGATTAATTTTAACAGAAGTAAACTTTCTTCTAAAATATTAAAAATGCAGATTCTCTCTTTGTATGCGATAAAAATTTCAAGAGATGTTTAATCAAGTACAATCATTAAAAAAATCCGATCATATGAAGGTTCTTTACACAACGGTTTAAAGAGATGTAGAAAAAAGATTCAGTTCAAATCTAATAAAACCTGTTTTTTCTATAAAATAGAAAAACATTGATATACAAATTGCAAGGATATCCAATTTAAATAAAAATATTCCTCATTGTCAAATAAATCTTTCTTATAGATCCATCACCCCCCCCTTTTCATTGATGCAAAAATAAATAAAAAATATATAGATGGTTCTATTAATTATTTTAATAAGAAATATTTTCATATTTGTAAGGGTTTTTTAAAAAATGGCAATTTTTTTCTCTTTTTGTTGGAAATGAAGTTTCTATTTTCTGTTTGTTTGACAGTTCCTAGTCATGTTTGGGGCCAATTATCTAGAAGAGAATGTCAGTTTGACAGATTCGGTCAATGTTAGGATGGACTTTGCTACAGTCCACAGTCAGCCACAATAAATCCTATCGATACTGCTACGTTCAGTGGTGGCGGGGTGGTCGGCTGTACACAACAAGAAGTTCCTAGTCATGAGTTGATTAATTCTGTTTTTTTTTCTTTCTTTTTTTTACAAGTGCTTTATTTATTTTAGGTTCTTCGTAACGAGCATCACAAATTAAAATAAATTGTTCCATTTAAATATCTGAATTAAGTTTAAAAAATACTGCGCTTTGTTTAGCTAATTTTTTCAATAATTACTTCTTTTCGTTCATTAGAAACATACTCTTGGCATAAATCATGCGAATTGTGCACATTTCGTCGAGTGTTATATAACGAAACCTATATTAAGTCTGGTTGTATTTAAAGTGAAATCTATAAAAATATAAATTTATATTTATTCTAAAATAAAACTGATATAAGATTATATCGATGTAATTAAGGGCGCAAGCACAAATATCAAGACATTTGGAAAGTCGCTTTCTCGGATCCAGAAACTCAGCTTTCAGACAGACTTCAGCGTTTAGTTGTTTTTTTTAATTTAATTTTAGTTATATCAATGTCTCGTTGTATTTTGGGAAGCACCTCTTCATTTTGAAGCGAGGTCAGATGACGAGGACGGCACCTAAGATAGCACCCTCTCATCTCCACACCAGCGGGAGGATGTTTGGCCATGACAATTTTCATGTGCACCTGACCTCCTAACACGAAGGCTCTTCGGTGGAATTGCGTCGCGAACTTGAAACCCTACTGCTCACGAGCCGAGACCTAGCCACCGGGCCACCGCGATCCCCAGACTTCTGTGATGGATAGTCGGATGCCATCCTCAGATTCCGCCGTCTTTGATCTCTGTCACCTAATGACATGCTTTAGATGGTGCAGACCGAAAGATAACTTAAACTAAATACTTTCACCTCAAGGGAGCATTTTGTTAAGCTTCAAGGAAAAGGCAGCCAGCAGTAACTTGTATCTTTCTTATTTGCATGTCATCGCTCAAACTATGATGGCAATATATGGAAAGCACATATTACCTGACACTTAATTCCATATCGATTCATCTGGCCATGTATGACCCTCGGTAGAGCAGCTGCGGTTATGACACATTCCATGAAGTGAGGCACTCCACATCGAACACGTAAGTATGTAGTTCTAACTTGCAGTATCCACCG
>JAOUZG010020767.1:6850232-6869415 GCA_026289955.1 Argiope argentata | reverse complement strand
TATATATATATATATATATATATATAGATAGATAGATAGATAGATAGATAGATAGATAGATAGATAGATAGATAGATAGATAGATAGATAGATAGATAGATAGATAGATAGATTATTGTCAAGATATTTATATCTTAAACCTGCAGATTACTTTGAAAAATCATTATAAAACCATGATAAAAGCAAAATACTATATTTGGAAATCCACAGCCTTTACACAGATCTTATAAGATATAATGATTAATTTCTATAAAGTTGTCACTTTTATAAATATTTTCAATCAATAGAAATTCATTCGTAATTGTATCTGGGATGCACTTTCTCATTTTTGCTAAATTTAGTTTCCTGCAATTAAATATTTGGTCGGAGATAAATTAATGAGCACATTTTCCTGAATGCTCTGCATAATTAATTTTATTTAATTATTACTACTTTATAATCAATTCTACTTACAAATTACTACTATATAATTAATTTAAATTTAAATTTTAGAATTAAGAAAAAGTATCTTCCTTTTCTTATTTTTGTTTGAAAATAATAATGCAAATGAAAACCAATTAAAGAATCATGAAGTAAAAGTACAACAACGAGTATACATATTAGAAAATTATGAATCACGTTTATTTGAAAGAAAAAACTATGAATGATTTTTAATGAATGTAATTTTAATTTAATATTAATTGTATCACTAATAATACTACATTCTCCTATTTATTTTTAAATTTTGGATCAGAGAAAAATATGTGAAAGTACCCTCTTAACATTTTTGAAATCCGCTATTTTAAAAACTCTTCATCAAGCCTTAAGATAAAAAAAAGTAAAGAAAAAAATCATTTTCAAGAGAAGAAATTGAGATCATTTAAAATTAATTTTTCTTTATTAAAATAAATGAGTAATATCTTCTGCATTTCTATGAAAATTTAAAGTAATTCAATGTAAATTGGACTGTATATGCATTTTGTATTATATTTATAATTAGAGAAATTAACTACTGAATTCATAAAACATGAAACAAACTCTGCGGTCTTTATATCAGCCAGCTTTGTTTTCGTTGTATTTATTAAGTTTTAAAAACATTTTATAATAAAAATAACGTTATTACTAAAATAATTAGTTCATGTCTTCTTCCTGTTTAGAAAAAATCATGAACAAGATAATATAATATCGAATATATTTAATTTATCTCCTAAGTGTATCAATTTAATAACTCATTTTGAATTGAAAAGAATAAGAATCGACAAATACTTTTTGAAATGTCTTGGGAAAAAATAAACTTGTATCTCGGCAATATATTTCATTTTTACTATTAAACCAGTCCCACTCGGTATTGTGTACGCATTAATGAATTATTTAATAAGGACTTTTAACATAAAAACATAAAGGAATTTAAAAATCGTTACTTAAAATGAATGGGAATATTTATGACATTAAAGAAACTTGAATTAAAGAACATATTTCATAGCAGTATTGAATATTATGTCAAGCTCAAATGATATTACCTTAATTAATTTTAAAAATTAAGGTTTTTATATTAACGTAAAATATATGAAAATATCAGGAAGCATAATAAATGTTTATAAAACTAATTAAAATGAAGATTAATTAGAGATTATATTTCTGAGAAATAATGTGGCTAATTACTATTCTATAGATTTGATTTAGAAATTTACTATGAAAAAACAATAATTAGTAAATTTATATTAGTTCACAATAACTAGACAAACGATAATTAATATTAATAAATATTGTAAACAAGGATTAAATTTTAATTCTTATGTGTCTTGGTTTTTTTTCAAAATATTGCTTAGTTCTCTCTTATTTAGTTACCTTAAATTAGTTTAAGGATGAAAAATGAGATTATATTAGAAAAGAATTTAATAACTTAAGTAAGTTGGTTCAAACCAGATGCAGAATGGTGGTGAAAGATTGTAAGGGAATAGTTGAAAAAATGTATTAATCTGAACGCAAAATTCTTTTTGATACGCAGTTTTATAGCATCTTAAAATTGCTCTGATATTCTTAGCATTTATTATTTTTTGATAATGTGGGTTCCATTATAATTTATATTGTCTTTTATATATGTTCCATTATAATATACTTCTATTTGGAAAGAAGAGTAGAATTTGGAAATGTTAACATATTTCTTAAGAACCTATATTGGTTTTAAAATTAAATACGATTTAGTTAGTTCAAATATTCATGTTATGAAAAATGATGCATAAATTTCTCTTAGTGTTTATATAAGAAATAAATTACAAAATGTAGAATTATAATCTTAACGAATTTTATTATCTAGTAAAATATTGATTGATGAAATCTGAAATGGTTAAAAATATTCTCTTAGATGTATGGAAGCTGAAATATCTCTTTAATAGCGTGTTCACGATATGTTTCTTCTAAAACGTTAATGCATTTTCAATTTTTACATACAGTCGCTCAAAAAACTGAGAGTGCACCTTACTTTTACGAGATAAATCCGACTTTCAATACAAATAACAAATTAACTAGAAGTACAAACATATTTTTATTCTTACACATAAGAAATGGTTTAATTTGAAGAAAAAATAAAGAAAAATTAACGAAATACCTTTAAACTGAAAAATATCAGATGCATTTTAAACAAACATTAGCAGATTTTCACCTCAAAAAATTGAGAGCACAAGAACGAAATTTGTGTAATATCGCGCAAAAAAAGAAAGTGTAAATATTAAATTGCATGTCTTTTGACTTTCGTACTGTTTCAGACGTTGCGGTACTGATTCGACAAATTTTTGGTGGTACTTGAAGACATTTCATGCATTCTTCTTGCAACAATTATTTAAATAGGTTTTATTTCTAATTTTGTGTTTTGGAACTACTATTTTGAATGTGGCCCACATATATTTAATGGAATTGATATCAGGATGCTGTGGTAGCGTGTGTAAATGCCATTTGCAATAAAGAATGCCATTATTGAAGCATTCTATTCTAATTGTAATCATGTAATCATGCGTGTAATTCTGTAAATCATGAACTTCAATTGAATTTTGAAAATTAGAATTGTGTAGTTTAAATTCGTTATGAAACATTATTGATAAATGAATTATTATATGAAATAACCGGTGAACTAATAAAAATTCACATTATTATCAATGAAAAAAAACGAAATGATTATCTGTTCGCTAAACCAATAAAATGAAAATTCTAATAAACTAACTATGATTTGGTACAATATATTTTGTGAGTTAATGTATTACAATATACAAAATTATTTGAATTTAAAATAAAACTCTCAAAACATTTGGTTCCAGAAAATGATCTCAAAAGGAATGCCTAAAACTATCATTTCACTTTTTGGATCTTTTTCAATCCTTAAAACATGCCCAGAATGACTCCGATATTATCAGTAAGATGGCCTAATGCTGTTTCGTTAAAACTATGCTGAAAGTTAGCATAATCAATATTCCCAAATACATGTTTAGGTAGTATGAGGTAATAACGAAATGCAGAATGTTCTGAATTAAAGGCTGAAAAGCCTGCAATATCTAAAATAATTGCTGGCAGCAGCAGCAGTTTTCCATATTCCTTTTTTGAACACATCATTCCTACATTCATTATGTCACCTTGTAAAATAATTAAAATTATTTTTTAAAGGAAATTAAAAAATAATATTGGAATATTTCTACAGTATTCAACAAATTATTTTGAAGATCTCAAGTTGGTGACAATATAATTTTTTCTCATCAGAATTTCGGAAAATTTAACGCATTTTTTTAATTGGAAGAAAGGTAGTAAATCGTCATCGAAAAATTAGTTTTGTATGTTTTAAACTATTTTTATCATAGTGAACCATGAACATCCTGTTTTAAAAACACAGTGAAGAGCAGTTTCGATAACACATTATAAGTAGTATTGTACTGACACTCAACAATTTGAGGAGAAGACCCACTCTCAAGCTACTTTCAGTTTTAAACAGATGAAGCTCACAAGCCTAATAGGCTTACAAACTTTTCCTCAGTCCTGACGAATTAAATGTGTCGCACGTATACCATTCCCCCGCTGTGCAATCCAACCACGCACTGCGAGACTCGGAATCTCCATTAGAGCTATTGTTTTTCTGCGATCAATTGATTGGAAGGTGTTATGTCCCCCTTCTGTTGCATTCAGAGCTTACATTATGGTTGCCCCCTCGGATCCTTTTTCGAACTCTGACAAATTACCCATTCATGGCAAACCAGAAATCTTGTGTTTAGCGCCGCAATGCTTTCCTGCGGCCGAACAAAGCACACGCAAAACCACTGCGTTGCTAAACACAAGATGACGGACAGCTGATAAGTTTGTTTATACTAATAGATTTGTTTTCCCACCCACAACTTTTACTGCATTCGTTTTTTATGATAATAACTTCCACAGTCGTTTCTCTTAAAAATATTTTTAGTACTTATAATTGTAGATTAGAAAATTATCCTTTTCTTACCTATATCTCTAAAGTAGTAAGTAGTATAAGTTTCTTACCTACATCTGTTTAAAGTAGTAATCTAAGTAAAGTAGTAAGTTCATTATCATTTGCAATTAAATGAGAAGTATCGAAGAGTAATCTGGCTTTATTGCAAA
The DNA here is from genome assembly GCA_026289955.1 of Argiope argentata. Taxonomy (NCBI): domain Eukaryota; kingdom Metazoa; phylum Arthropoda; class Arachnida; order Araneae; family Araneidae; genus Argiope; species Argiope argentata. The sequence goes on along the minus strand of JAOUZG010020767.1, from coordinate 6,864,822 downwards.
AAAGGGAACAGTAAACTTTGGGCATGAGCACAAATGCATCAGCTCGCAAATATTGAACTTTACGTGTGGATGTTCGGTTCTGAAAATATTTAGGGAATTGGAAGTTATTGTTTGCTTTTCAATCTGGACATGCAACACGCTAAAGTAGGTGATACAGAAGTCTCTATTGCTATTTGTGATCTAGCGGAAACATTCATATATTTTTCTGTTTCATTGCATGTTTTTACAGCTGTTATTCATTCTACGTTTCCATTTGCTGATAAATGTAATTTCAATGCATCATAAGATACCATCGGAAGAGAGAATGGAGGAAAACTCCACATAGTTAGAGGAGAAAAGATGTAAAAAAGAATCAAGAGTATAGGAACAGGAAAAGACAGAAAACAAACTTTTCAGCCGAACACGCAGAGAAGAGTTGACTTTTCGCTTAAATAACTTTCAGTTCCCATAAGCTAAACAGTTGTATGGAAACATCTATCTAATTAGAAGACCTTTTTTCAATTTTAATCAAAAGATAATAAAAAAGGGGGAATCGAATTAAAATGATTGTGCAAATATAATGCTTGAGTCACTGACAATTTAAATAATACATCGTCACAATGTTAGAACATATCCACAGAAATTGATGTTTATTATCTTTCAAAACAATTACCTCATAACAATGGCTATCTTAAAACTCAAACAAACATGTTTTTAATCATAGTTTTATTTTTGTAGCTTTTCTCTACGTTTTCAATCAATTCTTTAAATTCAGTACCCCATTTTTTTCAACAGTTTTTCAAATTTTGTTAATAGATGTTAATTAAGTAGAAAATTAAATCTCTGAAATATTTTTTAAAAGTGTTCATAGTTACAAATTTAAATATTTCAAATTAAAAAAATTATTCTATATTTATCTGTTGTTTTTAAATGCGTCTTCTCGAACCATTTTAACCAAAATATTTTAAATGGGCCTCTTAAAATGTTGAACAGAATTAGAAATCCGATTTCTGATTTCTATATTTGATTCTAAAAAAAATTGTTTTGTTAATTTTTTTAGCATCAAAATTATTCTTTCAGTTTTTTTTAAGAAAAAAATCTGAGTAAAAATTTTAAAAATTCATCCCTAATTCTATCAAGCACGTATTTAAGAGTCAGCGCACAAAAATTCACACAATTACAATAAAATATGATTGATTTTTAATATTTTGCATCAGTTGAGGAAAAACTGAGAGGAACAAATTAAAATTTTTCGACACATTAAAATTGTAATTCAAACAGCTCCTGCAAAGCTTGTTTGGTTTTGGAGACCAATAATCTAACGTTTCCTAAATCCTAAAACATTCATTTTCATCAAAATGTTATTGCTGCCACCTTTATTAAAGTCCATTTATGAGAATCAATGGAAAACTGCGTAAAATTAGAAATTTTCCTTATTATTTCTATACTACCATTACAAATGTCAAAGTTTGGATGGATGGAGGATGTCAGTCAATCAAGTCTGAGCAGCTGAACATAATTGGCTGAAATTAGATTTCAGATAGATTATATCCTAGAATAGAAAATACGCTACTATTTATTCCGGTTAATTGATTTATTAATTTTTTATTCTTTAAAAATTAACTTTCCCACCAAAAGACTTCATTTCTCCACCGCCAAATGAGAAAGACTTCGATTAGTTTCGTTTTCCCCCCACTCGAATGAAGTTAAGCTTAACGTATTTTCGACCGATTATTTCAATCGATTCTGTTTATTTTCTTTATGTTTAATGCATTTAAAACTAAACATTGTTAATGAATCGATCTTTCGGTCTCATTATGAAGTACTTTTGAATTTAAATAAAACATAATAAAGGACATTGAAAATTTCTATTCACTATTGCGTTACCCAAACTCACGTGGAAAATTCACGCATTGCGTTGTCTCAATACGCGTTGAAATTCAAGCATGTTCAACATGTGTTCTTGACTTGATTTGGTTTTAACCGCAATAATCAGCAAAACGATTTTGAATAATTGGTTTGCTGTTTTGTTTTATTTCAAGTACACACTGTAAATAAATTGTTTTAGTTTAGTTGTGCAGGTTAAGCTTTGATATACAACCATTTGATTTTTTTTTGAATTTTTTCGTAGTGATTTGTTTGGGTTTACATTGCCGTCATTTTTTTTGTTAATATAATTTGATTTTTCCAGTTCATTTCTCTTGATTTTTTTCCTTCTGTACGTTTTACTTTCTGCCTACTTCATTATTTTTGATTAATTTTTTTGAGTGCATTCCATATTACTGCATTGATTGAGTTTCTTTTTCTATATTTCCGCTAATTAGCTCCAGCGTTCATTGAAACCTTACGATTGGAAATGCCATTGCTGCCTTTCGCGTTACATTCTGCCATTTCGCTAAAATTTGGCGACAAATTAATTTTTTGGCTAAATGACTCTAAAATGACTGCATGATTCTAAAATGACTGCATATCAAAGCTGTTTCGTTGTGTAATTTTTAATTAAATCGTATTTGTGTTAGCTATATATTTTTCATATGTGCTTATTGTGGTGTATTTCTATTAGCAAATAATGTAGAATTCCGCCAAATTTCTTTGGTGATTGTTAAATTCCGCCTGGTAAACGGAAAAGCACTCTCATAATTTTAAGTAGTTTTTTCCCGCTCTAATGAGGTTAGATGTAACATGTTTTCAGCCGATTATTTCAAACGATTCTGTTTATTTTCGTACTGTTAATATATTTAAAACTAAACATAATTAATTAATTGATTTTATTAATTAATTTTTGAGTACCGAATTTCATTTTTTTGTCTACAGAATTGATTTAAATGTTCAAAAAGGATCATTCAAATTTGTGGTGTTATAGCGAGTAATTCTTTGTAAATTCCAGGGATCACATAAATAACATTAAAATTTAATAGCGTCCGCGTGTCTAATCGGAATTCTTTCGTATGCAACAAGTAGACCTTCTGTCGAAGGCTGATTCTCGAAAATTTCGAAAGATCACAATTTTTATTTTCATAAAATAAATCACTAAAAATAAGGCAAAAAGTATCATATAAATAATGAATAATTGATAGTAGATCATTCAAATAAAAGACGCTTGTTTTCAATGTGGTGTTATCGGTATTTCCTCTATTCTCTTCGCACGATACCAACTTAATGTCATCAGACTGCAAAGTGTCAAAAGCACGGGATCAAAACTATCACTGCATTTAGTTTCTTTTCATTTAAAATAAAACTGTCCAATAATGCATTCAATGGAATGGTCAAGGAATGAACGCCATAGGCATCTGTGGAGAGTTGCTTTTTCTAATGACCCTTGAGTGACCGCAATTCGGCTCATCTCTTTTGTGACATCAACCAGATTCACAGAATGTGTCGGTAAGGATTTAATCCACTTTACAATGGATGTGCCATAACACTGAAACGATTTAGGACGAGTTTCAGACCTTCGTAAAAAATCAATAGAAATAAAATTAGATGATAGAGGAAGAAATTGAACAAGTTTGTCCAAACCACTCATTCTACCAAGAAGTTCTGCTCCTCGGCAATGAATATCGAACAGTGAATGGATTCATTTCTAGTTAAAAAAGTTTGAAATTTGAATTATCTTTTGTTTTTTTTTTACAAAATGTTATTACTCAATGCTGAAAAGATTTATTAAAATTCCATCTATTTTATGTAGCTTGAAGTAAGTTGTTCTAAAATGAGACAATTCGATTCCCATGTTCGATGCATTAAACGAAACATGTTCGATGCATTCCCTTAAATTTGATACAAAGTAACTCATTCACTTTATGCGCCATTAATTTATAAAGTATATTTTGTTTTGAAAATATTTCCAGAAATTCTTACTGTACCTCTAAGAATTTATGTGATTGTTGGCGCATGCGCGCTCCCAACCGGTCATGTGATCATGAGTGTAAAGAGAACACCCCCGGGAAGACCCCGGAGCAGACGCCGTAGGGATTTCGGCAATAACAGACGTGGGTAATCACAGAGCAGTGTTTAATTCGAAACCCACAACTACAAATATTACCTTATCTATATTAATGTTTTTGTGTTGTCCTGTGTGATGTCAATAAATAATTTAGAAAAAGACAACACTGGTCCGTCGTTATTTTAACTAATGGACTCTGGAATTTAAGCCAGAACATTTTCTGGTCCAGTCGATCGCGAGACGAACCATGGATTCTATAATCAAATTAAACAAGGCAAAAACTTCCCTAAAAGGAAGTATTACAAGAATTGAAAACTTTGTGAATCAAGTGTCAAACGACACAAGTTTAACAGATTTAGAAGTTAAATTGAAAAAAATCGACCAGATGCAGCAAAATGTTGATAATATAAGAAGAAATTCATTTGAACTGGATGATGCGGATGCAGCTGAATCAGCAGATCTAGAAGAAGAATTGGAGCAATGTGATGTCCGCCTCGAGGATTTGGAGGTAAGAATTAAAACTATAACTAATTCTATAAGTAAACCTCCTTCTGTGACTGAAACTTGCAAAAATGAAACCGAATGTTTTAATATACAAACGAAAATTCCGCCGATAATACTTCCCACATTTTCGGGAAGCTATGAACAGTTTAATAACTTTAAAAATCATTTCGATGATTTAATTACATCAAATGAACAATTGACACAGTCACAGAAACTATATTATTTGAATTCTTGTCTTTCTAATGAAGTTAAACAGTTTGTATCTTCATTTGACACCTTTACCACTTTATATGAAGCCCTGCAATCACGGTAAGACAACAAGAGATTAATAATTGATATTCATGTTAAGTCAATATTGGATTTTAAGAAAATAGAACATGAAAATCCAACAGAAATCCGAGAAATGATAGATTGTATACAAAGAAACCTGAGATCTCTAAAAGTTTTAAAATACGAACGAAATGATTTATTTGATATTTTCCTAATCAATATTATGCTTAAAAAATTAGATAGAGAAACTCAAAAGAATTTTGAATTAAGCCAAAAAGCAAAAGATGTTCCTACATTCGAACAATTCATCACATACTTAGAACAAAGAGAAGCCGTACTTTTATCGGTAATCAGAAATTGTGCGATGGAAACGAAACCATTGATGAAAAAATCTATTAATTTTTCGACAAAAACTAAAACCCTTTTAGTGAAACAAAACATTGAAAATAAAAATTGTCCAATTTGTTATGAAAAAAATTCACATCCGGTATATCGATGCACAAAATTCCTTGATTTAACTGCACAAAAAAGATTTGATTTAGTAAGGATGCATAAATTGTGTGAGTTATGTCTACGTAAAAATCATAAAAAGAATGAGTGCAATTCGAAGTACGTATGCAGCTGCGGACTGAGGCATTCTAAAACGATCTGTTTCAGACAAGCAAACGAGGGACGAAAGCCACCTCTTTTGGACAATGTCAACAGCCCGACCACTCCCTGCGATGAGTCAGGAATAAAAAATAAAGAAGCACATCCCCCACCGGAAAACAAAATTCCTTCTGCGCTTTGTAGTACGGCGTTAAGTAGTTTGTCCCCTCAAAAGAAGAAAAGTGTTTTATTGGCGACTGGAAACATTTTCTTGCAGAATAAAGAAGGTACATTAATAAAATGTACTTGCATTTTTGATTCGGCTTCAAATATAAATATTTTAAGTAGGAAAATGAGCGAAATTCTCGGAATCAAACTAGAAAAAATGCAAACATCAGTTTCCGGGCTTAATTCAATGAAACAAAATTTAAAAGGAAAGCTCAACACTCTACTTTCAAATAAAAATGGAAGTTTTATGGAAAATACTGAGTTTCTTGTAACAGAAAAAATAACAGGTCTTACTCCTAACTCTACTTTAGATGTTTCGGAAATCAAAATTCCTAAATTTTTGGAATTATCTGATCCTCAATTTTTCGAAGCAAAAGAGATTCATGCTTTATTGAATGCGGATGTTTTCTTTAGAGTAATGAAAGATAATGTTTACAGGGTAAATGAGAAATTATTATTTAGAGAAACAGAATTTGGTTGGGTTGCCAGTGGGAGATTAGAAGAGACGAAAACTAATGATGCTTTAAGATCGTGTTTTCTTCTCAACGATAATTCTATAGAAGACTCATTAAAACGAATTTTTGATCTTGAATCATTAGGTATAAGAGATGATCCATGTATCCATGAAGATCAGGCGTTAAAAATATTTAATGATACCGTGCAGTACAACGACGGCAGGTACATTGTAGAGCTACCCTTCCGTAAAGAACATAAAGAGTTATCTGATAATTTCATTGTGGCCAAACAAAGATTTCAAAATTTATGGAGGAGATTTCAAAGAGATGCGGATCTTCATTCAAAATATGAAGAAATTATTCAGGATTATCTGAATCAAGACATAATAGAAAAGGTAGATACTTCTGAACTGTGTAAAGATAACCCAGTTTATTATCTACCTCATCAAGTAGTGAAAAAGGAAGGCCGGGTCACAACTTCTACACGAATAGTGTTTGATGCTACATCTCATCAATGTAACGAGCTCTCATTGAATGATTGCTTGTGGCCGGGTCCCAATTTATATCCGAACCTTCTAGATGTGCTAATAAATTTTAGGCTCAACAAAATAGCAATATCATCCGACATTCGCCAGGCTTTTCTTCAAATTTGCTTGGCGGATAAACATAAGAATGCAGTGCGCTTCTTATGGACATTCAGTGATCCTTGTATAGTGAAAAAACCAATTCTTGAAGTTTATCGTTTTAAACGAGTGAATTTTGGTGTAAATGCTAGCCCATTTCTACTTGCAGCCACAGTGAAGCATCACATTAAAAAATATGAAGAAGAGTTTCCAACCGCTGTAAAACATCTGGATGCTTGCATGTATGTAGATGACTGGATTACAGGTCAAGACACTCGAGAAGAAGCTCTTCTTATTTCCCGCCATGATAAAAATATTATGAAGGAAGCGGGAATGGAAATGAGAAAATGGATCAGCAACGATTCTGTCTTGATGAGTCAGTGGGAAGCAGAGGGTTTCGATACTTATCCCGTTGACACTTCCGTCTGCTTAGGAAGTAGCAAGACAAAAGTGCTAGGTATGACTTGGCAAACTCAAGAAGATTGCCTCACTCTGGACACAACTGGTTTACTGGAATTCATTTCAGTCAGTGAAATCTCTAAGCGATCCCTCTTGCAAGCCATTGGAAAAATATTTGACCCACTTGGGTTACTCACGCCCTTTACTATTAGAGTCAAGTGTCTCATTCAAGAACTTTGGGAAAAGAAAATTTCATGGGATGAAGTTTTACCTCCTGAAATTGTAAAAAGATGGTTGGAGTGGAGTCAAGAATTACCACTGTTGGATGAACTAAAAATACCACGATTAGTTCTAGATTCTACGACTGAAGAAAAAAACGACATCATAGAAATTCATGTATTTTGCGATGCTTCAAAACTTGCTTACGGTGCTTCAGTTTATGTGAAAGTGAAGAAACAAGGCAAAGTATTAGTTAACCTTATCACATCAAAAACTAGAGTTGCTCCACTGAAAAGCATTACATTGCCTCGGCTTGAACTCCTGGGAGCATTGGTGGCTGCTCGTCTGAGCTCCAGAGTTCAAGAAATCATTAGGCAGAAAAAAGACTTTACTGTGTTCCACTGGACAGATTCCAAAATAGTTCTGTATTGGATCAAAGGCTCACATAGAAAGTGGAAACAGTTTGTAAACAATAGAGTTCAAGAAATTACGGAGTTAACAAATCCCAATACTTGGTTTCATTGTCCAGGAAAGGACAACCCTTCAGACTTCTTGTCGAGAGGACTCCATGCCAAAACTCTTATAACTGAAAATAAGTGGTGGAATGGTCCATCATTTCTACAATCTGATGAACCTACTAAAACTATCTGTGAGTGCCCAGAGCCAGATGAAAAAGAATACTTACCTGAACTCAAATCAGAGAACTCTAATACTGTTTTGACTTTAATCTCTAACAAAACATTTTTTAGTCATATTGTTAACCTTAGTAATAGATTTCTTACAATAATTCGAATATTAAGCTATCTTTTTAGGTTTATTTCAAATTGCAGAAGTCAAGAGAAGAAAAAGGGTCCATTGACATCAGAGGAATTGTTGGAAGCTGAAAGTTTCTTATTGAAACAGTGTCAATTGGAAGAATTTTCTGCAGAAGTGGTTTCATTAATGTCCCATAAGGAAATTTCGAATAAGAGTAAAATTTCTAATCTATCTCCCTTTCTAGATAATAAAAGCATATTGAGGGTAGGAGGACGATTGGAAAATTCCCAGTTACCATATTCAGTAAAACATCCCATAATATTACCCTCAAAGGGTAAGTTAACTGAAACCATAGTAAGATATTATCATGAAAAGTATTTTCATCTGGGACCCCAACATTTACTTTTTCAGGTAAGACAAAAATATTGGCCTATTCATGGGAGAAATGTATGCAGAAAAATTGTACATAATTGTGTTATTTGCTTTAAAAATAAACCTAGAGAGTATTCTCAAAAAATGGGCAATTTGCCAAAGGAGAGAATAACTCCAGATAAAGTTTTTAATTCCACGGGAATAGATTTGTGTGGTCCGTTTTTTATCAAAAATAAATATCAAAGAAAAGGTCCTGAAATTAAAGTGTATGTTTGTAGATTTATTTGCTTAGTAACAAAGGCTATTCACCTTGAGGTAATCAGCGATTTAACATCTGAAGCTTTAATAGCTACTTTAAAAAGGTTCATTTCCAGAAGGGGTAAATGTCGTAAGATTTTTTCTGATAATGGATCTAATATGGTAGGGGCTAACAGAGCATTAAGATCTTTGTATAAATTAGTTAAAGATAAAAATGAGACCTTATATGCCTTTTTCGCAGAAGAAGATATTGAGTGGTCCTTTATTCCTCCTACAAGTCCGAATTGGGGAGGACTGTGGGAAGCGAATATCAAAGCCTTTAAGTACCATTTCAAACGCGTAGCAGGGAACTCAAAATTTACTTACGAAGAACTGCTAACGTTGAATACCCAAATAGAGGCGATTCTAAATTCTCGGCCAATTACACCACTTTCAACTGATGTTGAGGATTTGGAAGTGCTAACACCAGCACATTTCTTAATAGGGAGGCCAATAACAGCGATAGTTGAACCCTCTCTTTCAGATCTTGAGTCAAATCGCCTTAATGTATGGCAAAGAATTACTAAGTCAATCCAAACAATTTGGAAGAGATGGAGTCTTTCATATTTAAATGGTTTACAACAAAGGAAAAAGTGGGCAGTTAATAAAGAAAATATAAAGTTAGGAGACATGGTCTTAATCAGGGAAGAAAATCTTCCGCCCTGTAAGTGGTTAATGGGACGTGTAATATCACTTTTCCCAGGAAAAGATAATAAAGTGAGAGTAGTGGATATTAAAACTATCAAGGGTGTTTACAAAAGATCAATAAACAAATTGAGTGTGTTGCCTATTGAAAATTAAACATTTTCTAAAATTAATGCATTTGTTATGTATATTTAACTTGTATTATATATTAAATTCAAATCACATATATTTATCATTGTGATTGATGTGTTTTATTATTGTTATTGCTCGTATATTTAACTAATATTGAATTAACTGAAAAATATTTTAGAAATGTATAATTCTGTGCAAAATAGTTGTATTAGAAAAATTTGATGTATAAATATGTAGTATTTTATTTACTTGTGTTTAATAAGTATAAAGAAATTGTAAGTTCTTGCATGTGAACATAGCAAGGCCGGGCGGGATGTTGGCGCATGCGCGCTCCCAACCGGTCATGTGATCATGAGTGTAAAGAGAACACCCCCGGGAAGACCCCGGAGCAGACGCCGTAGGGATTTCGGCAATAACAGACGTGGGTAATCACAGAGCAGTGTTTAATTCGAAACCCACAACTACAAATATTACCTTATCTATATTAATGTTTTTGTGTTGTCCTGTGTGATGTCAATAAATAATTTAGAAAAAGACAACACTGGTCCGTCGTTATTTTAACTAATGGACTCTGGAATTTAAGCCAGAACAGTGATAAAAGAATAAAAATGTCCCGAGAATGTAATATATCGTGTATTAATTGATGAGAAAATATCACTATCATTAATTAGGAATGAGTTTGGGTTTTGTATGCATCATCAGCTCTCAGTAAAAGACACTTCCCGTCACGTTAGAAATATTTAACTGAATAAACGTTTGAGTCCAAATGTTCTCTTTTCAGTCAAACGCAGAAAATTGTGTCTCTTTTAACTCAAACTATCCCTTTTATAGTAATGAGTTTGCGTTCGATAGTTCAGTAAATAAATGATCTTTCTTTTCATTGGCACTTTTTTTTTCTCACACTCTCTGCTTTCACTTTCCATTTCTGATCCGTTTCCCCCACTCATTTAACCTCATTTGCAATGACGGTGCAAAATATAAAAATCGAGAAAGATTTATAGGGATGGCACGAATAAAGAAAGCGTTGCAGCAAAATAACTGAAACAGACAGACACAATCAGCATAATTTGTGACTGTAAACATCTCAACTTAATTCCGCGATCGAAGCCAGAGCCATTTTGTTTAAATGGACACGCCAAAAGTATCAATGCGTTAAGCCGAACTTTTTCGAAATGATATTTTTCATTGGCTCTTTTTCTTGATTCACTTTTTTTTTCTTACTTTTTATCGTAGTTATTTTTTAAGATAAGCGTCTAGAAAAAATCATTAGCGCTAATGATTTTTTGGCGCGAAATGCTGCGATCTCTCTCCGGTGCAATCATTCTTCTCGGAATGATTATGGAGCCCAATATCTGGCATGCGGTGGTTAACTGGAGGGCGGTCGGGGAAGAGTGATGGGGGTGATCCAGGAAGAAGAGGTTGCTCGACAAAGCAAATGATGTGTTGCCGGTTCTTAAGCAACCATAAAATGTCACCTGTTTTCATTTTTTTTCACATCTGCATGGAAATTATTTTGATTTCTTAACTGCACCGTCTGCGGGAAGACTTGCACCACTCAAATGAAATGATCGTCAGTAATTTTTCTTTAATAATTTTTACTGCAAATTTAATAAATGGTTTTTCTTTATCATAACTCATTTTATATATCATGAAAAAAAATTTAAGAAGTTTTTAAATGCATCACATTTCTATACCGTTTTGCCATTACCATATCAGTTTCAAGTTAAGAACTTTTTTTTTCTGTCATTAAAAGTTGCGTGGCTTTGTTATAAGAAAGATGAAAGGTAACTAGACTTACACCGAGCCTAATGGACCGCTATATTTTTAAAATCTCTTCAGAAAGATAGAACTTATTTTATTTCTAAAGGAATCTATTTCATATTAAAAAATCTATTTTATACGCCGACTGCTATTCATTACTGCCCACTCTATTTAAAGGCATCTTTATGAAATGTATCTATATGTCGCTTTTATTCAAAAGTATATTCTTTATGTTTGCTTGAGTATCATTTAATATAGATTTTACGAATGGCCTAAATCATATATATCCTATTAATTCTGCTGTAAATTTTTGGTCGTTGTTCAAATAAATCGAACTTGAGATTTTTCTCTCTCGTTATTTTCATGTGATTAATGAACGAAGAAGAATTGATTTAAAGTTTCCTCCTCAGAGTGTCTCTGGGCTATTTCAATAAAAACGTATGCGTACTTGCGCTTAACATTTCTAATTATTTATCAAGAAAATGTTACGCATTAATACGTTTCAGTTATACTGCCATAAAAACACTTCAATCCGTGATTAGTACCTTAAAAAGGCAGTTTTCATGAATTTGTTGAAAGTATTATGCTGCCTAATTGAATCTAAATTATTTATTGTTAGAAGTATGCATCTTTTTCAATTGTAATTTTATGAGGGAAAACGGCTAAAATTCAGCCGCTATGCTATATCGAAACATCGCTCAAGAGAATGAATCTTCAGCTTTAAATGATCGACACAAGAAGCCCTTGCTTTTCCTTTCAACGTCCTGTCATGAGCAGAGCAGTTTTAAAGTTAAAGACTTTTAATTATCCTTAACTCTTTTGAAAGGAATTCAATGCGAACTTTTAACTGTATCGGTATATTTAAAATTCGAGCACGTCTCGAAAGAGATTTGCAAATGATAATGCTGTCGGATTTTGTTCTCCAGTGTGCATTAGTGCTTCTATATTTCAAGAGATTTTGGGAAAATATTTTTCTTCATAGTTTATAAGTTTATTACCTAATTTATTTTATCTCTTCTGAAATCTTCCATTTCATGCTGATTTAATATTACTGTGTAAAGGTATTTGCATTTAACTTGCAACATTATTACAAAGTCCTTAATTTTTGAAACATTGGTTCATATACAGGAATGTATGACAAGAAAATAAAGTCAATCGTAATCAGAAAAATTAGAATTTTATTAAAAGATATCTTTAGATAAAGTTCATTTCATTAGATTAGTTTTTGTCCAATTTTTGGAATGTCCAAGATTTAAAAATTATCTAATATTTAAAATTTCAAAATGAAACAAAAATATGTAACTTAATGGATGAACTAAGAAAGATGAAAATGAATATTTTTTTTACAATGAAAGCATATTTACTTCCATTTAGCTTGTACTAACGACCTAAAAAACTACAAAATCGACATATGCTCTATCTGACTAAAATTTATTCGAATTTATATATTGTTTTAAATTTCTTTAGAAAAGCTAAATGAGTGTCTTTAAAATGTGTTCATATTGAGAATACATTTACATTAACATTTCACTCTAACAAAGTTTACAGTTATTCAAGATGGTAATTGGGTAACTTTTAAGGAGCTAAATTATGTGAAATGACTTCGATTTACAGAAATTGGTAATGATTTATAACTTGCATCAATAATTTTGACTTAAGAAAATGAAATTTATATGATGTTAAAAATCTAAATTTCTGACAAATTGTCTTTCAAATAAATTGATAAATAAATGATAACTTTTCATTTTAAATTAGAATCTTCAAGTAAGTAAATTAAGTTGTAAAGCTATCAGATATAAATAAAATACCCTTATTATTTATGAAATAGGCCCGTATTTTTTATAGAAGTAAATTAAACATACTTTAAGCATAAATTAAACATTTAATTTTGAAGCTTTTTTTCATTTGCACAAATTCAGAACTATAAATTTATATTCACTTTGCAATTTTTAGAAACACCTTTCCATTTTGCTTACGCTGCAGATGCTCATTTCTAATATGAAGGAGAAATTAGTAATATAAGTAAATATAAAAAAATATTTGTAGATCAATTCTAATGTCAAATCCAAACCAGATCAAATCATCATACTTCAATGACTGGATCGCATCAGTTTTCTTTTGCAAAAATAACCTTCCTCAGAACTGTGCTTTCCGAGAATTTCTTTAGAAGCATTTTGACATTTAGCAAATGACCTTTTTTTTTATAGATCTGCTGTTGCTTATTCGAGAAAGTTGCCGTATCAAATTCTCAAAGAAAATGCATGGTGCATTTCGTATTACGCAGATGAAAATTATTAGCGTTACTTGCTTTCATATTCCCTGCGATTAAACTTATTTAAAATTATTTATATTTCCTACGATATTCAAATAATTTAATTTTAATGTGATCTATTATGATATATTCTGTAAGTTTCAATTGATTTTACTCAAATCTGTGTATTTTATAATTGAGAAATATGCCTGAAAGTTTAGAGTTTTGCAATTAAGCTTATATCCTATTTAGCCAATACCTTGCTACTTTCACACAAAGGTGTATGTGATCACTGGGCATATTGTATTTAATTTATGATAAAAATTACAAATTATTATCACACCTACGATAATCAGAACGATTTATTACTCATTTCTTTCTTCTTCCTTTTCTGGTCTGTTTCTTAAACCCATTTCATTTCTGGTCATTCTTTGCTCTTATGACCAAATTTTCATTTAAAATCTGAATCTCAGTCCATTCTTCACGCGGTTAAAAGGGGCAAATAGTGAAGGAGCCGTCGTGTGACGTTTGACACCTCATCACGACCATTTGAAAAACGAGAGGGAGTCTTCCCATGAACAGCGTTTTCCACAGTTAAGGTAGATTCGCTCTATCTGCTGTCCATATCAAAGTCTGAAAACAAAACTTAGATGCCAACATTCCAATTCAATGAAATTTTTGTATCAATTTCACTCTCTAAAGTCCCACCCGCCATTTTATTTTTAGAACTCTTTTCATGCGGTTTGATTTTATTAATCTAATGATGAGTTGAGGATTCCTGCATCCAGAGAACCACGTGAACGCTTAAGCCCTATTTTAATATTTGTGTTTCGTTATTTTTTTGGAATAAAATGTAATCTGTCTCATATATTTTTATCGTATTTATTGATCCGTCATCAAAGTTGTTGGAATATTATAAGTAATCAAAAACTAATTTGTGACTTTCCTTTCTTAATAATTAACTTCCTCTACAGTAAAAAGAGTTGGATTTACGTTATTTCTTAAAATAAAAAAATACATCAGTTTTGGACATATTTGTACATTTTAATCCTCTCTCTCTCTCTCTCTCTCTCTCTCTCTCTCTCTCTCTCTATATATATATATATATATATATATATATATATATAGATAGATAGATAGATAGATAGATAGATAGATAGATAGATAGATA
>JAOUZG010020767.1:6835902-6850222 GCA_026289955.1 Argiope argentata | reverse complement strand
ATAGATAGATAGATAGATAGATAGATAGATAGATAGATAGATAGATAGATAGATAGATAGATAGATAGATAGATACACACACACATTTTGTTCTTCATGATTAGGTTTATTCCAAATGTTCGATAATTTTTATTCTTTGCATAGAAACAAATTGGAAACTTTGAAGTGAGTCCAATAAATTTCTATTACTTTTTAACTTTTACTATTCTTTTTTCACTCTTTCTTTTAAAATTAAATTAATGTTAACTAGGTAAATATTTTAAATTATATATGTTTAAAGATGTCTTTGAGCGTGGAAAGCTTTCTTAAAATTCAGAGAATCACTATGAAAAAAAATCTTTTAATTAAAATGCGTTTGATTTATTTTATAACACACTTTTTCAGTATTAAGGTATACAAATTGCTTTTTCAATTCTTTGTGATTGTACTCGAATGGTTTTGTAATTTTCCTTTAAAGACTGTTTTTACTTTATTAATTTTTATTCTTGATTGTGCTTTATACATTTAAAAGGTGTCTAAAATTAAAATTTGGCATTTTATTTTTTAAATATTGTTTTAACAAACTTTAATATTTTCCGTGTGAGGAATCAAAGTAGAATACTTGAAAATATAGTTTAAAACTGTGGAATTGTAACATTTCTTCCAAACTAAACTGCACATCTTTTAGTGGAACATCGCATAATAGAAATAGAAAGGAATGATTTTATTGCATAATTGGATGCCATTTACAAAGTATCACTGAAAAAGTTTCACATCATTTTTTTCAGATAATAGAATGCATTTATGTGAAATAAATTTTACTTGTAAATCAGACGACCAGATACATTCTGCTTTTCTTTCTTCTATGATATTTCTTTCTGAAACAGGCGTATTTTTTATATAGTTATGTCGGTGTACTTTAGATGCGTAACATGAGCATAATGCAGTGGATTTTCCGTCCTTGAGAACTCTTACTCTTTAAATGAACATGGCGTTTTGAAAACTTAAGATAGTTATTCAAATAAAATTGATATTTATTTTTTATTATCAACTAGCCGCCTTTGTCGACCAGTCGGTTTCGTCAATATTAATGCCGACTAAAGGGTTCAATCCATTTTATTATATATATAACTTGCTCTCATAATAAGTTTTTCAACAAAATATTTTTAAGCTTCAAATTTCGATAGTCATAAGATTCACTTATACTATTATGTAGGCATTAAGCAGTCCTATCTTTGAACTCCACATCTCTCTCTCTCTGATTTTCTATCAGTGCACGTAAATTACAGTTTTAAATTAAAGTGGAAATGATGAAACTTCAATTAATATAAATACATCTTTACTCAATAAAAGCATGTCTTTAAATAAAACTAAGAACTGAAAGCAGAATAGTCCGACATTGAAGTTTTATGTTCAGTACAGAAATTGAAATATTATAAATTTTATTTATAATTTATAAGATCTCAAGGAATTATTCAGCAAACATTTCACAGTTTAAATGAAACATTCAGTTTTTAATTTTATTTTTAGATGTTTATAAATGCATTTAATAATAAAAAATTTTTAGGTTTATAAATATATTTGAAAAAATTATGGTTTAAATTCCTTTGGTTTTATAGATTCATATTTGTAAAATATTCTTAATATTTCTTCTAAATAAATAAATAAGATTTCTATCTTCTTCAAATATGGCTGATTTATTCAGTTCTGAATATTGCAAGTTTAGAACAATCATCATTTTCATAATCTAGACCCATTATTCTAGAGTAACTCTGATTGGCTTCTTTGATTTCTTGATAAAGTGATCTAAAATCGCCAGTTTATATCGAATAGTTGTGTTGAAATTTTCATAGATCGATCAGCTTTGATGATTGATTTAGTTCATTGGAGTACCATTTTTTTATTTTGAGGACTTATTGTCTCAAGAATATTTTCTTAAATATGATTCACAGAGCAGATGATGTATGTAAAAATTTAATTCATCAGCATTTTTTTCCCTAAATCTATGATTATATATTTCACTTGGACAAGAGATTTATTTCTCTCCCCAAAAAATTAAGAAATTAGATGTTGGGCTCCCATTACAGAAGATGCCTTGTAGATGTTAAGCCATATTTGCCTTAAATAAAATTGTTTAATTGGATTAGTAATATATGTATAGTAAAATATCATAGAAAACTTTCCCATCCCTTTATTTTCCAAAAATATCATGTTTCATAATTGTTTCATTTTATACAGACCCGTGATGAAAATGACATTTTTATATGTTTAATTTGGAATGATAATTAATTTATTGTTTTGGTTAGAAAGTTTTGATGTCTCCGAAATATGCGGGTAAAAATAGTTTTATATGCTTTTACAAATTTTGCATTGTTAATTATTACGTATGCTTGTTTGAAAGAAGATGCGTTTTCAAATAGCTGACCTACTTTTACCAGTATAGCTTTAATATTACGTTTGCTTCGTTGAAAGCAGTTGCATTTTTCATTAAAATGCGGAGATAAATTACAATCACGAAGGCGAATTCTTTGATTTTCACAAAACATCTTCTTCACATAAGTAAAAGTAACTATTCAAAACATGTCATATTATTTTAAAAATTAAAAAAAAAAGAATGCAAAAATATTTTACTACTACTGATTATCAATTGCTTTTTGTTCGTTGTTTCTTTGAAATGACATCATTTTCAAAGTTCGCTTAAGATTTTTTGCTTTTAAATAATTAATCTCGCTCTCAGAAGATTATCGTTTGGTGCTTTTTTAAAAATTCTTTTTCAGTTTTAACTGTCGCACTTTTGTAATATATTTTCATTTTCTATTTTTATTTATTTTAGTTCTTTAATTGAATTAATAATTTTGATATTGCAAACGATCAAGAAAAATTTTCTCTTGCATTTACGGTTTAAAAAATATCGCATTTCCTATTTGTTTCATTTCATATAATCACGTGATGAAAATTATATGTTTCTGTTTTATTTTTGGTAGTAATTAACTTTTTTTAATCAGAACTTCTGAAAATGTGATGGGAACATTTTATTAAAAGCTGATTTTTTTTTTTTGAGATCCTCGAGAAAATACAATTTTATTTTTATTTTATACGAAATTGTTGGAAAAAATACAATTAAATAAAATGTTTAAAAGTTCATTAAAAATAGAGTTTTAATTTATAGGTCAAAACATAAGTATCATTGAAAAGCTAATTTTTTTAGCTTTAACTGGATGCAAAAATCAATTTTGTGCTGTAATATTGTCGGAAGTTATATCGAAAAAGCGTTAACATTTGGCTTATTTTTTAATTAATTAAACCTTTAATTAAAAATTCAAAAAACGGGCCCCGAGATGCATATTCCCGGCACCCAAGGTATACATGTACCAAATTTGGTAGCTGTAGATCGAACGGTCTGGCCTGTACATCGCCAATAGACACACATACATTGTGCTTTATTATAAGTAAAGATTTTTTTAAAAAAAACGTGTTTATACAATATTCCACGTGGTTATGTATTCTCATTTTTTTACAGAATGTAATACTTTTCCATACTATTGTACTCCACCATGTTGTTTCGTATGGCCCTTGTCATGGACAATCTCGCTCTACGCCAGGACGCCGGCCGTGGTGCAGAATTGTCTCAGACAGCCTGCATTAGCAGAGCATCTATGAAATTATTGATAAGTTTGGGCAAGAACTTATATTTTTCCTTTCATGAGGTATTCAAAAGCCATTTTCGAGCTTCCAACATGCTTTTATTTCTATCACGTACGTTCATCTACATATCATCAAAAGCAATAACCGACTCAGCATTATTCTAAATGCATAGAACAACCGTGCTTCAAATGTTTTAATGTTCTTCTTTACGCTTCTAGTATTCGTGCAACCTTTTTCATGTCAAAAACGTGGCATTTTTATAGTCCCATTCCATTCGAAATGGCACAAAACGCATCAATATTCAAATTTGAAGGGTAAATGGCGAAAGAGCATCGAGCTGCGCCCTCCGTCACAGAGGGTGCGGAAAATTTCCGATATGACAACTCCTTCTCCCGCTTCGTGGCGCACGTGATCCCTGGAATGTTCCGTCGAAGAGATGAATGGCATAAGGAACGGATCCCATTTCTGAGCAAATTAGTAGACCAGAATCCAGACACGTGATCCCTTTCTTTATCTAAAAAAGTGGAATAGATTTTGAATGAGAAAATTTCGGGAAAATTTTTCTTTTTTGGATAAATGCCTCGATGAAGAAAGCAGAGAATGTTAAAAGCTATAATTGAACATTCATTGGAGGGCTAATGACTCGAATTTTTACTTTGGGTAACGATCCAATGATAATTTTTTTTTTGATTTTCAACCATAAATTTTAATAAAATATCGTTACAAAAATTGAATTCTTATCATTAGTTGAATTTGAAAATGAAAATGCTTTTAGTATAATCATGACAATTATCTGTGTAAAAAGTATTAAATTGTTAATTCAAGTTCAAAAGTATTAAAATTTTATGCTTTTGAAAGAACCAATTTTAAATAATAGGGATACAACAGATTTAAAATGACATAATTAAAAGCATAAACAAAACCTCATTAACTGCAATGTACTTTTGTCGAAAATCTGCCTCAAAAAAATTACTTAATTTCCTTCTTTCACGAAACATGTTTGAGAGCAATCATTATTCTTTTGGAAATGTCAAAAAGCCTCATTCACAGATTTAATTTATTGAATAATTCGATAATTAATCATTTCTTATATTATTTAAAAATGTAACGTAATTCAATAAAAGTTCATACACTTAATGTAATAGTTAATGAACTGTGTTTTAAACATTTGTTTAAAACTAAATTAATTTTTTCGTCCGCTGCCCACTTTTATATTATATTCAATTTAGAAGCGAGAACTTTATTTAAGCATTTGAAAGATATTTCGAGAAAGCATTAAATAAGGACAGTAGATGTATTAAATATATTTTAAAAGAAACACTATTATTAATATTTAAATTCTTTATTAGTGGAAAGTTGAAAAGTTAATTTAAGTTTATTCGCCTTAAGTATCTGAATTGATAATTTACATCATCTATTAAATTCGGAAGTAAATTTATATTGTATCTAAATTTAGTAACAGAACATATTAAATAGGCATTAACTAATTAATTTATTAGGAATTCTAACTAGGAAAATTAGAAATTACTAATTAATTAGAAACTGTACACGAATGAAGCATCATATATTTGTTACTCAAACCACGAAATGAAAGTCCCCCCCCCTCTCTCTCTGTGTGTGTGTGTATGTGTGTGTGTGTGAAGTTTTTCCAACAAGAATTTCAACAGTTAAACAAGAAAGACAACAGTTAAAAAAAGAAAGAAAACTGGAATATTTCCTTCCTGTGCACGTTTGTGTGATCCATGGGGATATTTTATAGGTAAAGAACATACCCAAAGGATACCACTATGCTGTCTACGGTTGCTTGTAACATTTCATTAGGAAGGAAAAACACTTGTAGAGGAACGAGTTCATTAGTCACGCGTCCTTGGAATAACATCACAGGCAGCAATCGCAGCATTTTAGATTTGGTGAATGTTCAGATCAGTAAAATTCATGCGGGATGTGAGCTGAAATTTCGGTCTTTGCAAGTCTTGCTGTGGCATTTGTCGTTTCGTTTCGCATTGGCATCGTGGCGATGCCGGTCTCTTTGTTTGAACGCTGAGGCAACGCAATTCTCCAGGAGTTTGTGGTATTGGCCAATGTTGGAGATGAACCGTTCGCTGCAATTTTTACATAGGAGTGAGAACTAGCAAGGAAATTCATTTGGAATCCACACCTTTCGGTTACTTATGGGAAATGTATTGGCCATATTGCACAGCACGAAGGTTAGTGGAATATGCGGCAGTTCTGTATGCTTTAGACATGAGAGGACCTGTGTTCATTCCCTTTCACCCTCACCAGAAAATGTATGCACATAACAAAGATACGCAGACTAAAATTTCGGTTTCAATTGTTGCTTGAAATACGCCTTGTAAGAATATATTTAATCTTTTCCCACAGATTCATGAGCATGCTTGTCCACTGATTGCCCTGTCTTCGTCCCGCTGAGTGGGCGTGTGCAGCAGCGCTTAGAGGTGCCTTTGGGTTTCGCAGTGGCAATTTCTTCCCCAATCGACGGCTTTGTCCTCTGTCCAGTTCAAGATTCAGAAAACCGACTTCCTCAACTCCCGCATCGTGCTCCTTAACTGTATTTGTGGCGATTTCATTGAATTTCCTTCTTCAGGCAAGAATTGCTACTAAGTCACTCTGAGAATAAAAACTTTAAGATTTTTGCACTCTCTTTTGGGATCAACTGAATGTTCAATGCGGGCAAGTGATTTCGTCAGACAACAAGCATCGTTTTTAGGGCAAAATTAGATGGGGAACTCATTTGCATAGATAAAGCACCGCAATCATCTGGGTAAATTTTATACAACTTTTTTTTAATGTGGCCCGTGGTCTAAAGGAGAAATACAGAGCGTTTCTGATCGATCCATTGAGTAGGAACAGAATCTCAGAGTATTTTCATTTTCATTTTAACCCTCTGTTTCGAAAATAATCGCTCAAAAACCAGAATATCCAAAAAATAATGTTTCTTCGCATAATTTCTAAAATAATTTTATATGTTTAAATGAACACTGCTACGAATTAATGATTTTACCACTCTGTAGCTAAATTAAGTTTTAAAAAAATACTTTGCTATCTTGATAAAGCCTTGTTTGTATGGCATGCAAAGTCGATATTAATAAAAAGGAAGAAAAATATCCTGAGAGCTCGTGGTATTCTAATCAGAGTGCGTGATTTATCTTCTTCCAAAATATCACGTAAGGCAGCTTACTCGAAGTCAGCCCCTTAATTTTATTTAGCAGGCAACTTTTTCGCTGACTCGGGGCGAACAAAGAAAGTGAGAGTTATTTTTCTTTTCTTTTCTTTTTTCGTTGATCACGAGTGGGGGAGGGAGAAAATGAGGCTCTGAATACAGAAACTCCAAGTAAAATGCTCTTCTCTTTATCTGGAAAACAGAATAAAAAAATTGAGTGGTCTTTTAATAAAAGCATAAATAAGCTTTATTTATAACGAAGTCAATACAAAACAGTTTCGTTTCACGTTTTTTTTAGTGATAGAATAGTTGTTTCGGGAAGAAGCTTACAAACGGATTGAGCAGAACTAAAAACGCCGATAACGCTTTCGTGCGAACGACTCATCGGAATTCTTGTGAAGTAGAAAAATGCTGCTTTTTAAGAAACTTTAACTCGCAATATAATCAGAGAAAATTATAATAAGTTAAGTGTTTATAATCATTTATACAGTCCCTAAAACACAACTGAGTCTTCATTTCGGATATTTAAAGGGTAGCAAATATGATATACATATTAACCCTTCTTTGCATGATGATGGAAATTTCCATCATAATATTTAGTCAACAAAAAAATGTACTCAAAACCCTTGTACTGTAAATTTGTTGTTGCTGGCAACTTTTTAAGCGACTATTGCGTACAAAAAAACGCAGTTGTCAAAAAATAGCAAACGTCACTGTCAATTACCAGGCCTACAACTTGTCATTCCGCTGTTTGTTGTGACTGGAAGAAGCGAGATTTTAAATTGTTTTATGGAAATTAATTTACTATTAATAATAATTAATTAATTAAATTATCATACAGAATAAAGAAGATTTAGTAAAGAATATTTTTTTATTTATTTAGTACTGAACTAAATATGTGACAATGCATGATGATGTAAATTTCCATCATATTGTTTTTTACATAATACATATTTTTATTTACACCAAGATTTTTTAAAAATATTTTTCCTTTAATCTAGAGCATTAATTACATCACCCTGATTTTTTTTTTAAAAAAAGAAAAAATCATGCAAAGAAGGGTTAAGTCAGAAATTATTCTTACAAAGAATTATTTTTTTTTAAATTAAGAAATTCAATATTGTTTTCAGAATCCCAAAATTGTATAAAAATATTTTTTCTTCGGTGATTATTTAATGCTAGCATTATCCACTTACATTCGAAAAGTATATATTCGTTCCATAGATTATTTTCCAAATTCGGACAAACTCTTTAGACTATCACAATTGCAACTCACTATACAAAATACAGGCCAGAATGACAATGGACCTTTAGAAGCCACACGTTTCTTTAAATACTTTTAAAAGAAAATCAACAATTTATTTCCATGTTGCAGAATTATTTATTTATTTCTTATTCTTAATAATCAAAAGATCTCAAAATACACCAAGTCAAGGTTTTTCCTTTTCTAAAGGCAATACTCACTATGTACATAAAACTATATAAAACGCGTTTCCCAAGGAAGGGAGAAATTGTGATATTTCAATGGTTTTACTTCCTGGAATAAAGCTAGAGACAAGTTTCTAAATACATAAGTAATGCGATTGCCGACACTCTGTATTCAGACTAAAATGAATATCTATTAGGAAGTAACATATTCTTTGATGAAATAACGTATTACATAGGTGCCTAAAAATTTATAATTGCTTTTTTAATAATATATCCCTTCTTTGAGAATGAGAGTTAATTTGAGTTGAATCATAATGCAAATCATTCTCTTGGAAAATAGGCGCAATCGAAAAACCATATAAATATCTATATTCTACATTTTCATTTATAGACATTATTTTCTTAAATTAACTGAATAAATTATTAGAATTGTTATTCCAAGTTTCTGAAAATTATTTTTACATTTAAAAATCATAAAAATCGGATATTTTTATCATTGCGTATTTCCGTGAGTATTTTTTATTCAATAAAGTTAGAATTAAAAGTTCCTTTGAAGGAGAATTAAAAATAATTAAATTAAATGGCTTCAAAATATTGATATTTTCATTCTTGTTTCAATATTACTTCACCAAAGGGCATTACTTCGGTTTTATAGCATTTAAACCTACTCCATAGATTGAGCGTAAATTCGGATTGCAATTCGAGAAATTATCAACTTGAGGATTTTCATAAACCACTTTATTTGCGTTCACAAAATAAAAAAAAAATAATGAAAGATCTATTTTTCTGATGCGCCAATACTATAGAATAGCCTTTGTGCCGAGCTATTCCGACAATGACAGACAAGAAGCATCTAGTCTAAAAAAGGGAGGCAAAAACTATGCATATTTTTTTCCTTGGATACTACATGACAAAAAATAGATCTTTGTTTCCTTCTTTTAATATTCAAATTTTCGAAGAGTATTAATTAAAGTTTTGATGATTAAATTTCAATGAAGTTTTTGAAGAGTAATAGCACACATGTATAGGCTTATGGGGATAATTGGACTAATTATTTATGCCATAGCCATACATTGCTAAGAAACATTGTAAAATGATCAAGATATTCTAATGTTAAGAAAAATTCATAGTGATAATTAAAACTCAGTTTCAAATTTCAGTTATATTTCTTAGTTTTCAAATTTCAATGGGAGTGTCCTCCCGAAAACTTACTTATATATTTTCTAATGAAGGTGTTATGAAAAAAATTACCTTTCTTATTTTTACCGAAAAAAACTTACCTTTGGTGAGAATTCAACCTTTTGACTGCATTCATTGGGTTAGCTTTGGTGATTAAACCCAGTTATGTTTCTTAGTTTTGTTTAATGTATTCAAATAACAAAATTTCTTAATTTTGTTAATTGTATTCAAAAATCGAATTTGTGTTTGACACGTATTTTTTTTTCAATCGACTAAGTAGATTGTAGATTACAATTTTTCCCCCAAACTGGACACAGATTATGAATTACAATTTTAGTGATACAATAATATACTAAATTTTTGTCATATTTAATTCATAATTAAATAATTAATCATATTTTATAGATTTTAATTCGTTACTATTTTCAGTTATTATGTTTATAGCTTGTTCCATTTCTTATTGTGAAGATTTATGCAAATATATTTAAGGTAAAGCCAAATTGATTTGCAACTCCTTGTTGAATTTGGTTCAAACTTTTTAGATGTCAATGTTTTAAATGTGAAATATGTCTAAATTAATTTATCAATTTCTTTTGTTTTGTATTTATACTATGAGCTTCTATTCGAGCAGCCTGCTCTAATAAATGGAGAATTTTTAATTAAAAAAATTATTCCCTTAATGATTTATCTGAAGGGAAAAATTATCTCTCATTTAACCAACGTGTTATCAGCAATTTATTCTAAATTTTTCGAAAGAAAAAAAAGAACGTAGATTTGTAAAGTACTCCTATAACATAAATTATATTTTTTAACATAATTAAATTTACAAAGTATATTTTGTGTATAAATATAGTATTTTAATAAATGAAATAAACATTTTTATATATTTAAATACATTTTATTTTTGATTAATAACATTTTTTATGCATGTAACGTTTTGTATAAAAAAATATTCTTATAAACTTTTCCAAGATTTCACTTGGACCCTGCTCATAAAGATGATATTTATAATACAGTTAATCAATTTTTGAATTTGCTGAAGATTAGGAATTTCCATGCCAAATTATCCTTTTGTATGTTAATGAAGTTGAATTTTGATTTCATGCAATTGTGTGCATCTGATAAAAAAATTTTTAGTAAAAAGTTAGTTAAAGTTTCCATCATTATTACAATATAAAGTGCTCAAAATTAAATCACTCCTACTCTTAGATATCTATACAGTAAATTACTTAGTATAAAGGCTCAAAATTGTTGAGCACAACATTCAAGGCATGGGGAAAGGAACGAGGGAAAAAATAGTTTCAAAAATACTGAACAAAATATTCATTTGCAACAATTTTATTTGAACGTATCAAACATCCAATCACAAGGACCTTATCGATGCAGGGGAAACTGAACAATGCGATTCCCTTCTTCAAGATGAAAAATCTTCATTCTGTGGATATCTTATTCAACTGTGGATCGGAATTGGTAGATAGAGATGTTTCTCACATGAAGGGAAATATTGTCTTCCAAATCTGGCAACGTTACCGGACGTCCTGGATAAACAAGATTATTTAAGTATCCGCCTCCCAACCAAATATCACAAGAATTAAGATATGGAGAACGAGCTGGTCCGATTGTTGGAAACCCACGACTAACTATTATTTCGTTAGTAAATTGTTACTCAAAAAACTGATATACACTGCTATGCAAAGTTCAGTGTGAAGAGGCACTCTATTTTGCATAAATTTTGCATAAATAGAATCAAGACATCATCGCAGTGGCATTCGGGTTATTACAAAAAATTTTATCATATGTTGCTATATCCCGTCATTGTTGTTGTTGTTTCTAATCTCAATCATCTGGTCTGACGGAGTCAGAACAGATCAATGATCTTCAAGAAGTCGGATACCAGAAGAGGGAATTCATAGATTTTGTCCCAGTCCAGTCCAGGCAGTTCAAAATATGCTGAAGTGAAGAATGATGTTATTATTATTTAGGACAAAAAAAACTTCTTGTCACCCCCGGACAAGAAGTTACAGGCAAGACGAGACACAAGGAAGCAACAGGGAAAGTTCTGGTCTTTGCCTTTGCATCAGTTATGAGATGACCACCTTACCTTGTTTTCTTCCGTAATTTTGAGTACAGCTCAAGATATATGTGCTCTGAAGTATAAGGTATAGGAAGATCAGGTTGCTCCCAAACTAGTATGTCAGCCAATTCGTAATTTTTTTAAAATTAGAAATGCGCTTCATCACTAAGAATCTGCCATGGCTACGATGCACTCACTTCAACTCTAGGCAGAAATATCAATTTAAAGATCAGTCGCTTCTCCCTGTCGATGAGTAGTAACTGCTGATACTAACGAATTTTGAATAGATAAAAATGCTCCATGTTTCGTAGGTACAGTGTATCCAAGTGCTGTAACATTCACTGCATGTGCACTACTATAGCCTGCAGTATTATCCATCGATTATTCAAAAGTAGTAGTGGCAACATCTTGAATGCCATCTGAACTAGACGATTTGCATCCTCGTCCTTACTGAGTTTTAAAATATCCAGTTTTCTCGAATCGAGCGATCATTCCTCTGAGAGCTTTGGAAGCAATGGTCCATCCCACAAATTCTGAAGTCAATGACATTCCAAAATCCTTCCGCAGCATTCATTTCGTTTCCATAAAATAAATTCCCAAACAAAGCGCATTCCAGCAGCTAAACAGACATCGGTAATTGGAATTACATTTCTCCCAGTTTTATCTCTCTTTTTTTTTACCTAGGACAGTATCGAGTGTCTGTAAACCAAGAATTTATGCAAATTTTGGCAGCTACGGTGGCAGTTTAAATTTCGAGATTTTTTTTCTTTTTTACAAGTCAACAATAGAAATTTAAAATGAAAAAAATTCCCCGACACGCGTTGTTTTTTCATTTAGTGTGTTTATGATTATTTACGTCTTTTCAAAATATTTTTTGTTATACATCACCATATAGCGATGTTCAGGAAACTTCTGTTTTCCACACCTTGAATAGTTTGTTCTTCAATTTTAGAACCTTCACGTGAAGTAGAGCTTAGAGTGAGGAGAGCTTAGAGTGAGGAGGTTTTAATGCATTCAAATATAAATCAACATCAAAAATATAAAACCAATTTCAGTGATAAATTTCTTTTTATTGCACCAATGAAAATATAGTTTTAAAAAGCAGTTTTTTTTTCTTTTATTATCTAGCGGGAAGTTTAGTGATTTTTTTCCGTCAATCGTGCTACGTTCTATGTAGTGTTAAATTAATTAAAATCTTAAAACATTCGACATGTTTTAAAGCCCAAAAAATCTCACAACTATTCCAGTCGGGCATCAACTGGCTCAACTGCCACCATTTTTTTTTTTTTTTGAAATCTGATAAAGATAGCGCAGTGAGGAGATATAAAAAACTATTCTTGCCTAAAATATAAAACAAAGGGTTTGCAGCTATTATTTTTGCCAATCCATATTTGTTATCATATTTATATTTTAGATTTATCGTGGTCGTGAAAAATCAAAGCCGGTAATAAACTTTATTTGAATTGTTGTTAGATTTCTTTTTTATAATCAGGCATCATGGGGGAAAAAAGAAAAATAGGGAAGTTGGAGAAGCTCTCACAAATGCTTTGAATTATGCTGTTATAAATGGTGGCACGTTGAGAAAAATTAGAAAATAATTACTAACGAAGTAAAAAAGGAATTTTTTAACATCGAAACTGCATTTTTTAAATAAAATGACAAGGCATTCAATTGAAAGGAAAAAAAAAAACGTTTTTTTATGGCAAAAAGTGGTTGCAGATTTCGAAAGTGCATAAATAACATGCTCAGAAATAGTGCGAATGAAACTTTATTAATATTTTGGCAGCTGGCGAAATCAGAGAAAAAACATTTCACGAGAAAAAAAAAGTGAAATTCTTTTTCAGTTTCCGCTTTCTTCCCGGTAAAAAAAGAAACCTTTATTCTCATCTAATTTCAGACGCTAAAAATTGACCTTCGTTTTATTCATGCATGAAATATGAAAGAAAAATGGGTAATTATTTAACCGAAAATTGCACGAAATCAATTAATTCGAAATGCTTTATGTTGCATTTGAAAACGGATTGTTGTAATTTAAGCAAAAGCATTGATAACTTGAAATTGAATATATTATTTAAGATAAATCCATTTTCTTATATCATTTCATTGGTTTCATGTTCAAGAAGCTATGCATAACGCTGGCGTTTTGCCCGAATTTACCACTGTTGCTTTGCGGATCTCTCGACGACTCCTCACTGGTCTACGACTCAGACTTCAATGCAGATTGAGACTGCAGATCATTTATAGTTCCCATGAAGTGGACCGGGAAGGTTCTCGACCAATCAGGCGTATGTACCCTTTTACCGACTCAAGCTCTACAATTTTGGAAGTTTCATGTAATATCTTTCGCTACCAAGTCACCGAATGGCCGCCAAATTTTGCGCCAATCTCCGAGATCACTGACGCGGCACCCTATCAGCACCCAAACGCACTGATTGTAATTTAATATTTAATTTTTTGAAAAATACAAACTTCGTGTGAAACATGTGAATGATCTACTTCATGCAATAAATAATGATAATGTCAGTATATTAATAAGGAATTATTAATTATTTTGACAGAAATTATCTCAATATTCCAGAAAATTATTGTAATAACGCAAATGAAGGCTAGGCAAACGCAACGTACGAAAAGGCAAACAATGAGATATCTCGTCTTTCATATACTTCCAATTACAAGTTACTGTGGGCTAAAATTTATCTCTTTTAAAAATTTAGATACGTTGAACTTGAAGTTCAACCTATCTACCAACGGGACATCTCCCAATAAATCTGATTATTGATGAGATACTATATATATATATATATATATATATATATATATATATATATATATAT
>JAOUZG010020767.1:6787096-6831857 GCA_026289955.1 Argiope argentata | reverse complement strand
TATCTATCTATCTATCTATCTATCTATCTATCTATCTATCTATCTATGCTGAAATGGCTTCCTGCCCTATAAACAGCAACGCAAACGAGTGAATGGATTGCAACGAAATTTGGTGTATGGACTATACACTAGATGCACTCACGGAATTTTTTGAGAAAAAATTGTCCTCAGAGGTAGACTTTTCCGGAAAAAAACCCATTAAATTTAACGCAATAAAAGATTAAAACTGAATACAGAAATATTATTAACTTCTATCGGCTAGTTTCTGATCAACTTGTCATCGAACCACATTAAATAAAGGTAAGCAAAAATAACAGTACGCTTTTTCGGTAAGAAAAAAAAAGCAGTTTTCAGAAACAAGAGCCGATTAGGACGAAATTTCACAAGAATAGCAATTTCTAACTGTGTCCAAAACAATGAAGAGAAAGGTGCTCTATGGGACCACCTCATTCACTACAAAATTTCAAGTCGATGAACAGGGTATTCAACAACATATCGTAACTGATCAGTTGTGATGCTTTGCACATGACGTTTTACAGAGCTTTGTAAGTCATTTAACGTTGAAACAAGAACAGCCTGAAACATCGGCATAAAACATGACAACGATTGCAAAGGTTTCTTATCCTAACCAGTTTTGCATAAAGATTCCTTTACTTCGCAAGAATCTAGACATCTTTTTCTTGGAATTGGCAGCTTTTCCTTGTTTTACATTTTATTACTTATCATTCTTGTTCTGGATTGTTAATATTGTTTGTATATTCCTTTTTTGGGTGCTTATTGTCTTTAGTTTAAAAAAAAATCTGAAAAGACACCCTTTAGTGGATATTTCGGAACTTTTTTTTCTTTCTAAATTCTATGAGCGAAACTCGTGTATAGCCTATGTACCAAATTTCGCTGTAATCCGGTCATCTGCTTGCTTTATGGGTTGCTGTTTATAGAGGATATGGGATACTGTTTAATTATAACCACACTGTATATTCAGACTTTCAAATTTTATAATCCTTTTCTGACAAAAGTTATTTTTTTTAACAAAAATAAAAGCTTTTTTGAAGTTTTCAAAATCTTTTTAACTATATTTTGGTTCAAATTTTAGGCTGTTTTAAAAATGGAAGGCTTTTGCAATATGTGGCAGTGTATTTAATTTTCTCTATCCATAAAATTGTAATGGTAATGAATTCAACTCAATTTATGACACTGGAAAATTTAAATCTGATATTCATAATTTATTAATCAAGTAATTTTTCTTCCAAATTTAGCACAGTGCCATTACCATTATTCTAATTTAGGGAAATTAAAGGAAATAAGTCTGCATCACTAAAACTTTGATCCTTTCAAATACCTTTCTCTTCCTCATATTGGCAGAAGATTTAAACGCAAAAAATGAAGATTAAAAGTATTTATCAAACTTTCGAAACCATTAAATATTGCGTGTCAGTGTCCCTATCCAAGCTCCAAAAATATTCTGTTTTCTGTGATTATTTTCAGATTTTTTCTTTGCAATTTAATACAGGAATTAATTTTCCATGTCAAGGACATAAAACGTTTTGGCTGAGCAATGTATTTGGGGATTCGAGGATTCAGAATAGTGAAATAAAGGAAACTTAATTTTTTTCCAGATGATTTTAATGTTAATGCATTAGGCAAAAGAAAAATAATTTCAATCATAATTTGTGTCACAGATCTTCGACGTTTGATTGGTGCGCTTTTTGATGTTTTCGCCATCGATTATTATTTATTTTTGAAATTCAATTTGAAAAATAAGGATTTAAAACAGTTTAAGTTTCTAGCTCATTTATTTTTAAAGGGAGATGGGCTCTCTCCTCATATTAATTATTTTACCGTTTGGTTGCGAAAAGCCAAAAGAGATTCGCTTCTTGGGTGCTCTATTGGATGGCAGACAAGAAAGAAGGAATGAAGTCGTTTGCCACGAAAACAACATTTTTCTTCTCTTCTGATGTCCTTGCCCGTCTCTTTTCTTTTTATTTTTAGCAGCAAAAAAGCAGATTATATATTTCCCTCCCCCACCCTAGATCCTTTTTTTTTCTAAAAATAAGAAAAATTTTTTTTTTGTTAGTAATGAAACCCTTTAGTAATAAATGATAAAGAAGTAATCTTTTGAAAGATATTAGATATTCAAGGACACAGATAAAATTAAAACAAATTAAAATATTGGTATTTAAATATTAAAGATGAATTTGAAATTAAGTGCTATGTATTTGAAAAGTAACGATATGTTACTGGGCATAAAGGGCAAGCGAAGATCGTTCATTAACATAAAATTTCCTAAAAGATAAATTTGATTTTTTTATGTGACTGATTTGAAATGAAATTAATTATTTCACTGGATCGTAAATATTTTTTATAAAAATAAAATCAGGAGAAAAAAGTATGAATACATTTGGTGTGGGGTGAATTCTAAACAAATAAATGTCCGGGTGTATCTTTCATTCTCATCCAGTTGGAATCCTTTGCAGACTTCAACGCATTCGTCTTATGTGCAGCATTATTTTAATCTCAAAACCACTCGATGCGGGTGCAAAACTGCCACCGCCATCAAGGGACGCTGCTCCGAGTTTTACATTCAGGTTTGCAAAGAAGAGAACCTTCTTTTTCCCGTGGCCCGATTATTCTCCTATGAATGCAATTCTTGGCTATTACTACGACTATTTGAACGAAGCCTCTGCTCCCTTCTCGGCAAGTACCTGTACGACGCACGATCGACTCTTTTCGCGTCAATACCTTAGGAACATGTCGATGAGGATATGCAAGGGCACAGATTTTATCGGCAGCTTTACGTTATAAATGACGAAGTATAATAGATGGCCGGAAAGACGTATGTGTGTCTCTCTGCAGTTGCGCAGAATCATCCAACAGTTATCAGATGATAAAGCTACAAGTCTCTCATTTTTTTAAGGAAACCTCATTCAGTGAAGACTTTACAAAATTACAAAAACATCGATCCTCCGCTGAATATGTCTCTTACGTAGGCAATAAGTATAGACATTACGCATAAAACGGCATAGCAGAATAAGTAAATATATGATAAAGGATTAATTTGAAAAATGATAAAATCATTAATTGTATAAGGTGCATCTTGACATTTCCAAACAAATTAAATAGGTCTCTCTGTTAATAAATTTCTTTAGATACATTTTTAATTCAATCATTAATATGATAAGTTCAATCTAGGTAAAAATATGCATTTTAAAATTTTTTATACGGAACAAAGAAACAGGAAAAAACGGATCTTCTGAAAGTACTTTTAGTTGCTTACTTATTTACAGTGGTAATAATCATTACTATTACATAGCATTTAGAGGTGCACTGCATTAAATTTCATGATTCGAATGATCAGTTTTGCTTACTCTACGACGGACCTCAGGAGTATATTTTTTAGTTAAAAGAGAATATAAAATTCGACTAAAATTTCACTTCTATTCTAGAACATAATATTAGAAGAAAAAAATTGTACCAAGAAGTAAAACACAATTAATTAATTGATTAAACACAAAGGTTTCGCCTTCGAATAATGATTCGAATAATAAATAAAGGAGCTCAATTGACTGTAATTGGGATATGTGAGAATATGTAGTATGTTTAATTTACAGAATATTAACGCTTATTTATAAGTTTTGAAATGTTTACATAAGTTGCTATTATGAAAAATTTCTTTTGAGAATACTTTACTTAGTCTCTACAATTCATTTGGCCCTGATCTTTTTGTAAACACTAAGTTTTGCAGTTATTTCTTTGAAATAATTAATGCATACTTTTTATTCTGTTCGGAATGCTTTATTTTAGAGTGAATACGATTCAGCTATTGATATCCCGAAATTTCATTACGTGCACTACAAACTCAACTACTTTCATAAAATGAAGTTTTGTAACTGATGCGTTACTTATTAGGATTCCTCGATAGTATATAATATTCCTTTCTTCACTGAGGGCCAAAAATTAAGTGAAAATGAGAAGATAAGGCAAGGAAATATTTAGTTTAGAATACTTCTGAAAATATTTTTAATCCAATTAAAAGGAGAAAGAATTATATGAAATAAATTTTAGTAACATTAATAAGAATTCTGTTATATTTTTCAATGATTTCTAATCTTTTTTATGCTGTAGCATTTTTTTAATGTTTTGGGGAAAAAGCCTTAAAATATTGCACAAATTTTAATTAAATAAAAAAAATTAAAAACAATTTAAATTTGTTCTTTTGTACCGTCCATACCTTATTCCTTTCCAGTTTCGAAATTCTAATTCAAACGGTTTCGACTTCTTAGCTGATTGTCATAGATACACATGGACCTTAATCTGTATTAGTTTCTCAGCTCTCTGCAAAACAGGCCATTACAGAAAGATCCACCACATTTCACGCGATGATATCTGGACAGATAAAAATGTTAATTTCGAAGAAACATTTTTGAAATTCTAATTAAAATATTGAATTTAATATTAAATGAAAATTTCTTTTTAAATTTAAATCTTAAATTATTAGATAACAAAACATATAAACTTTTTATGATTTCTTTTCATTTAACAAATTAGATTTTAAAGCAATTTTTTTAAATCCGTTTTCAAAGGATCAGATAAATATTAAAAGCATATTTGACAACAACATATTTCACTGTTGTAAAGAAACTTAAATAATTTTCATTCTTACTATACATTTCATCCTAGAGCTTTCTTCTATTTCTTATAATGAAAATATAACGGACTTATTTTTCTATAATGAGTAGATTTCCATTAATTTTTTCTTATATTAAATGCTTTTTGAAGTATGTTGCGCTTGCAATGAAAATTCAATTTCACAAGTGAGGGAACATCCATTTGTAAGCATGGATACTATTGAAAATGATATAGTTGAATCCTCCCACTGTTTATTTGAAAATCGTGTTCACTGATTTTTTTAATGAAATCAATATTTTAATTAATCAATCAATATTTTAAAAAATTTTAATCAAATTATTTAAATCAATATTTTAAATTTAAAAAATAAGTGTTAACTAGAAAGTTTTGTATTAATTAGAGTTTAACAGCAACTGTTTGGAATTAAAGGCGGAGCTACGGGCGAGACGACAGAAAATTAAGGAGATGCACTTCTGAACGGACAAAGCGTAAAGCTACTGAAATGGTACGCGTTGCATACCGATCAAAATGTTGAAATTTAAAAATATTTTGTTGAGGCCATTAAGATCAAGCTGCTTGGGATACTTAATTGAATAACTCAGACAATTCCATGTAAGCTCATTCTATTTGACCAGCTTGTCAATAAAATCACCTAGTCAATACTTTTATCCATTTGTGCATTCTAAATACTTCTAAATGTAGAAAGTCTGTTTGATTGTCTTCCCTCCGATATATATAAAATCTTTACGTTTGTTTTATTACTAATCTTGGCTCTCGGAACTCCAAAATAAGAAGTAAAACGCTGTAGATAGAATTTCGGAAGCAGTT
This sequence comes from Argiope argentata, assembly GCA_026289955.1. NCBI lineage: Eukaryota > Metazoa > Arthropoda > Arachnida > Araneae > Araneidae > Argiope > Argiope argentata. The sequence goes on along the minus strand of JAOUZG010020767.1, from coordinate 6,826,403 downwards.
TTATTGAACTGAAATATTTATTAAAAAGCAAATAACTTTTCAAAAACAAAAGCAGATTCTTGTTAAAATCCGAATGAAACATATCTGTATAATGGAAATGAAGTTTAAATACATTTCCAAATATTATCACTAATCGAAAACAATCCATTAAAAATGACAGAACAGAAATATATATATATTTAAAAATATCGCAAAAATTAGTTTACCGGAAATTCTAGGCATTAAGTTAAATTTTTAACTGTGAAATTGCTTCATTGATGATTTCGAATTTTTAATTTAGGAAACATTTTCTATTTGTAAATAAAAAAAGCTGCAATATATATAACCGATTAAAACGTTGTTTCAACTTTTGTGGAAACTAAGCCCGGGTTTCAAGTTGACACCCTACTCTGCGAAGTTAATAACAGTTTTCACTTCGATAATTACAACAGCATCCCACTTCTTCATAATAAATGAAATCTCTCAGGCAAAGCTGCATAATGCCCGACAGTGTTTAAACCGGAAATTTTAATACTTCCCTCCGAATGGCCTGGCTCGAGATGTAATTAAACAGGTCCTTTCTGTTACACTAAGTGTCTGAGTGCTGCACAAGCAGTTAATGCCCTTTTAAAGTCCTCTTAATGCCCGAAATGTTCAAATCGCATCTGGCCCCCTGCTCTGCCGAAATCCCAGTTAAACGAGTTTCAGAGGAAAATTCCCTCCAAGCCTCGCCTCTTATGGCCATTTTCCGGCTAAAAGTCTTAATTAAATGAAGGCCGCAGAATCGAGTGCTTTTAGTTTGCTGGCTTGACATGGAGGGCGCTTCAAATGCATTTGCATAGTGACATGCTAGAGTAATATAGTGCTCAGAGTCAAAGGTTGGCTTTTCACAGCTAATATAGCGGCTTTTTATGTTACAAATTATGTAATATGAAAGTGAAAATGTCACTTCAAAATCATTATCATCTACTAAAAGAATGAATGAGATTGTTTTCTAGAATATATGCCATTATTTGACGAAGAAACGACGGAGAAAGGAAAACCTTACAAGAGTGATCAATAAAATATAAATTTACAGCGGTAGAGAGCAATAGCAATTCCAATTTTTAGCAACCAGTTTTTAATTTTTTTAATCAGGTTCCATTTTATCAGTGTAAATTAAAGTCACAAGACAAACAGACATAAATTGTATCCGAAAACTCTCACATATTGAGCGAAGGATGCGTAAAGGAATTTAAATTGAGATTGTTCGTCTAATACACTAAAAAACAGTCTTTACCATCATTCTTGTTTGTGTACCGCCCGTGTATTGTAAAGACTACTGACGCTAATTTCAAGGGCTGCCTTCTGTCTTCTTCATAAAATTCCCTTTTATATTTGTGGATATTACTGAAGGCTGGTCTGATACTTTCAATATTTTATTTTGCCCAGGAATCGGGCTTCAAAAAACGAAAACTATTGGATGTGCAGTACTATGTAGTGAAATGGAAGAGATTCTGGCCATTTTATATGTTGTTGTTACTTATGGCAGTTGCTATGGACAAGCCCCGCTGATTATATCAGCAGATTTTAAGCTGAAAGGAGCGTCTCTTGTTTCAAGTAGCGCCAACTAGGGCCAAGAGTACAACTTAGTTACACACTCCTAAAACTAGATGTCACAGCCTCTTTTTAATAGAGGGTACATTCATACACGTCACAGATAGCACGCAGTAGAACAACCATGTTCGAATTGGGATCGAACCAGGGACTCCTACAAAACGAGGAAGATGCGCTACCACTGTGCCAGAAAGCCGGCAGCGTTTTAACTAAATTAGAATATAGAAGAAAAAAATACTTTCATTAGTAAAATCTCAAAATGAAATCAAATTCAAACTACATTTTCAAATCATTTTGACTACATCCTACAGTCTAAAGAGACCACTGCTCTCAGATCCCAGGAATGATCTTTCTTATTGAAAGCCATCTAACTTTTCTGCCATCAAAGCAGAATTACCACACATATATGTTCTCATTGCACACAGCCATTGAATGCTAAGACGTCTTCACTTTCAGCAATCTGTATTCATGTCTGTTAGAACCGAGTCATCTAAAACAAGTGGGGACGCAGTTCTGATAACCTTACGTATGTCAGAAAATGCAAGAAATGGGTTTGCTACAAACTTGTAATATGTTTCCGATCTGAGACCCATATTTTAGAAAATGAATACCTACTTTAAATTGAATTCAGAGTCTTTGGATGACACTGAGAAACGTTAAGATTTCCAGTAGCTTCAAGTTGCTTCAAATAGATTTCAGTCCCTCGGCCGTCGTATGACAGATACGATAAACGATTTCTCTGAATGTATTCGCTTGTGAAACAAAATATCGGAAAGCTTTCAACGAACTTGCTCCCGAATCACTTAATTAATTTTTTTCCCTCTGACTTACCTTTTACTATTATTTTACTTATTTAATGATAAATTTCTAAAAAAGATGGCATCTTTACCTATGTGATATATATTTGTCTCATATGAAAAAAACACAAGCTTGCTCAAATGTAAATATACACAAAGGTAACCGACTGGGTTGCCAAGTTAGATTTTGAATAAAAATTCCAATATTTGTTTCGTCTTTACATTGAAGACTAATTTATTTACGTTTCCAAACATGTCTTTGTTTTATTTATATGATTCTTATATTAGAAAATATAGACGTTTCTTTAAATCAACCTTAACAAAAGCGAAACTGTAAATAGCATAAAAATAACTGGAGGTCAGTTTTTTGCGCTTGAATGAAATTAATATTTATAGACTAAAATTCACTAAAGATTCTGTAATGAAATGTGAATGTTTCGGGTATATTCAAAAGCGAGTGGATACTCACATGAGAGTTCAAAAAAAAACTATTAAAGTCATCCATAACAAAGTCATGTCATAAACAAATTACAAAACTATTACGGCATTGAACTTAGATTCAATGCTGGCAATTTATTACAGATTCAAAGTGCAACGCTTTCGGCATTTACTCGCATTTGTTCCAGTAATAAAAGGCCAGTGCATGCACATTGTCCGAAGGGAAAGGATTCTTGGTGCAAATACCAATGAGCACTTTCAGAAGGCAAAAAATATAAAGACTCAATTATAGGAATGCTAAAAATTATGATGAATATTAATAAGCCAACTTATATTAAATTATAGGACCAAATTCTTCTAGGACAATGATTCCCCAAAACTAGTTTGTTGAGTTGAAAACTCTGAGTTTTAGGATTAATACAGGTATACTGTTATTCAAAGCTGGTTTTTTGACATAAAGGAAATTTTTAATGAATCGGGTTTTATTTCAGGCCTTTACATGCTAACACAATATAGTATCTTCTACGGCGAGCAAATTTTTGCTACAAAGAAACTAATTTCTGCTACAAAATTGTCCGGAAATATAAATCAAGTTAGTAAAAAGAAAAAAAAAATGAAACCGAGAATAAGAAAGGCACGCGCTTCAAAAGTGGTAAATTTTAAGGGTTAAAAGTAAAACAATATTTTATTACCTACTGAAATTGATAATAAAAGTTTTTTTTTCTTTTAATAGGCCTCCGAACCCAAGCAGATAACTTTTAAATTATTCTTCGAATATCAGAAGAATTGTTAATGCCAAAATCGAAGGTGATTTTTCTGCTCGTATTAAGTTTTAGAATAATTTATCTTTCACGGCCATTCATAAATAATTAATGTTTCCTAATAGATTGGACAAAACTCTTAATATGAAATGTTTGCAGTAATGAAATGTAAAAAGAATTTCTTTTATTATATTAATATGCGTTTCCTCTTTGTCACCCTCTGCTGCCAGATATCCGATCTGCTTTGAGAGATTTTCCCCCAGTGAGACATCCCCGTCTTATCTGCGAGTGAAAATAAAAAGAAGCGTTTGGACAGTAATGGAAAAATGATTGGCCAAATGAAAGAAAAGGATGAAAAAAATTTATCGACCCTGCTTACAAAATCCCTTTCGGAAAGCGAATCGGCAAAAAAAAAAAAAAATCCTTATCATTTCTTTAATAATGAAAAAGAGCAAATAAAGAGGGAAGTCAGTTTCTGAGTTTATGATCGACCTGGAGTTTTGTACACCTACTCATAATTGCAAGTTTCCTATTATTATTTTTTTATATTTAAACTTATAGTTAGAGCGCTGATAATAGGAAGTGCAATGCAATAATGAGAAGTTGGGAGTAATATCTGTTTTCTTTCGAAACTCGTAAGTTGCAGCTGAAATAGGCCAACTATCCATGGGGAATTGAAAACGTAAGCAATTTTTGAATTTCTTGCAACAAACAATTTATTTCGAGCTACTTATACAAAAAAAAAATTGCATAGATAAGCAGAAAAAATTAATTCACATTCTGCTTTCCTAAAAATTTAGATGAAATGTATTTAATCTCTCTCTTTTATCAATGACATGTTAAACAATGAGAACTATATATAAAATCTTTATAAAATTCCATGCTTAAAACCATTTCAGAGTGAATAAAAGTATTTACTGATAAAACCACTTTTCATTCCATTTTTAAGTTATTAAGATGTATTAAATATAATTAAATCAAACCACAGGAATCAAGATTTTTTTGAATCGTCACACTTACTTAAAGTAATGATTAAAATTTTGAAAATAAACAAAAATTATTTTTAATAATTTTTTTTACTGAAGAAAAGCAGCTTACAGAATGGATTTTTCTACTATTGATTTAAGTGTAGGCAATTATTAGTAAAATACTTTAAGTATTATTGCTTTTAAATGAAAAATATAAGGTCTAAATTTCATCAAAGTAATTGAAAATACAGAAAGAAACTTTTCATCCTTTAAAGACAATTCGGATAGCAATCTAGAAATGAAGAAAGACGGATGTAATTATTCATACTCATTATGACATTCCAAGGAAGATTCCTCCATTTTTTCCAATCAAGTTAATTATTCGAGATCATTAGTGAATCTTACAAGTTTTAATATTTTTTTTAATCTATAAACAATTTTATCTTAGTTGATATTTGATAATTTCGTCTGTTTCTTCTATAGCCTGATTAGCTTAAACTTTAAACTGTAAAAATAATGTTGCTCTTTTTTTCCCGTTTTGAACTGGATTTAATTTTTTGATTAATTATATTACAGCCTGCCGTAACTTTTCTGGTTGTAAGACACAAAAAAAACTGATTTGTTCCTCTTCCGATCTCAAGCTTTAATATAGATCCATTGACGTCTAATTTTTTTTCTTTTTTAATTTTCTGTCGTGTATCAAATAAATAAAATTGTTTTTTATCAATGATAAAAATTTGACAAGAAGCAATAGCGACCATTTGCCTATAAGGTAATCCAGTTCTATTTTTGTTGCACCTTTAAATGGCATGTGTGATGAAAAAATAAACAAATGTGTTTTATCGCTCATATTTCTCAGTTATGAACACAAATAGTCAAAAATCTGGTTTTTATTGTTTTATTTGGTTACATTTTCCTTTTTCTTGGTTAAAAAGAATTACAACAGTGTTTTGAGGCTTCAAAAGTACAGGTTTAAAACGAATGAATTACTTATTCACTGGTTCAAATTTTTAAATACAAGTCAATAATTCTGTAAAAGAGATATCAGGTGCAGTTAAAAATCAGCTTAATCACTGAGATGGAATGACTCCAGATAAAATAAACAAATGTATCTAAGTTTTGTTTTGTGTCTCATAGACAGCTAAAATGACCTTTGTGAAATGCATAATATCTAAAAAGCAAAAAAAAAAAAAACAATTGGTTCAATTACATGAGAAATGTAACTGATGTTTTTGACAGGAAAATAAGAATGATTTACTTTCCACCTGATGATATTTTATGTTTATTTCAAAAATGAGGTGATATTTGACAAGGGGCATTTCTTTCTCTCTTTTTTTTAATTTTCAAAAGTTCTGGCATTGGTTTAAAATGCCAAAAGTTCTAATGGTTTTAAAAATCAACTATTTCTAGCCTTTTATTTAAAATTGAAAATAATTTTTTTTCGCTAAAAAAATCAAATTTTTAAAACCAAAATAGATGAGGAAATATAAAAAAGACCTAAAAAAACCTTATTGGCTTTTTATAGTTATTTGTTTTACTATATACTTTAGAAAACAAATGGTCTTTGATGGTGAGCTTTATTTCTTTATAAAAACCTCTCATGTCAACAAGATTTAAGGGGAAATATTGATGGAAGCGATTTAGTGAAGCATTGAACTTTTGCCAGTACAGAAAGGTAGGTTTAGAGAATCGAACTGGGAAAAAGAAGTTTTACGAAGTCCTTCCCTGGAAATAAGGGGCACGAAGTCCCTCAAACAGATAACGAAGCTTTATGCCACAAAATTACATCTGACAGAGATATCAGATATTCAAAGAAACCATATATACAAAGATAACTCCAACAGCCATTAGATCGTTTAGTAAAATAGATCGTAATTAGATCGCAAACCACCTCAGTGCTCAAAGTAAAACTACTGGCAAACGCGTGTCATTATTGAAATTGGCAGATCTATTTCATCTGAGTAACAGGAATGGGTTTTTCGCTTGGCAATTGATCTACGTATACACTAAAATAGTCATTTTATTTATTAAGAAGAATATCAATTTTGCAGTAAATTTTTAACCAAATTATGAATGTCCCGATCAGACATTGGTCCATGTTTAGCATTCTCATCTGCCAATGCTTTTTATTACAGAAGTACAGTTTAACTAGAAGAGCTTTTTCTTTCAAAATGAATGTTCTTCATAAAGATTCCTTCTAATATTTTAAACAATAAACCTGTTCAGTATCAAACGATCTTAGAAACGTAGAAATGACACAAACAGACTTTTGAGATTACAGCATCACTATTCCACACCGTTTGTGGAAGACTGGAATAAACGAAGTGGCTTCTTCAATGTTTTGAAAATTTAACGTCACTTAAAAGATGCAAATCAATTTTGCTTCAGTAATAAAAACAATCTGGAAAAAACTACTTTTGAATCTGTTTAATAGATCCTATTGACGAAAAATATTTGCATCAAATGCTAATAAAATCGACAGAGTGAAAAATTCTCGTCATCCGTAACATATGATGGAGGAACTGAGTTTCATTGGAAGCCGTAGAACCTATTTCAGATCTTTGTGAATAGGCAAATTTAAAATATCACAACCTCTTATATTATGTAGGAGCATTTCAATGGTTGTAAGTTAACTCGAGAGGCTTTATACGAATTTAAGCTGTTTAGAAGATATTCCAATCAGCAACAATGTAGCTGGATCATTGTAAGGATTCGATTATTATTTGACACATTATTGCAGAAAAAACATATTTTGTCATTTCAGAATTCTTACTCTGCTACTTTTTTTTCTTGTTTTATCATAATTATTCTTCTATAACTAGACATCGCTGATTTCTTTTATGTCTGTAAAGAAAAAAAGGGCAAAAAGGAACAACAAAAACAAAAAAAGTCTGCTTCCTTCTAAGATAATTCTCTGACCACCTCGAATAGCTGTCATTTTCGATCTTAAACCTAAGATGAATTACAGGTTCAGAGTAGTTAAATAATCGATTCAGAACGGCGCCAATTCCATCTGAAACCCTGTCTACCATGTTTAACTGGACATTCGAGTCTCTTTTGATTTATTGCAATTTAAAACCGACGTTGCAATTGCAGCAATGAGAAATGACTCCCAGTTTCACATATTTCTCAAAAAAGAAGTTCGTAACTTCCCAACAAATAAATGGCACGATTCGGCAATCATTGTCGTGAGAAGCGTTTTATCCCGGTGAAGAATTAATTCTCCGCCACCTGCCACCCCCCGCGTTTCTTAACGATTTCGGCCCGGTACAGAAGTCGATCTGCTGAACGCCATTAATTAGAGGGCCTCTGTCAAGAAACGAAAGGGCGAGAACTGGAAGGGAAAAAAAGTCGGAAACAATATTTTGTGGACGAAGAGAGAAAAAGTTATAAACCCGGATCGTATTGCAGCCACCATTCATCACGGCATGTCAGGAGTGGCGTTTGTTCTTACAGCCCCCTTGTTTTTACTTCGCCCTTTTCTTTCTTCATTGTCTGCTTGGGGAGGGGGGTTGAGAGCAGTGATGACAGCTGTGAAAGTCATTACCTTCTCTTCGTGTCGATTTTGTACCAAAGAGACGCTTACGAGCTTCAAATCCCATCCTTCTTCGTTATTGTTATTTTCAGACTACCGTTATGAGTGCAGTCTTTGCATATTGGAGAGAGCATTTGAGAGATTCTGGAATGCAGTATTTATATCCGTATTGATGATAGTGTGTTGTGAGCAAGTTGGAATATCTTTATAAGAATTATCTATTGAAAAACAAGAACACGGAAATGGGCGCATTATTCAAATATTAAATATTAATAATAAAATAATAGTTGTCTTTAACGTAAAAAAAAACATCAGTCACATTTTCTACAAAGCTATTCAAAATTCATTTCTGTAAAGTAAATGTGACGGAAAATATTGACAATATAATAAACTGGTAATAAAGACATGAGAAGGCTTTATACATAAAAAGGAAATCGGTTGGATTTCCTTCTTTTGGGCATAATGTGATTTAAATCGCTGTTTAAAATCGGATGTAAACAAATAGATGCATCGCATATGCATACCACAGCTCTTGCTGTTGCACATGCTGAATTTCAGATTATCGTGCATGCGCAGATAAGTTAAAATCACATTTACAAAACTTCCCTTTTTAATTCAATATGATTTTACTGTACTAAAATCTTCCGCAATAAAAATTCTACAAAATGGTATAAATATCTTCTATATCCGTTTACTATTTCTCGAGTTTTCGCGGTTTCGACATACAGGCGCTTTTGAGAGACGTCTTTTTATTCTATACATGGAGAATAAAAATATTCAGTAAGTTGTAGGAGATTTCAATTGGAAATATGAATGCAGTTTAAATTTAAGATTATAATTGCTCTAATTCCCTCTACGGATCTCTTGCACAAATATATCCAATCAACCCCTTTCCTCTTTTTTCTGCACCCTTTACTTCTTTTATCCTTTGGCCAGAAGAGAGTGAAGAGGTTAGCGACGCAGTAAGTTATTTGCAAGTGAAATATCTTAAAGCTGAGGGGTATTGTTCTCTCTTCACCAACTTACAGGAAGACTGCAAAGAAATCCACCCAATTCTGTTGATACTTTTTTTTTAGATAAGATTTTTAGTCCGAATACTAGCATTGTGGAGAAAAAATATGACTGAGCTATTCGATGTGTTTTCCATTTTTAACCACAATAAGAGAAAGAAAAGAAATTAATGGTTCTGAAATGGAGATTTTTCCTTGATTTCGTAACTATTTCGAAGGTAAAATTATCTCTGAAATCCAATTAACAATAAAATATATAAAACGGCAACAAATTATTAATTATTAGAATTTCAAAACGTATAGAAAAACTCTTGAAGATAAAATATTTTGATTTATGGATTAAATAGTTTAGGATTGGTTGCATTAGTACAATTATTATAAATTAATTTTATAGATTAACAAAGAATTCTAAATTGATTCCCTTTTCTATGTTTTTTTACTATAACTTTAAAATCTTAATCTTAAATCTATAAAAAGTAAAATATCTTGGCAATGAAACATATCCCTTTTCTCTTTATAACTAAGACATTATGAAGATATATTCGATTCTATATGGAATTTAAAAAAGCAGAAAAGTCAAGAGAAGTAAAACAAGTGTCAGCGCCATTTTTTCAGAAAATTTTGAGATACAGTATATTCTTGAAAGTGCGTGAATAGTGCTTGGATGTTTTTGAAAACTCTCTGGGGAAATTGATGGACGAATTCTGCAGTGAAGAGTCCCTGTACCTTTTCACCGATGAATCTAACAAAATAATATAATGAACCACATGCATTTTTCAGTGACTTGTTGTCTTAGATTTTGTTCACTGTTTACCTTAACGGCGATTCTCGAATGTGGCATTGTCACTAGGGATGTTTGATGACGTGGAAGAGGAAGATAAAGTAGATCTGAAACCAATTAATATGACTGTAAAAACGAGCCTCACCACAAGTCAATATAAGAATTTTGCAGTGTGAACTCTCTTTCATGTGCATGTCTGCAGAGCTTTTACAAAAACTTAAATATAAAGGCAAGCTGACTAACTTTTAACGACTTAATCTCTATTCCAGAGGGCCATTCGGAGCTTTTCCGGATTCTTCATTCGTCTGTTGAATGCGATTTCATTTATTATTTTAATAACATCTAACCCAGCGTTGGGATCCATGTATAACTAATCGAAAAGAAGTCACAATCTAAAAAAATTCCACCTTTCTTTTCTCTCATTGAGATTTTTTAGATGATCCATCGATAGCTGCAAATGTTATCAAAATCTGTAGTTAAAAGCAAATCATTTGGAATGAGAGAGTGAACACACTCTAAAATTATTGAAAAGATCAATTTAAAAAGATTGTGAGCATCTTTCCCATAAATAAATACCAAAAATTATCATTGGCAAAAACATGCAAGCAAAAAAGGTTTCATTACGTAAAATATAAAATATTCTATAAAATTAGCAACAACAAAATGACAGTAACTGATGATGAAAGTATTTTAATGTTGCAAGATTTAATTATTTTGTAAGTAAGATCAGTTATGCTTACGGTTACGTTTTCAAAATTAAATAAATACGTTTCCAACTGAAGAAAGAAAAGTTTCAAGGGTCAATTCTTTTGAACTGATTGCAGTGGCTTTCCAAGAAATGGAAATTTAAAACTCTTCTGAAAAGCGAAGGAAATCTTCTTGAAATGGACTATTTCAAAGGTTCCAGTATAGGGTTATGAAAAATGAAGTCATATAAGACGGAAAAAGAAAGGAAAAACAAAAATTCCTAAAATGATTGTCCCATAAGAAAAAAATCGATGTCATAAAATAGCGTTTGAATAAGAAATAAATATTTTTCAGTCAAAAAAGGAAATTATTTCCTCTGCAGTTGAAATTTTAAATGGACAGATAATAATAATAAAAAATTGATTAATGCAAGTTATGACAACTTAAGTTATCAATAAGGGCAATTTAATTAATTTCTCTTTTCTTAAATGGAAAGTTCTTAAAGGACCTGGCCCGCATAGGTTTAATCCATTATTTAAGAAAATCAGATACAAAGAAGATTTAAAATAACATTTACTTTTTTCTGAACTGTTTCATATTTAGAAATTTGATCCTCTTAATTTAGTTATTTGGAATGAATAGTTTGTGTTTTACCTATCTAGAAAATCCCAAGAAAAATAGGGCTCCAAGCAAAAGATATCCCCAAATTCCGTGTAAAGACCAAGTTATGCCACCAAACATTTCAAATATTAATAGGAAGTAAACTGAGCAAAAGAATAGGAAGAATTAAAGATGTCTTGTGATAATTCAATAAACGAAGCGCTTTTGAGTAGAGGAATTCCACTACTACTTTAGAAGATTTGCAAATTCTTGAATGCACCTCAATCCTGGCTACGCAACGCTTTTACATGATTTTATTTAATTCGATTATAGCAGGCAGGAGTATTACAATCATGCGCTGTTGCTTCCAATTTCTTCATAAGTATGAGGAGTATTCGTTGTTACAAACGTCTCTCATATACTGAAATCCAAAATTAAGTATGCTTCATAATAATTGAAAACTGCTAAAAGCAAAGTTGATAAAATGTTAATGTATATTTTTGAAGAGATAGCAGGGCAATATTATTGTGAAATTTTGTGTAAATTGAATTCAGTGTTGATTTTATAACAAAAATTAAAATTGATTGTTTAACCAACTTGGAATTTTGTCTGAAATACAGTGAATATTGTGTAAAAAACCCAAAAGTTTGTTTGTGTAAAGTAAGAATAAGTTATCGAATTTATTCAGATGATTCCCTAGTATGAAGAGCTTTCATCATTCTGGATGCTACGCCATATCAAAGACGGCCCAGTGGCTATATGCCATACTAAATGCGGTAGACAAGTTGTGCAACCTTCCAACGAAATTGTAGTATCACCAGAAGACTTGCCAGAGGCCTCCAAGAGCGGCTACGCCAGGAAGAATTGATACTTGGCTTGAAGTAATCTACGACCTTTCCCTTGACCTTGTTAAGTATAAGTGATTTCTAAATTCCAAGGCATGCACACGCCTAACCGAGAGAATCCTTTTTGTCTCATTGACAGTACAGGGTCTCGATCTGAGCATATAACACATAAGAGCCCATTTTAAAGATGTTTTAATGCATGTCAGTTCAATGTCCTTGACCTTCGAGGCAAAAGGGGTAACCATTTGGCAATTTAAAAATGTATTTAACAAATTTGGCAAAAAAAAAATTAAAAATTTCTTTAAATAATAAAAATTAAGACAACATCTCTGTAAGTAAGATCCGAAAGTTGTTCCAAAAGATTGAGATAGAGTTTTAATCGGTTAAGCGAGTTTTCTCTTTGGAGTCTTGACAGCGAAATTTTCTCTGGTTGTTTTACCAGAAGAAACGTTCTGCTATTTAACTAGCCATTTTTGTCTGCTGTTTTGTCTGTTATGGATTTTTGTAAGTAATATTTTACTACGTTTTCGATGTTGTTTAAAACAACATCGTTATTTGTTAGCGAACTTGTTGAACTTTATATTACGCGGAATTTATGTAACAATATGTATTAAATTGCATATGAATATTAAGTATCTCCCTAAATATATATTTAGCATTCAAGATAGCAATTAGTGGTGGCAAGTGTAATAAATGATTCTTCTCAGTTTAGCATTGTACGCTAAAATACCACAGAATGATAACGACTGGAAAAAATTAAAATAATATCTAACTGACTCGTTTGACTATTGATATAAATAATGCATAAAATAGACTTTTAAATAATACATTTACATACTTAATCAATGAACTCAATTAAATGAGTATATGATGGGTGATTTTTCAAGAACGACTTATTTTTTAAGAAAATCCATATCGATCTTTAGTATATTTATGATGACTTCTACTGGAAGCAAAATTTTTGATTGTCAATAGTGAATAAATTGTTAAGAAGTAGAAATATTTTATGTAAATGATAAATTTAAAGTCATTATGCCCTCTGATGATATAGATATATTGAAAGCAAAATCTGCACATGGCATATTCGTAGGTTTATCTAGAGATATCAGGGCCAAAATTAATGCTCCAAAGCTCTGTTAGTTTCATTTTAATGTACTTAAATCGGTTCACATCAAAAAGGCTGAGCATTATAGTAAATGAAAGCACTTTTCTAATGCTTTTTCTAATAGCTTTCCAAAAATTAAAAGTTCAATTACATATAATATTAAAACGTTAATGGTATATTTTTAATTTTAAAAATAATTATGCATAATATTAAAAATATTGAAGTGTATTCAAACTAGGAATAGAAAATTCTATTAGGATGCAAATACGATTTAGGAACTAGAAAAATAGTGTAAGCTGCCAGATATTAGAGTTGATTAGAACAGAAAACCAATTACTATCATTTTTTTTTTTTTGAAATTGATAAATAATATCTCTGGTTTTTTTTAATGCGAGGGGATTTTCTCTGATTCGAGGGGATTTCGAAATATAAGCATTTGGATAATACTATTTTTAAGAACAGGCAAAAATGTATATAAATTATATTAAAGATTTAAATTGGAATCTCAATACAAGTACACCATTGAGGAATACCTATCTTTATGATTAATTAAAACTTAAAAGTAATAATCATAGTTAAAATGACACATTTGATTAAAATTACATAATTACAAATCTTAGTTAAAAGCATAAATTCTTCTTCACAAATATTTGTAAAATCAAAGACCATAAAACAAGCCACTTAAATGAATCTCGGTTAATTTTTTTTTAATTTTTGAAAACAAGAAATTTATTTATTTTGAATAGTAAATTTGTACTTAAAAATTAAGAAATATTAAACTAATTACAAGTCAATAAATATCATGTTAATTTATGCTCGGAAGTTTTGAATCAAAAAAGGTGAAAATGTTCAATTAACTGTCGAAAATATAACTCCGACTTTATAGGGCATTATTTTAAAAACCGAATATTATCAAGTATCTTTTAAAGAAGCCCCGTCGTAAACAAACTGTTTGAACCGCGTTTACGACAGCGAGGTATAAAGGTGAAAGGCAGTATTCGCTTTTGGTTGCCCGAAAAATGCAGAACACAGAAAACGGTCAGCTATCCATTGTAAAATCCTTTAACGCAGTTGCCGAAGGTTTACAGCGGCATTTATAGTCCTACTTGGTTTTATGCTTGCATTTTAGTGCTGATCTCATCATCCTCTCACTGTGTTGGTGCCCCCCCCGAACAGATGGGACAAAGAAATAAATTGCCATTCAGAATCTGATTCCCACTAAGAACAGAAGACTTCATTGAAATGTCTCTATTTCCTTAAAAAGGTGTGGGCCTGTTTAATTCAAGAGTCAAAAAATTTAATGAGAATAGATTAAATGCCACTCTGGTGTGAAAATAAATTTGAAACCCGCATAGAGAAACTCATTTTTGCCTTCACATTTACCCTGAAGTTCATCTGTTTTTTAGCGTTTTATCACTGACCGGGTTTAAAAGTTACTTAAAGTGTGTAAATATTTCCTTTTTTTTTTCGAACATTCTTCATCGGCATGAATGAAAAATATTTTATCTTCTATTAAACGAACGATTTAGAAAATTGGAATATTATTTCATAATTTAAGGGCCTGCGCAATATTTACTTTATTTTAAAAGAATTTGCAGCCGTTTTCGTCATTCATTATGACGTTTTTGTTTACAGATCCATTAATTAGCTTCAATTTCATTTTTAAAGTGCTGGGTAAGAAGTTTAGGGGCGATAAAAAGTATTTTACGAAAAAAAAAATTCTTCCAATTTAGAGTCTTGCTGACGCCCCGGCACAGGGGTAGCGCATCTTCCCCATGATCTGGTCGTCCTATCTCCATCCCTCCTTTCTGTGATATGTCTGAATGCGCCCTCCCCCTCCCGTGAAAAGAGGCTGTGCAAGAGAGTGTGATCCGTGAGTAGTTGCACTGTATGTGATGTCTTTGACTAATGAATTGTCTACTTTTGTGAGCCCCGTGTAATAGTGGTGCACGGGGATTTCTAAATGCGCAATTAAAAAATTAGAGTCGTGACATTTTTTTTCCTGTAATTCCCCACAGCTCTCAATAGTTCTCAAAAATTATCGCCCTTCTGTGCTAGTACTTACATAAGGCGCATTTAAGTACTTGAAATAATTTAATACCTAATTACCCGATCAATGACACGTACTATTGAACAGCGGCAGTGTTGATTTTACTCTGTATTGAAGGTCTAATCCCCCCGGGCGGCGAGTTGGTTCGCTCGGATTGCTCATTGCATCTTATTTCACATCAGTCTTTTAGATATAATTTCCCATCTATGATTACGTCACATTATCTGTCATTAGCACCCTGTTATCTTAATTGCCTTATTTTTATTTCTTGTGTTCATGTACCATTCCAATGGAGATAGTCCCTTATATCACTGCTATAAACGTCAATATTCGATTCATTTGTCTTCTAAATTTCACTTTATATTGACACAGTCTTTTTATTTGCCTATTTTTTACATGGATATTGAACAAAATTTTTCTTTTAAGCTTTAAACAATGGAGGGAAATCAATCTGTTAATCAGACAGTAAAATCTGTTTAAATGACAGGTGAAAAGTGCTATTAATTGTTGGAAATTCATAAAAAATTGCTTATTTTACAAATTGAAAAATGCAGAACTTCCACGATTATTAAATCGATACCATTAAAACAATTGTTTTTAAATTGTGAAAAGTTGTCGCATCTAATCATATTTAATATTATTTTTGAGAATTGTCAGAGAAAAACCTCAAAATTTATTTCTATTTTTAAATTCTCGTAAAAATTTTAAAAGCATCTGGCTTAAATACAGATTTTTAACATGTAAAGTGCATGTATCACGTTTATTATAAATAACAAATAAGCAATAAGAGGAATTTAGGATATCTAATTTCATTTTCTATATGTAATAAAAATTTTGTTTTAAAAGTTTCTAATCATGACTAAATCATAAAACTGAATAAATTTGATTAATTTTTAATTGCTTGTAAAATTTCAAACCGATTTAGTGTCACACAAATTTCAAATGGAATTATGTTTCACTAATTCAATTCAGTAAACGCTCGGAAGTGAATAAAACGAAAGAAAAGGGACGATTTTCAATATATAACGTTGCAAAAGGGTTTCCATAAAATCGAAGACCCTTCCAGGCATGCCAAAGTAAAAAAAAGTATAACAAGATAAAAGAGCCGCAATATATCGATAAAAGCGAGTTGCGGAAACAAGAAGACTATAAAAAAACAATGGGGAGTAGACAACACACAGATGAATTATACTTGTGTATCATGTTATAGAAGGAGATCGAAACTTGCAAACATTTAGCCTAAACAGAGAGCTAAATAATCGTGCAATTTTTCCCCTTCCTGCTGCAACAGAGGAAGATCCAAATGACGCACGCTAATCTCATCACTGCTTACCAAATGCCATCATTTATTCCGAGCCCGTTCGCCGTCGCAGCTTCAATATGAAACTTAATTTGCATTCACTGTGACAGAATTGAGGCTCCCTGTTCCACAATTCAATTTCTCCAACACAAAGGAATGCGAATTTTTTCCCTTCATAAAAATGATACGTTTAGAGCAACTGAAACATTAAAATGCTTTGGGTTATTCTGGACAGTGCCAATGAGACAGGAAGTTAAAAAAGATGATTTGCATGAAATGTAAAAGGCTGTTCTGGTTGAAGGACACGAACAGTTTATCTCAGCACTTGTAATTCTCAAAGCTGAGTTGGAATAATCGAAGAATGTTATTTCGGTGGTTATATTTTTAATAAATATTTTCCCCATTAAAATTTTGAATAATATACAGTATAGGACTCTAATATTTCTTGACTTTCATTGAATTGCAATTAAAAAATTCTAAATAATTGCATTTATTTTGTCTTTGAAGGAATAAAATTAATCGATTTTCTTCAGTTTTGAATAAATTATTCTAAAAAATTCCAATTGTAAATAACTTCTTTTACTGATTAAAATTAATCTTATCAATTTTTTAATGCTAGAGTTTCACAATCTGTTGTATTTGTACACCAACATTAATAGAGGAATAACTAACTTCATTAAATTTTCGCATTCGTGATCGCATCAATCAGTCTTGGCGGTAGTGTAAAGCAAAAAAGTTCTAAAATACATTATAATGAAACTGGAAAAAACCGGGAATGTGAAAAGTTCTTCCATAACGGATTTCATAATTTTTAAAAAGTCATTTTCCTTCCCCGAAATGATAATCGAAAGCAAAATTTCGTGAGAATATAAATGGCAGAATTTTAAACGGTTAAAAATGGAAGAAAAAAAACTATTCAAAGTTGAAACTTCAGCGAAAGTATCAGAATAAAAGAGTTCTGTTCTCTCTTTAAAATATATATATAAACTTTCGACAGAAAAGAACCCATCGAAATTTATGAGAAACTTGAAAAACTCTAAATTTACGTTTTGCAGTGACTAACCGGAAAAGAAATAAATAAAATGCATTACCAGAGTTTCAAGAAAGGAGAAAAAGTCACTGAAAATATGTAGGAGAAAAGTGCACAAGTATTCTATGAAAAAACGAAACGCAGAGAAAAATTGTTACTGATACAAAATGGTGAAGAGATTTGATGGAGTGTCTTCTGTAGTTTTTCAGCAAATACATATTTATGCGAGATTTATAATATTTAAATCTAATCTCGGCTGCCTTTTCTTTGCAAAACTGATTTACTCTGGGGTGAATATTTTCTTCGAAAAGAAATAACTGAAATAGCATAGCATAGGGAAATTTCATTTCTTATATGAAGTTGATCCTAAAATCTTTTTTCCGTACAAATCTAAGCAAATTGATTCATTTCTCATGCTGATTGAAAGACAATTTTAGTGAACTTAATTTAGTTTGCTTTCAATCATTTTATGAATATATGATTAAAGAAATTCATTTGTATTTTAATAGGAATAATTTAATTTTTTGTGAAATGTCTATGAGTGAAGCGAATTTACAACACTTAAAATACACAACAAAACTAATTCTTGTTGCTATTTAAGAGACTATCTATGGAATAATTGTTCAATTAAAGAAATATATATTTCATTTAGCCTGAAAGATATGGAAAAAATATTTACAACAATTTTGTGAACTAGACTGTTTACAAAACATCTTCCTGAAAACCTCAAAAGAGATATCGCTCATATGGTTTTTGACTGTAGAGGTAGAAGATGTATAACTTAACTCATTTAACCAACGTGAATACATTTGTTTTGAATGACAAATTTAACACGCAAAAGTGTTTATGCTTTAGATTTCGTATATATGTTACCGAGAAAGACTGAAATCGAAGAATGTCGACTTTCAACGATGAATGTCAACAAATACCAAATACGTCGGGGAAAGATAGATTATTTCATCACATTCTTGTACATTCGGATCCTCACCGGTGTGTGTCGACAATCACAGATATGCTCTAGTGGATATCGAAAAGGGAGGAGCCAACGAAGGAGCGACTACCTGTTTGCCGCCAAATCGTTTGTTCTGCTTGGAATTTTAAAATTAATTAATTTTTTTAATTATTTAAAAAAATTGCCTAAAAAAAGGAATGAACCTAAAACACGCAGTGTATTCAAAATGATGCTTATTTTATAATCAATTTTTATGATAAAAATTTTAAAATACTGAATTAATATTAGACATAAACTACAAGGATATCTGCATATTTAATTTACTTATTAGTAATTTAATTGAGGATACAAATTGATAGAAATGCTATTCGATATAAATTATTAGATAATTCTTCTGAATTTTCAAATAATTTAAAATAATTATTAATTTTAAAATAAATTATTAAAAGAATTATTATTTTAATTTTATTAATTTTAATCAAAATTAAGTAATTAATTTAAAATTGAATTTTTTTTAAATAATTTAAAAGAATTATTAATTAATTACAAAATAAGCATCATTTTGAATGCATTGTGTGTTTTAAGTTCTTCATCATTCCTTTCAGAAAGAGAGGCGAAAAATTTATCGCGACTGAATTACGGAAAAGAAAATATGAATTTCAGGCATGTTCAACGTTCACCATTAGTGCATGGTGCATGTTGACATTTGCCAATGTAAGTCAGAAATAAGGATATTTAGCAAAAATGTTTGTTGACATTCACCGCCGAAAGACGTCATTCTCCAGACTTCGGTCATTCTCGGTAGCATATATATATTGATACTTGATAATATATTATTGAATTTATATATTCATATTATTTTTCTATAAATTATTATTGTCAATTTATAATACTTTGTTATAATTGGGGTCAAACTCGGGGTCTCGACCCTTGAATCGAAGTCACTTCTACCAAAGCAAATTGATTCACAGAGAAAGAATATGTTATTGACATTGGAGAACGAGATGCATAACTTTCTTACACAAGAATAGTTAACAACAAAAAATCTTTTGATGAAATAGTCAATAACAAACCAAATGACCTATAAATTATAACTTGCCACCTATCCCCAAACTTTAGGTTTTAAATTTTTGTTTACAGATCTACGGTTGTCTACACAATATTTCAACACGTTTGAATAGTTTTGATTTATTCCATTTATAAATATTTGAGACACTTTTTTGTGTAGCAGAATTATTTGATTTAAATCTTTTATAAAAAAACATTAGACAATTTTTAAAATAATGAAAAAATCATAATTTTGAATATAAAAATGAATCTTGAGAATTAACCAGAAAATTTATGGTTGAAATTTCTTTAGATTTCACTAAATTGTAATAAAAAAATCTTTTTTATTACTACATTCATATTACACAATGTAACTAATATCATGAAATGTACCCTCTTTCTGATGTCGCTTGCAGTTTCGCGCATTTAAAAATACTAATAAAAAACACTTTTCAAAATTTTAATAAAAGATGACTAATCAAGATTTTTTTTTCTTCAAGGTTTCAAGAAATGAGTATATCGATGACATCTAAACCACTGATGACATTTCTCACCCTCATTTTCTCAATTTCATTCTCATATTGCAACTCTCTCGTCATCTAATAACGCATTCTTCCGGCTAAAAGACATGTAAGAGGGAATTAACAATGAATCACCAAGTGCAGTTTTCCAACTCATGAAACAGAATAACTGATTAACAAACACTTGCGAGAAAGTGAAAACATGCTATTTGAAAAAAAAAATAGTTTACTAAATTTTATCAGCATCATAAAATTTGAAAGTGATTTAAAACAATTATCACTGTTCACTTTATAGAAATAACACGAGATGGAAACTCCTTGACTATATAAATGTCACTTGATATTTCTGAGCATAAGGAGCTGTCATTTTTGAGAAAGTCAAAGGATATAATTAAAAATTCAAATCAACAGATTTGGACTAAAGTCTCGGCGCATGGAAGCCGTACTGCGCTCAGTACCGATAAATAGAATTTAATGAGCATTAAGAGCGCCAATTAAAACGGTATTTTTTCACTTTTCTGATAAGACTCCAGAGCAGCGAAAGACCAAAATATCAGTAAAGTTCAAATATATTCAATCAGTGTGCAGATGCTTTCCGAAATCAAACCCGTCAGTGACCTATGTATTGTATGAAGAAGGAATTCAAGAATAGCTGAATAATAAGTAAGTTTCGAAATTAACATATATGCAGATATTTCTAGAGATTATAATTCATCATTCACTATCAAAATAGGCATTCGAATAAAGATTAGATAAATATATTACAGTGACACGCTTAAAATATTCAAATCCCATACATTATTTTGAGATATCTCAAATAAGGAATATCTTTATTTTCTTGTAAACGTTAAATGGATCTGGAAATTCAATTTGTTTCCATTTTACGCTTTAGTTATACGTTTAAGGATTACTATTATTTATGGAGCGAAGTACGTTTTCAAATTCATCTTAATACTATTATTTCGAAGGCGTCTGGTAAATGCTTGTATTTATTAGGTTACATTTTGCTATGAATGAAATACTTCACTTGTGTTTTCAATAAGCTCTGTTTTATATCAATGATAATAAAAAAAACTGAAAAATATTTAAAATACGAATTCAATCTAGAGAATATTTTAAACCATCCTGGATTAAGAATGCATATAATTCTTGCGATATGTAAATGTAAAGGTACTTTTTTTTTATCTCCGAGGGCTAGTGAAAAGTCTTTCGACAAATGTTTATAAAAAAACAAAACTAAATAGACGCTTTGGTTACATACGATCTATTTTTAAATATACTTAAAAAACATTTGTTTTGAAACAATGGACCATAAATTGGCGCATTATGCATAAGAAGTGACGATGAAAGTGATGTCCGCTAATGTCACGATGTAAGTGCTAAGCTGGCCAAAGTTTCCCGCTTAAGCGGTTTTTCCATGAGATTTTAAAAAGAATTTCTTCTGACACTCGTAGACTTCAGCTTGTGGAGGGAATGTGGTAATCCTTTAGAATTTTTATCCCTTCACTTGGAACGTGAGAAAATGCTGAAATGAGAAGTTTTATTGAGAGGTTATTAATAAGAAGCTTTATTAATTAAATAAAAATTGTGAATTGTATGAAAAAAAGAGACCATTTTAGAATGAAATGGAAAATGTAAAATAAAAAAAATAGGTAAATCATTGGGACAAATTAGATTAAGGGATATCATTACACACACACATACACACATACATAAATTTTTACACTGGATATATACACATATATATCCAGTGTAAAAATTTTTAAAATATTGAAAATAATTGTATATTATATTATTTAATTTCAAAGACCTATTGCTGAAAAGATTTCAAGCATTAAGTTTCTATAACTTCTATGTTTCTTCTTAATCTTTTCTAGAGCTTCCGGTCCTATTTACAATATATTTGCTACGTATTAAAATTATATATAAAAAAATTATAAGTTTGAGGACACAATGGACCGAGTTATAAAATTTCTCATTGTATTGCTTGATATCAATCGATGAGAGCTAAGAAAATTATTTCATCGATTGAATAATTTCCCTGTTTCATCCCTTGGAATAGTCTACAATTTTTGAAATTGTTGATATTCAAAACCTTGGAATTTGCCCTTTTGTGGTCTCAGGAAAGCAAATAAATAAATTAAAATAAATACGTCTTTTAATGAAATTCGAATGGAGTATCTACTTACATATCATCTGCAAACTTTATTAAACATATCGCGTCCTTTGATTTTTTCTTCTTCTTACGACACGATTCTATTCAATGCAGAACACAAATGGAATTAAAGAATGGCATTCAAAAGTAGCAAAACAATCTTCTTCCTCTCTTCCGGAAATGGCACTTGAGTGTGATCCTTCTAACCGTCCACGCGCCCCAAAACAGCTTGGGGGAAGGGGAAAGGTCTACCTTGGTGGCGGTTTTCACTCGCACGAGCCTCACATGTACCGTGGATTGACGGTGGAATTCGGATTCGATTTTTGAAAATTTTCTATCTCACATCTGTCATATGAAATTACAGGAGCGAAAACAAGCAAACATGATGTCACAATAGAAGTGCATCCATAAAATTGTCAGCTTGGGATTCGATAAGAAATAATAAAATGTGGCTAAGACTTTACAAAGCTTTTAGTGAAACAAAATCAGAAAATTCTAATAGAATGCAGCAAAAAAGTATATTTTAGAAACTAGCGGAAGAATGAGGAATTAGGATAAACAAAAGATTGGCAATTTCGTTTTTTTTTTATTATTTTTTTCCGATTAAGGCAGAAAAGTAAGATCGATTGAGGATTCGCAGATCAACCTTAAAATCCACATGAAGTAGAAAAAAAAGGGATATTCTTAATGTAAGACTTTAAGTGTTTCCATAAATTTTTACTTTAAGGCTGTCAAATGTTTCTATGAATTTTTGAAAAAAACTACTCATTATCTAACTTTTCAAAACCTTCACATATGAGAGTAAACCCATCATTAATAAAGAGAAAGCGTTATTCTCTCATCTTCGGAAACCAAGCATAGTTGTTGTCAAAAAAATTGAATTCTTAGCTACTAAGAGTGTACTTAAGAACATTTGGCCAATAGTTATTTTTATAAATGATGATAGTTATATTTGTTACGTTTCTAAACATAAATTCTGAACATCCTGATGAAAAAAAAGTAACTTTTTTCACTAAAATCTTTGAATATCATTTCATAACAAATGGCATCGCATAATAAATTTTCAAAATAAGTCCTTTCTTAATGCGAAAAAAGAATATAAATATATTTTGGATAAAAAGAAAGAGAATATTAGGAAATCCTATCATTAAATTAACTTAAAAATTCCATCACTAATTATCATGAAACTTTCCAGAAAAATATTTGTCAAATATTATCTAAAAATATTTCAGATCATATAAAAATTTAAAGTAGAATTTGTAGTTAAAATATAATAGATAGTTTCTCATTTTTTCTCTTTGCTTTTAGCGAATGAAATTCTAATTAAATATCCAAAGCGCATTTTCCTATCATAAGAGACTCGCGATGCGATGTTCACTTTAGTTGGACGACAAAACGCTTTTCTTACTCAAGTCTACAGAATCAGCATTTTCACATTCTTCACTGAAAATAATGCACGGAATATCTTTTGTAAAAGAGTAATAAAAAAAAGAAATAGTACTTGAATACTTTGTGTTCCAAATTGCAAAGATGGCTTCAACGATAATGTTTATTATAGTAAACATTTGAGCTTTTATTTAAGGGTGTAAAGTTGGTAAATTTCGAGACAAGGATTCCAAGCACGATTGTCATTTGCATAAAATCTCCATGACATTTTCTTTACGAATATATAAACATGCACATGGCAAAGGTTCTCAGGAAATTAAATTTGATATTACACTGCATTTTAAAGCGATTTTTTTGTTTAACTTTTTGAGTACTTCATAAGAGTTTGAAAAGAGGTTTTGCTTGCGTGCATTATAAGGGGTGATTTATAACAAAAATAAAATACACTGTAATCTCTTGATTTTTCTTGCATTGTAGAAAGTTCAGAAATTCATTTAGAAAGTTATTGTTCTTGACAAATATTTCCAATGATTATCTTTACAATTTTTAATTAATAATACAATGAGTGAGGTTTCACTATGAAAATTCTCGAAAGAAATAAACTATGGAAATTAAATGTGAAAGTTTGATATTTATTTTTCTAGACCTTTTTCTGCTATTTTGAACGAAAAAGGTTTAATTTTGATGTTTAATCTGTATAATAGTTGTCTGAAAAGTACAGTTTATTTTTAGTAAATCTTGATTGTTTCTCTAACGGAATAATTTTGACAGATAAATAAGATTATTCTAGGTAACAAAATGATTCAAGAAAATAGTTATTTTTTTCATCCCTCTATAATGTAATGAAAGACCCCTTTCACATTTATGACATTTTTGGGGATATCGGAAATCATATGCAGAGTTCAATATTTTCGTGTTTCAATTTCGAAAACGATATTGGACAACGCCGGTGGTGATATTATAATGTCGCTTTAATTGTATCGATTACCAAGTAATAACATGCACCAAATAAAATAGTTACCCGTTGAATTTTTTCAAAATAAAAATTCATGTCAAATAATGTCCTAAAAATAATATTTTTATGCAAAACTTTTGTAGTATTTTTAAAAATTTGTATTTCTAAAAGTATTTGTACACGACATACATTCCATTCATCTCCTGCTCGTTGGTGCAACGTTGCCATTGATTTCAATCATGATCGCGATGGGCCGCAGGCAGTGCTGGATACATGATGGGAGAGTGAGATAGGTCCATGCCCGCCATTCACTTGTCATGCGTGAGTGATCCGTGCAATGACGCGGCCAGAAATCGATCTCCGGTCAGGAGTTTGGAGAGACCAAGAAATTTGGAGAGTACCGGCTCCTTGTTAAAAGTACGAAAATTATTTCAAATTATTTTATTACAACAATTGACAAAACAGAGATTAATAGAGAAATTAATTTATGTTGGCGAAAAGACAACATTAATCGAAAGAATAAGAACTTTTACGCTTTGAAATGTTTACCTAACATTTTGTCATTATAGAATATTTCTGTTTCTGCATTATAAGAATACAGTCACAATATCAAAAATTTCGTATCGCAGGAAATTATTTTTAAAAAATACAATTATTCGTTCAATTATCTAGAATAATTTCAATGGTTATTTTCGTAAAATATTCCGGTTGTTTTGTGAAAGAAAAAATCTCTGAGGTCAGAAGAGGAATAATAAAATTCGACTCTTTTGTTCAATTTTAGTTTTCTTTTTTTCTTTTTTGCTTCAATTTTTGAATCATGAATTCTAAGCACTGGAATGAATCACAAAATAAAATTGGATAAACAAGTTATTTTTTATGAATCGTCAAAATGACATCGATATTGGTGCATCATCTTTAGATTAAATTAAAAAATCTTTTACAGCATCTTTATTTATATATTCCTTCTCAATCACATTTATAAATTATTAAACTCACTTTAATATCACATAGAATTTTTATTATTAATGGTCCATAATTGTTTTAAAGTGTTTATTTCAAAAGAGTTATGTCATTTTTTGACTAAAATTTTTCACAAAATCGATATCAAGTAAGTCCCACTTCAACTTGATCTTTTCAAAAAAATTTGAGCATTGTATTATCGAGACCAATTAATTTCAAATCATAATAAATAGAAACAGTGATATTAAATGCCAATGACCATACTTCTACTTAAAGATAAAAATGAATAATTTTATCAATTTAAATTAAATAAGAAAATGTGGGAAACTGTACAGACAGAGAAAAATATTCACAAATCTTATTTTTCAATCATTCTTAAATATTTGTGCAGTGAAGTAACTTCATGTGTTTCCTTTCTAAATCTAAAAAAAATTCTTTAATTTTGTAAAAAGGCATTAAATTATTAAACAGATTAAAAAACATGTTTTAATTTATTGACTAAGTGACCAATGAGGTCTTTTTAACAATTAATATATAAAAAATTTCTCTATATCATAATTCTGAAGAGATCATTTCTGATAGAGCCATCTAAATTTATATTTATCCAGCTTCGAATATAAATATGCTGCGAATTAAACTCCAATTCAACCTCATCATAAAAGCTAATTCTTCCGCTTCCACCAAAATATAATCCCGGACCTTCCGAATAAATAATAGAAAACACGTGATTGACGCTCTCTTGAAGCAGTTTCCAATCCCAGTTTATTTATTGCTGCTATCTCCCCACCTTCCTCCGCTGGCGCGTCAACCGAAGAGACACATGGCACATATCAGAACTTCTGCCGGTTCCATTAATTCCTTACAAAATAGTCCCGTCTTTCAGCTGACAGGATATCCTTTCTTCTGAAGAGGATAAATAGGTTTCTGAAAGGTCGCTCGGTTTGTGTAAACCATCTCCCTCTGGGCGAGGATGCACGAGTCGGAAGTTCCTCTCATTAAAACTGTCTGAGTGCGTGTCTAAAGTCTGACTTCATTTAAATCGTTTCAGTTTCGAAGTCTTAAGGATTACCGACACCAAAATAAGTTCGCCCATCTGTCTCTCACAAAAGAAACTGCCAAAATCAGTGCTCAGAAGGTTCTTTCGATTATTGTGAGATCTTTATTGAAATTCTTTTGATTATTGTGAGATCTTTAAGTCACTTATAAATGGATTTATTAGAGTCCATTTGACTACCAGCGTATTTCAAGATTCTTTTGTTTTTGAGAGATAAAAGGAAAGAAACGAAGTAAAGGAAGGAAATGAAAAGAATTGTTTATTGATCAATAGCTAATTAACTTTATATTCCAAATTCTTAATGATTATATGAATTCTTATATTTGTCTATTTTGGTTTAAAATATAAAAGAAGAAGAAATGTTCATTTAAATTGTTCTAATGCCGATGTTCCTCACAGGAGTAGCTACGTCTTCCCCGTGATCTGGCCGTCCTGGGCTCAAATCCGGTTGTTCTTTATCTATTCTATATGCAATATGTTTGAATGTAACCCCTTAATCTGATGCGAGGGTAGTTGTTCTGTATGCGATGTCACTATGTAATGCGTTGTCTACTTCTATAAGATCCGTGTGATACTTAGTGGTGCACGGGAATTTCTAAACATTCGATATGTAAAATTCTCTAATATATAGTAGACAAGCAAATTGTAAGAACAATGAACTTTAAAAAATAATTCCGATGGTGGTTTATTTAAAACATTAAAGTACAACATCGCTTATTAATACAATGATTTCCATATTAACTTATTTTACTACACCTAATAATTTCAAAGATAATATAATTAATAAATTGCAGGACTCGTCTTTTTGTTAGTTTTTTGCATGTTTTGCAAAAAAATGTATTTGGGTATGATTACTGTATGCATTCACGATCAACAGGGAAAAACACGTAGAATAGTGCTGACGTCTAAAGAAGCATGACGGAGCGCCGTCATTGGATATTTTTTTGGCAATTAATCGTGAAGACACGATTAAGACACAAACAACTAAAAAACGAATATTTGTTTTGTACATTTCGTAAATATATGTTTTAAACATTGAGGTAAAAATCTGCTATAGAATTTTAAATAGAATCTCAGATCAAATACCTCATTTCTCAAATGTAAGTAATTGCATCTTTGAATAATCGCACTAGCACGCTTCTTAAAGACCGATGGTCAGTCCTTAAAGAGATGTTGTTCAAATTTCGAAAAAAATGTGTACTTTCCTTTGCGAGACTCTATGATGAATTTGACTATTCTATGTTGCAATACATTTAAATTATATTGTTTATGCATTGAATTATAGTATTTGTTTGCATGCAGAATTATAACCAAACGAACACCGACGGCTTCGTGAGTTTCGATGCGAATTTCATCATATCTACACTTTAAACAAATATATATATCTTTATGTATTTAGATATATTCATTTTGCAGTTATTGTGTTAAATTATATTGGGATATATGGACAGACAGTACTTCCTGTGAATGGATTTCATTCAAAATTTGATGCAAATCAACAAATTCGGCATAAAAATTAAACACCAAATTTCGTTTGTCTCACTCAAAGATTTTTTTAGTTATTCAGAGCTCAATCAGATAGACATACATAATTCTAAAAGTGCATTTTAAGGTGGTCTAAAATCTGATGAAATTCGAATCTTCATTTTTGAGTTGATTCTCAAGATGAAATTTTATGACGATAGTAATACTTTCGTTTCCTGAATCGTGAATCGTTGACGATGGGGGCGTGCCCGCTTTACAACGGAAGGAGGAGTGCAGTAGCTTCTGAGGGACGGACCCCTGAGCACCCGAGAGCAGAAATCTGACTTCTAGCTCATATCATATATCGTTTAAAGAATGGATTTAAAAAAACGATTTATCTCATATTAACAGCGTTTTTTAGCTTAGTTATATTAACTTTATGTTTTAAACAACATTAGATTTATTTTATTTAAACCAGCGACGGTCTTCAATCTCATCGAATCTCAAAACTGAAACCCACCGAGTTCGAAGCCGTGACATTACCACAAAGTTAAAGCAGAAATCGGGATCGAAAAATATTTATGGAAAAATAAAACTTCATTTACAAAACAGAAATTAATATTTAACAGCTATTTGCTTCATTTTATACTTATAGAATTCTTCAGAAACTCTGATAACATATTCGAATCTTCCTGACTCCAGGCCCTAATTCGTTCTTTCCTTCGAAAGCAACATTCGTTGTTTTCTTTTCGAAATGCTCTTAAGGCGGAAGAAAACATATTTGCTCTTAAGCCAACTGCCTATCCTTCGCTCGAAGAAGTTGTGAGGGAAAAGCTCTCGAAACATTGCGTCTGTGATCAATACATGACATCCGAAATTTGGACATAGCTCCATCCGCCAATGAAAACAACCTTTTCCATTGTCAGTGCGCTATTGGATTTTCTTCCGGCAGGGAGAAGTTGTTTATTCCATCGTCCCTGCTTCAGTTCGTGTTATTTTATTTGAGAGGACAAAGACACATCGAACAAAATGTACTAACAAAAGAAAGCGGGGAATATGTCTATACATACTGAAAATATTTTTCTGATATCTGCTTAAGTTGTTCGACAACCCATTGAGAACAAATAATTTGAAAGAATCTGTTACTCAACATAAGAGCTTTGCTCTATTGCATTGACACACTTCGTTTCAGAAATTAAGTATTACGTACCACCATTTGAAATATTAAGTACCACCCTTAAGAAAAGGTCCTATCTGTTTTCTGCCCTCTTAACAACTAACAGAAAATATACATAGTTCTTACAAATCTTACGATTAAAGTTACTTGTATGGGGCACATATTTGACTTCCTATGAAAATTAGTTTTTGTAATAATATCACTTTATATTTCTTTCTTGAGATTTAGAACAAGATAATTAATCCTGATTGATAGCAGAGTAAAATTTTCCCTTCACGCCTTTCGGTTCATGGCTCTCTTTGTCCATGGCTATTAGAGAGAAATCCTGATAATAAATAAAAAAATGAGTTTCGTCCATAAGACCAGCATGAAAAAAAGGTAAAGCAGAAGTTAAAGAACTCCACATCTACATTTGCTTAAATCCCATATGATACTCGTAAAGATTTATGTACATAGAGTGTCCCAAGGCGTGAAACAATCTTTTATTTTTCTTAATATTTCATCTGAGCATATACCTCCAATTACAAAATTTCATTGAATAAAGTGGGAATGGATGGCAAATTTTTTTAAAAAAAAATAAATTATTATTTATTTTACATTTAACTACGAACAGAAATTTTTTTACTTTTCTGTCTACAAAATTTGAAGATATATACTTATTTTTAAATTTAGAGGAATTTATCCAAAAATTAGACTAAAATGTTTATTCTAGGAATATTATTCACAACAGAAAAAAATGTGAAATTTAAATATCTGTCTAGTACATCATCCGATCATCTGATGACATTACCTGCTTACAGCTTTTGGAGGAATGGAAAGCAATTTAAGAGAAGGACCACCCGAAATGTCCCAGACATTCACTGGAATGCGGAGTGAGACCCTTCACGTATTCTCTCCAAATTAAGAGCAAGAAAGTGACATTCTAGAATTTCGATGCGTATCAATACTTGTTTTTAAGCAATGGATTGTGACATTCGACACTTATTAAATTGTGTATTTATTAAATAGATGTGAATTTTCTGGTACAAGAAGTGCCTCATCGAAAATATTAAATAACTAAGGGATTCCCCGGTTTATTGGCTTTCTAATTCTCTTTTTCAGTTCAAATTTATTCATTACAGCGTTAAATCTCATGCAAAGTAATATATAACGTATGGTTGAAGATATAATTACAGAACCCTATTATTCTTCTATACGTATATTAAAATGTGTGAATATATATTAACCCGAATAAGAAAAATGATAAGATTGACTTAGTTCTCTTATCCTACAAATCATTTCACCAATCTAGACTTATGTTTTAATCGTCATTCATCATATTAATGACCCTTTAATATTCTGTGTGAAAGCTGTAAAAGATCAATATCGTCACTTTTAACCCTTTTAAAGGAAGGAACCGCCATCCGGTAAATACTCATTCGATAATATTGTAGATTATATCATCGATTTGGTTTCCTACACATATAATTTCTTCAGCAGATTTACGCTTACTATTATTAGAAGAGAGGACATAAAGTCATAACATATGTATTTTTTTTTCTAAATTACAAATTCTAATTAGGAAACAAATCGTTTTTAGCTTATATTATATTACCACTCTGAAGTTGTGCCTTCTTCCTTCCAGATGATAGAATAAGCAAACACGAAATTTTTGATCACGCAGTTGAGTGGCGTTTTATCCACAGGAAGATTAGGGGCCGTGAATTTGAAAGGGGAAATAAAATGGTATTCGTGGAGTGGTCCTGCATTTTTATCTCACAGAGGCACAGATGGGAAATATGGCAGTCGAGCAGCTGCGACTCTCATGCAACAATAAGATAAACGTTGAGTATTCTTTAAAGAGAAGTAACCCTAAACGATGTTCAAGATTGTTATCGGGTCATTAAAGATAGTATCGACATAATGTAAAAATATTCAGATTTCACCCACCAAACACCAACCCAAAAAATATATTAGTTTTACTTTTTTATAAATTTTTTTATTGCATTGCAAACATTCCGAAAAATATTGAAAAATGATGTTAGCCTGTCCTAATTTGTCACAAAAATTCACTACTTTTCTTTAAAAAATCAGTTAGATAGTTTATCTCAAAGTGCATGCAAATAGCAACAACTTTCTCACAAAACAATAGCTGAAAGAAGAAAAAGCACCAGAGTGCAACCTAATTGGTTTACAAACAAATTTTTCTTAAACTCTATTTTATAATTGAAAAATATATCTGAATGAAATTCCAAATTTCCTAAATATAAAAAAAATGATTTCGATGATGTGTCAACGTAGCCAACGGTCGGTGTATTTATATCCTTTTTAATTCTCTTTTGTTATTCTTTTATAGTTATCTCTTTCTGATTCCCTTTCACGAAATCTCATTAAAAAATAGCCCAACAAAAGTATTTTGACTTCGAAATATCGTATGGAATTGTATAACTAAACAAAATATTTCTGCCGGTTGTTTGTTTAATGTTACGTCCAAAAAAGAAAAAAAAACCTGTTTATTTATTTCCTAAACGATTTTGAACCTCTTATCAGTATTATGAAATTCATAGGAATTATATCGGTTATTGGAAATGCCAGGGGAAATAAAGCATATTTAAAATCTAAAGTAATATGGAAGCTTTCGAGAATCGGGCGGAAATTTTTTACGCGTATTGAATGACGATGCTGTGAAAAGAATGTTGGAAACGAAATATTATGCTTTTCGACACATAACGTCCTTAATATCCGAATCAGTGCAGATGCCGGTATGAACGAGTATCGTTGGAAAAGTGTCAATTTCTTTTTGGATGCGAGGGGAATTCTTCATCAAGTGCCGTCCTAAAGGTGAGGAATTTCAATGAGTTTTTCTAAAATATCCATTTGTGACTTAAACCCAAAAACATTTAACATTTTGAAGAAAAGAACATATAACGCCAAACAACTCTTAAAATATTAAATTCAGGAATAACTAAATTACCAAAACTGATTAAACTAATAACTCGCTGATAGGGATAATCACTAATCATAATTAATAGTCAAAAAATAATCCTAATGACTAATAGTGAAGAAGATGATTAAATGAAAGTCGTGCTATTGTCGAAAGAAACCTTTTTTTCCTATATTAGAAAAGTGTTATCATTCTATTTAATTCCATATTTTGAGTATTAAAATCATTTTGGAAACAATGCAATATGCGTCACAAAGAAGCTGTTAATACGCATAATATGTGAGAGAATATATCTCTTTGCGTGCTCTGAGAAAGGAAGGCGTCTCAGTTTTTCCCCTTCATTTACTAACAGTCATCCGTCCAACAGCAACGGACGCATTTTCTTTGCCTCTGATATCACATTGCACAACATTCCGAAAAGAGATCTCGAACAGAGAAAATATTTTTTTTTCTTCCGAAAACTGATTATGTGCAAGTGAATGTCAGTCCATTCGCCCACAATGCCGCCTGTCGGAGTTTCTAATGCCTCCAACAACTAACTGTTTATGGCAAATGCCGAAAGAAAGAAATATCTCCAGAAAGCAAATTGCTTTTGACACCCGTGATGAATGGGCGGAGAACTGTGAGCTCTTGATGGATATTAGTCTTCGCTCACTCTCTCTTTCTCACCCGTGCAGCAGTGGTGGGCCTTCCTTAACCAGAACACTCGAGAAAACTCGACAGGTTATTAAAGCTTGCTGACATGGAAGGAGGTATTGTGGAACAATTCCTTTGCCACAGCGGGACTCGTTGTTACCAGGTTCTTTTATCTTTAAATTAGTTCACTAGTTTATCAGACCTCTCCACCTTCATGCACGTGGGTAAGAGAGTTTCGAATATTTCCTTTTTAAAATTTTATTTCGAATAGTAATAACAACTTATCAAAAGCAATTACATAACTAAATTGCATTGCCTTGAATGAAATTTATTTTTCATCAAGATTCCAATAACATTATTACTGCGCGGTTAAATAATTGTTCGTAAGAATTAGGGAAAGCGACAGATACAGTGAAATTTCCCATGAGTGGCGGCCTGAACTGTAAATTTGTCTGAGATAAGAGTTCCACGACGGTAACTAATCTGCTAAGAGAAGTCTTACTACGACTGCAAATGAACCTGTTGGAATGAGTTATTTAGAACCATCTCATGCGAGATATTTTAATTATTTTCAGATTTAAAACCGAATTTTAGACTTATGCAGCCAGGAAATCTTCTTTACCATGGCAATATAAATCGATTTTAACTTTTTTCAAATGCTGTCTGAAGTATTTTCGCTTTTTCGTTGATTGATTTCAAAAATATTTTTTTTAGTTTAAGAAAGGGTGGGTTGTACTTGAAGTAGCTTGGCTTGTCATCAAGCGATCTCCGTCATGGAAAAGTGATATTGAAACTTGCTTTGCGAACTTGTAATCCCAATCCACTTTAACTGACGTTGATCTGAACGAGTAAAACTTTACTACATCGCTCCACCACTCTGCAGAGAAATATTTTCCTTGATGTGAAGTATTATTGAAGAAATATCGTGAGACAAACACTACGCATTCCTTAAAAGTACCGGTTTATCGGTCAGTTCCTAGAATCGGCGACAGTTTATACTTGTTTTTTATTCGTCTTTAAGAGGTCAGAATTCATCGCAGTTAGTACATAAAATGATGGAGTGAAAAATAAAATTTCTGGAGTCTCTCACTTATAAATATTGAAATTGACTGACCAACAGATATTCTCTTAAATCTTTAGAAATTCGAAAAGTTAAGTAAATATAGATCATAACTTTTCAGAAGTTTTAGTAGCATTTATATTTCTAAGACTACTTTTAATTCATATGGAAGGAATAAGTGGATTCGTAGTTCTCATCGAGGAACGATCGCACATAATCTCCTGTTTTTATTTGTTGATGAACAGATTATTCATTGTTTTGTAAATCGAAACAAAACCTTTCTTCTTTTAAATTCAAATAGATTTGCTTGGAAAAGAAGATGTTTTTGCCACAGGTAGCTTTTAATTTGAGAAGGCGTATGCATCTATGTTTATGTTGCCTTTTTGTTTGTAAACTAAAGTCAGGATTTAAATTCTTGTTGAATGGTGGTGAGGCTGTTTTAGCATTTCCTATTATACGAATATAATGTGGTAATTTGAACATAGATAATTAACTAGAAACAAACAGCTTTTCGTATCACTTGCAAATGTGATTGGTTCATTAAGCTATATTTTCAAAATAATGTGTAAGTTGATGTTTGCTGATTTTTAAGCTGATTTACGATTTCCTTTTGCTGCCCGGCCTGGTAATAAATATAAATATTTTATATTAATGATCTTGCCATCAAAAAGAATACATAATGATTTCCCACAGCAAAACCTACTACTGGAGTTCAACTACTGTTTCTAAAAGGACTAAGTGTGCTATTGTTTAGTTTTCCTAATCAAGTAAAACCTTTAAATTTCCCCAAAGAACAATAATTAATTAAATAATAAATATTATAAAATACCAAAAAAGCGCAACATTCAAATACAGTAACGCAAATAACAAATCTAAATAAGTAAATTTAAATTACGAAAAAAAGGAAAAGAATTTCGTGATGCCCCAAGAGCCTCGTTTCTTGCCGCTTTGTGCGTGTCCTCCCGAGACGTGTCAATTCTTTCTCTACTGAATCTGCGTCCGCTTTTAATTTCTTCCGGGAAATTGCTTTTTATGGCTGATTTTCTATAGCATCACGCGCTCATTTATACAGCCTAAGCAATTCGCTATTACCGCAGTTTTTGCTCTGAAAGTCCTTTTTGTAGTAACAATTTAATTTCAAATCGTCGCATTAAGAAACGAAGATGTAATGTTAAAGATCAAAAGAATATGATAAAAATATTTTTTCTTGAATTAGAATGTTTCTTATCAATAATGAAAAACAAAAAGGTTCAATTCACTTTAAGTATGTTGTTTTTATGTTTGCAATAAAACTAACTCGAGAGGAATTGTCTCAAGAAAAAGAATTCTCGAAAACTCAGCCAAAAATGGGCAAGGAGATTTTACCTTTAAGTCAAGAAATGTGTAATGGAAATTGCGCTTTTTAATTTTGTGTCTATAAAGTAACGATCATTTTATCTCTTCTGAAACTATATCCTCTCATCGATGAATGAGTATAAAATTGAATTCGAGTATCGTTACCCATTTTTGATTAGAAGAAAAAACCGTTGGTGAAAACACTAGCTTGTAAGAAATTTGATACAAGGATAAACTAACACAGACGGAGATAAACCATTCAAATTTCATTCTATCTAGTGATGGAAAGAATTAGAATGCTACAATTCCCGAAGAAGGTTCGTTGAATTTATATGCTGCGATATATTTCGTTAAATAATATTATTCATTTCCTTTACAGAAAATTACCCAATTATTTACATTGTAAAAATATTTGAAAGTTAGAAACTTTTTTAATGAAAAATTAGAAAATTTTCAATAAATCTTTTTAAATCCGGGCCGTTTTTTTCTGTTAATAAAGTTTTTGTAGTTTTTCTTTGGACAATCCGTAAATGTTTATTATTTTCGGTGAAAGATCAAATGGTTGAAAGCGATAAGATTATTATGTTGCTTAGGATGATGCTTTTAAAATATATCTATACGATAAATATATCAATATATAAAGGTCAAAAATAGATTATTTTTAAATTTCTTCATGTGAATATAATTTAATTTTTTTGAAAAACTCTCCGTGTACCCCTCTTTTAACTTTAAAAAGGAATCCCTATTTTTATAAAAATAGTTTCTTGTTCTTAGAAAACTCGTGAATGCGGGATTAAAAAAATTCGTAAGTACAGGTTTCAAAATATTTGAAACAAATTTACTCTCTGCCGTTTTGTTTTCAAATACGCGTCGTGTATCCTATCTCAAAATAGAGTTAATATTGAAAATCTTTTGTCCATATGTTTTCTAAAACCAAACATCTGTCTTACCTGTCATACATTTCACGGGATAAAGAAAATGGAAAAATGAAAGCAAAACAAAGGGAGCACATTTAAACTTTTTTCACATTTTATAAAGTACATAAATCTCTCTCCCTTCCTAAAAGAAAGAAACTTCTGTAGAGCCTAAAAGCGGTTCTCCTCCTGGTCCATGTTTTTTTAAGGACACTTAGAGGTAAATTCATGCTTTAAATACAGGGAGAGCTTTATTTTATAGCGCATTTTTGTCCTGTGGTCGTTTTTTTCTCTCTTTTTCTCTTTTGCCTGGAGGACAAGAGGGCGGCACAAATAATAAGAATAACACAAGGGCAAGGGAGGTAGAAGAAAATGCTTCTTCGGACTTCGGAGAAAAGATTCTCCTGGGGATTTCGGGATCTTCTTTTTTAACTTCAAAGACACAGCCTTAGATTCTCTTCCAGGATGTAGCGGGGGATTTTGCAGCGGTCCGTTATAAACTCTTAAAGTTCTTTTCTGAGGTAGTGTCTGTTTTTTTTTTGTTTTGTTATTTTGAGTTTTTCCTATTTCCTTCACTTTCCCCGGTGAAATTAAGTCTTTATTTTACAGAACGAAAGAGAGGAAATAAAACAAAGGACCGTAATAGGTGTTCTAGACATAATTCAGCTCCAGGCCTCTTTTGTGGTGTGTTTTCATGGATTTGGAAAATGGGACTTGAAAAACCGTTAATTCCTTGAATGAGCGTTGGAAAACATAAGAGTCATTTGAGAAAGAACTTTAAAGATATCTCCAGGGAGCTTAATATCCCTCTTGTTATAAATATTTAGGAGATTAAATGTCTCTTCATTGAAGAACTTGAAAGCATCAACTCTTTTTATTATGTGAACCAACTGAAACTGATTTAACAGTATAAATTTTTGTCCAGATTTAATCTTTTAAAAGCTTAAGTTTGTGAAATTGTTTGTTTGGTTATAAAACTATTTTTTTTTAACTTTCTTCGTAAACCAAAAGAGCATGTCTTAATGAGCTTATAGAAATTTATGAGTAAAAAGCATTTAATTTATCTGCTAAAATGAATGTTCTTAAGTATGCTATATTACATAACGTAATAAATATTATAGCAAAATTATTTTTTAAAAAAAGAAATGCGTTTAGAAGCACATCAAATGAAAAATTTTCAATGGCATGTTGCATGTTTAATGTTAATAAATTTGTAATAATTACTTTTTTTAACGTCTATTATTGTTGAAATGCTATTTATTAAAATATAATTGCTTTAGTAAAAATGAACATAATTGA
Organism: Argiope argentata; assembly: GCA_026289955.1. Classification (NCBI taxonomy): domain Eukaryota; kingdom Metazoa; phylum Arthropoda; class Arachnida; order Araneae; family Araneidae; genus Argiope; species Argiope argentata. The sequence goes on along the minus strand of JAOUZG010020767.1, from coordinate 6,789,083 downwards.
AAAAGAGTAAGTCATTCCTAATTTTATTCGATCAGTCTTGCCGCCTCTTTGGGCGTTTCTTCACTTTCCTAAACATATGCAAGAAAACCTTCACAACCTTTAATACGTTGATAAGCTGCAAAGGCAATGCATTCATTTAATTCCACGACAGATTATTTTAAGAGCTTTATTCCAACGGACAGGGAAGAGGATGCAGTTTTCAAGACACACAAAGGAGTTCTGGCAATTTAACAAGTTACACTCTGCAATTAACGTAAGTACTCGGGACGAATTAATCCCTGTAATTTCTTGTTTCATTAATCCCGCAGAGTGAAGAAGGTCAGCCTTCCGGCATCTAAAGGAGCGGACGCGGGATTTCAATTAACACTAATGGAAATCTCAAAAACAAGGCATATTTCGCTTAATTATGATTGCAATGCAACGAATAAGATATCGGCAGAAAAGTGTGCGAAGGAACTGCTTTGCAAGCTTAATTAAATCCGTAATTAAGTTAATTAAGATTTCGACAAAGTTCTGATGCTTTAGCAATAGCAAACTAGGATCTTATTCAACCCATTAACCTTTCCACAAAGATTTGTTTAAAATATAACGTCACATTCTACGTATGGCATACGCTAATAAAAGAGAAAGAAAATTTCTTGTTTCTCCTACTACTAATAATAAAAATGAATGCCCGCGTGTTGAGCCCTAGTCATTGTTTTGACGTTCTTCTGGCAAACGATGTAGGGGGATCTACCACATTTAGATGGTTAGGATTCATTTTCAAAACTGATTAAGTTTCTGCATAAAAGGTCACTTTTAATAAATCATTGATTTTTTTTGTACTTAAAGCTAATTAAGGATAGAATGAACCGATTTTTAAAAACCACAAACTTTTAAACGTTGCTGGCTTTTGCTGTGATATAATTGAAACTGTATATATTTAAGTAGATAATTTTTGAAACATAAAGGGCATAAAACCGAGAAATGTTATTCTAAAAAATTTTAAAGTGTATCAAAATTTGAAATATACAAATATTTGGTTAACTAAATCATTAAAATGAAATTAAACAACATATTTAACTTATGCCATTGGTTTTTATGAACTTAGCAATCTTCATAAGAAATTTATTTACAATACTGAAAGTATTCTGATTGACAAATAAAGAACTCTATTACGTTCCGTACTTCTAATTTGTTTTCCATTTTCATTTTATACTAATTTTAAGTTCACGTCTTTAACAAATCTTTAACTTTGTATGAACGCTTTTTACTTTATTCTTCTTTTATTTTCTGCATTTAATTTTTGTTTATGGTATTAAGTGCAATGCAATAAACTAATTTAATTTATAAATCTTCTTATACTTGAAGTAAAAAAAAATTCACATTTTTAACAAATATTGCTTTGGGTTTAAAAAAAATTGAAATTCGAAACGATTCTATCATTCTTATTTTTCACACTAAGTTTCAGTATTTTTTTTTTTTTTACTAACTCTTTTAAAATTTAATAAGTTAGACTACTTTCCACTAAGAATTTTTTTATCTATAAGTAGAAAATCCCAAAACTCAATACATATTAACTTTGTTTATGGAAGCAGATTTTTTGTAATTTCGCAAAGATGAATTAAACGTATCTATACCTGCAACTTATATTCATTTAAACGTTTCCAAAATTATAGATATAAAATATTATATATAAAAATTATTTTATATTTATTTTGATTTTGTATATTGCATTCTGGTGATCTTTTTCAATGTTTTTAAGATTGTAGATGATACTTAAAAATAGCTTAAGTAACTATTTTAAATGGTTTATTTTTATCCACTTTTGGATGTTGAAATGGCATAATTTTTCTTAACTTGGCAGAAAGATAATCATTCATGAAACTATGGTATTTCCTAAAATTAAAATTGGGCTTAAAACATTGCTAGCAAAAGGTGAAATTTTATTATTGCGTACCTTTTGGAAATAATGTAAACTTATTAATAAAAAACAAATTGAATTGAA
>JAOUZG010020767.1:6716003-6752096 GCA_026289955.1 Argiope argentata | reverse complement strand
TATATATATATTGCTTCAGAGCGTGAACTCGCAAAAACTTTTTCCATCCTTTACTTAATTGATTTAAATTGCAAGAGCATGCTAAGTTCAGAATATGGGAAAATATTTTTAAAAAAATTTCCATTTAAGTCGTCTAACAGGAATTAGATTCTTATGACTTGGTTGATGTCAGGGTGGGCATTATAGCTTGGCGATGACGAAAATTCGTCATCGCCCTGTGTCATCTCCCGCATATCGATATTTTTCAACATATGATATCATTATTTATGTATAGCAATTATGAGTTATAAGCAAGGCATCTCATAACATATTGATTCATGAAAGCGACTGCAAATGAAAGGAAGTTTCAATTTATATAATAAAAATGTCTGTTTTCTCATGAAAAAATAGGTCGAAAATTATTTTGTTAAACAATAGCCAAAACCCTTTCTGCATGCTAAACAAACGTTTTTATTTATTAAATTATGACAATGTTGGTAGAAATATTATCACATTCTGTATGAAGATCAATAAGATTGAAGATCAACAAGAATAGGCAGCACTTGGTAACCAAAATGAAAGGGAAAAAGTCAATTAACTGTGAATATTGATTGCATCGTGATTTATCGTGAACTATTATTCAGGATCAGGATTTCTATAGATCTCTATTTTTTGAAATCGACTTTTTTATAAACTAAAAAGGGACTCATCTCTAAAAAACTAAAACTCTCGAAAATTAAATAAATTAATAAAAATAATAGCTTTTAAGTAACTAGATCTGGATGCTCACTCATCAGATAATTGATAGAGATGAAAGCATCAACTGTTATAAAATCGGAGACGATATTACTTAAAATTAAATATCCATTTGAAATACAGAAGATGGCAAAAGGGGAGAGTGCTTCTGTGATGCTTTATTGACCAAATAACGGTCAGTGTTGTCTTGAAAAAGAGCTTTTAAAGATTCAACTTAAAGTTAGTTTAAATTTAAATTGTCCACTCTACCGTCATAGCCATGCTGGGAGAAAAATCTATCATTTGTTAAGAGAAAATGTGTCTTGTTCGTCGTCATTTTTTAATCATATACGCATAATATGTCTCAACCAAAAATAATATTCTTGTAATTAAACATGATGCCTTTATGAATAGAAAATTTGTTTGCTCGAAAATAAGATTACAAAAAGCACAGAAATTAGAACTTTATTCATGAGTAATATAGAACAGTAAATAAAAATTGTTAAACATTAAAAACAAATACTTACTTTAAATAGCATATTTAATTTTTTTTAAAGACACGAAAAAATCGTTTTTACATTTCTTATTGTGAGGATCTATTGAAGACTCAGGAGATGCCGTATAAAAACAAAGATTTTTTTATATGGCAACTAATAATGGAAACATTTTATGAAAATTGGAATTTTAAGGTAAAAAGAATTCGTAATCAAGTGTAAATGGAGAAATCAGTGACCAAAAGCGTACTTCCATTTATTAAACATGAAAAACCTAAATCACATTTTGAAGATTCAACAGATAAAAAAAATTACTCTGGAGAATCGTATAAAAGCAACAGCATTGGTTAAACATGAAAGTACTTCGAGCGATTAACGCCATTACGAAACTTGCTTACAAAAGCGCTCACAAAAACATTCGCGATCTTATCAATTCCCATCTTTCCTGGGAAATTTAATAACGCTTTTATTTCTTTAGATGATTATGGCAACAGAATCAAAATGAATCTTGAAAAAAAGAAAGTATCCTTCAAGACGCGAAGTCATTAACTTATCCGCATTTTCTGGTAATAGTTTGGAAGTGAATTATGAAGCATTATTAAATCTGGCAACTTCAGTAGGACTGTCCGGATTTTCTTCAAACAAGGGGAAGAAGAAAAAACTCATTTTGATAACAGGTTTATGATGATTGCAATTTAGCAGAAAGTACTTTCATGATGACTTTCGTATGAAATACTGCCGAGAAATAACTTGATGTACCTTGTGATTGCAGCGAATTGCCGAATGACATGTCTAAACAAACTACATTTTTTAAAGTGGTACTTAGTTTAAATCAAAGCTATTATCTTTGTGCAGTAAAATAAATTGAAATCTTTTCGAAGCCATCAGTATGTGTATTTTTCCTTGTTAGATAACACGCTAAGTCGGTAACATATTAAGAAACATAAAAGGAAAGAATGTTTATTCCTCTTTCATATATTTTTGTTTTTCCAAATAGGGTATAAAGTTTTTATGCATGATTCTGTATTCAATTCGTGAAAGAAATATATAATTATATTTATACAAAACATAAATGCATAAAATTCAATTTTCTTTTTGGATTCATAAAGGAAATCAAGAAAATCATTTAGCTGACCATCGAATGCATAAAGGAATTGAATACATTAACTCCACATTCAATGCAACAAAAAATAATTAAAATGTTTTTGTTAATATTACTATAATCGTTTAACTGATTCGAGCTGTGAACCTTAATGAAGATTTATTTTTTTTTTCTTATTGTATCGATGTTTATAAAAAAGTCAATCGCTAGGATAATCAGCATCTCACCAAAACGGAAATTATTATAATTAAGATAGCAATAATTTCAAAAATGATTAATTCTTAATACAAATAAAAATTGGTTTTTCAAGGATACTATTGAAGTTTGAGGTAACAGAATGGAAATCAAACCGGAATCTTTAATTCCAGATGTTGAATTTCCCATATTAATGGGTATTTTCTGAAAATATAAGGATTAACTTTCTGAACTCGCTGTTAGTGATTTTTCCTACCGAAACTTGTTTAATCGTTTCTGAATTTTGCTGTAGATAAACTATTGTTTCGAAAAGGCTTGATAAAAATGAAAGAAAAAAAGAAAGAAAACCTAATCAAGCGGGAAACAGTTGTTATATAGAAAGAAAACAAAGTGAGGAATTTCTTTGTAAAATACATAAATTTTTTTTAGATGTTTAAATGGGCTTCGTTAATATAATGAATTTCATAGACTTTGTTAATTAATGTATTTTTTATTTTTTTATAAAAGCTGTAATTTAATAAATCTTTTGTTACTAAATCGATTATGATAATCGATTAAATAATTATAGTTCAGATAAATATTAGTACTTGTTTATTTCCACTAATTCTGTTTTAAGCTGAATATAAGAGAAAACAAAACATTTAAAGTTCGTAATTCTGTTAAAGCATTTTTAGTCCCAGTTGGCTTAGTTTGATTTATAACACTTTTCGCAAATGATTTTTCTCAAAAAGGATAAGCGTCCAAACGATTTTCCCCACTTTCGAAACTTGCTGAAATTTTGTCGTTTTATTGAGTTCTTTAAATTCTACTCCGCTGATATCCAAGTGATCTTCTATACGGTTGCATTTTTGAATATTTCTATATGTATAGTCTTCAATTTTTAATATAATTATGTAAGCAATTAAATATTAAAATTATTAGCAACAATAGGCTACTTTTGATTAATCTTAATAATCAAGGATATAAACATATTTTGCTAAGAAAAGGAATTATAATTGACGGCATCTTTTTTTATTTGCAATTAAATATGAACGATTGCACGGAAAAAGCTTCATCTCTACTATGGATATTTTTGGAACCTTTCGGTTTCACAGTTTCATTTAGGTGGTTCATTCGTCAGTATTACTTTGGATATTCTGTTTAGATCATTCTTGGCTTAAGAAACTTAGAAGTAGTTTATCTAAACAATTTATGAACCATCACATTGTAATCTTCTTTTTACGCAGGTTTTTATGCTTCATTAAGATGCAATTTCAAAATCTATCCATAACTCGAAAATATCGAAATTAAATGCCAATACTTTTGCTGATGAATCATTAGTTTTGAAAATACTAAAGCAGAAAATAATTACTTCAATGAAAATTGAAAGAGAAGCGAAAGAAAGTAAGACGGGTTTATCAACACTTAAATAAGCCTGAAAGTATTTTCAATTATTTTCTATTTCAACAGTTTTCGTTCGAAACTTTTGTTTTCAACACATATTCATTGCTATTTCAATTTAATAACTAAAAAAACAGAAAGAAAGTCTTGTAATTATTAGCGGATTTTGTTCGAAAGACTTTTAATTGCTATGTAGAATATCTCATTTTTATGAGCGTATTCTTATTATTGCTCTTTTTTAAAATTTCACTCCCCACAAAAATATTTTCATCCATTTATTTTTTTGAAATATCATCACAGCAAAAAGAAGATAAAATCTTTTCAAAATGATTTGCCCAATGGCAGATCTGATTTCTCTTCCAAAGAAAAGTTTCGAATGAAGACTTTTATTTCTTCCCCCTTTTCCGTGATTTGTTATCCTCTATCTTGTTAAATTAAAAATGAAAAAAAATAGGAAGGGACTGTTATGAAAGATGTGTATTTAAATAAAAAGATATTTTGACGGATATCTTTGTTCCAGATATTCAGTTTCTGGAACAGCACTGTATCATTATAACTAAGTTTTCACCTCACAGGATTCTAATCTTGAACCATTTCTTTCACAGTTTTGGAACATATGAGCACTATAAAGATCGCTCATCGATACTGCTCATTCTTAAAAGAACATTATTTTCTTTAAAATTCTTCTTTGTCTTTTCTTCCATCAAGTTCCTGGCATTCGTTTTTCTAAACATATGCTGTTAGTTCACATTTTCGTTTGTTCTGATGATTTATTTAATTATTAATTAAATTATTTAAATATATTAACCAAAACAATTAACTGTATTTATATAATAGCATTAAAATTTCTGAATAGTGTTTACACTGAAAACATCGATCATGTAATATTTATTATAAATACTTCAAATGTATTTTAAAATTAATTTCCTTTAATTTTGCTCATAAATTTCATTCGTGCCACATTTAAATATTTTAAAGTTTTTTACGAAAGTGACTCTCTTTTAAAGCATGATAGGTGAAAAGAACTTGCAAACATTCACGCTGTTTTGAAGAAAAATGAACATAAATCTTTAAAAAAAGACATGAAATTATTTCAAACAAATTCAGAGCAGTAAAAAATGTGAAAGAGTAATTTTAAAATTAAGAATGCACTTATCAATGTATGAAGAAGATAAATTATTTTAAAAGTGAATTTGACGAAAATGATTTTACAAAAGCAGGATATTCTGGTAGAAACGCTCTAGAATACTTTTAATTACGTTATTTTAATTTTTCCATGATAAAAAGTCTGGAAATGTCAGACGCTAATAATATCTATCGTGATTTTATATCTTAATGCTGTCTCTGCTTTACACTTTTATGATTTGCACAATTAAAGGTGTATCTTTTCTTTTCTCCCTGACAAAAGTATTCGTATGAGATTCAATAACTATTGTTTTTAAGCCTTGATAACTTCACAATGGCAACCCAGGGTTTTATAGCGTTTTCCTATTTCCTCCGTGTTAGCAACGAATAACAGAATTCTGATTACGCTTATAGAAAATCCATGTCTTAACGAAGAATAGGGCTTTGGTGCTGTCTCCTTGAGCAAAAATCATTTTTTAAAAAATGGTTAATTTGAAATTAATATATATTTTCTGAGAAATTTCACCTTGAAGAAAATCGCCCTCATATTATGTTCTTGATATCTACGAATGCTCTAAATGGTGTAAAATATCTGCACATTTAATTTTCTTATCGTATATTAAATACTTTAACTTAATTTTTAAAATAATATTTATCCTTTGTTATAATAATTTCTTAATAATTCTTAATAACATTGTTCGATTTTGAGTTTTGAAATATATAACTTCTTATTCTTCTGGCGCTAATAAAGGCATTTTTTTGAAACTTTTTTGTTCTTTTTTTCCTACTTTGTTTAATGTAGCTAGTTATTTTTATATAGCGTGGATATTCTGTCTGTCTCCTCTCATTTTTGAAATATTATAATTGTTACTCTTTGAAAACACAATTCAATCTTACAGCTCCCATAGGGATTAAATTTATAGTCATGTATTTCAAAAATATTTCTTTTTGAAATACATGACTATAAATTTAATTCAATCTAAAATTCCGTATCCTCAAATAGCTACTAGATGACCTTACATGTACGAAAATGCATTTATTTAAATTAATGCTTTTAATAATAACAAAGTACTCAAAAGATATTCGAATGTCTTCCTGTCTTCGAGATTAAATAACTGTTTAAAAATTCGCAGTTCTAATATATGAGGAAAATGGATACAAAATTTCAAAATTATATCTTTACAATTCACATAGCTTCTCAGGGTGAATGAAAGCGCCTAATCAAACATTCCAAATAAATGAGAAAGGCTCTATTTTGTCAAGTGATTATTTATGGAGGGAATGAATACACCATCGAGTGTTCATATTAACTAGAATAGTGCTCGTTCCCAATGGATATTTATGCCAGGTACCCCCTTTGATAGGCTATAAAATGCAGCTTTGTTATATTATATGTCAGATAGAACCACATTTAAATCCCGAGCAACGCTATTGATTGATCTTGTTGCATCTCCTCAAAATTTGAATATGAAATATCAGATTTGGTTTGCCATTGAGAGAAGTCAGGAAAATTAACTGGAAATGTTACTTTGCACTCTCGAACCCTATTAAAGAATTTTAGACTTACTGCATTTCTGTAATATTGTCATAAATCACGAGGAAAAGAAATTTTAATCTGAAGCTTTTTGACAATTTTTTTTCATTATTTATTTTGGAATGATCAAAGAAGCGAAATTATTTCCGTTCCGACTTTTCCTTCTATATTTTAATGATTTCTCCTTAAAATCGCTCATAAATTCGGATTCAGTCAATGGCAGCAGTACTGGAGGATTTCCTAATTACTCTTCCGTAGCCGATGTACCTTGACGAAATAATTTTTAAGGATTTCTTATTTACACGACTTCGAAATATTTAATATCAGTCCGCTTTTATTAAATTAATTTTAAAATAATTCAAATAAGTAAAAAAGGACCCAGAAGCTTAGAGTAAGTTTATGTGTATATGATGACCGTAAGTTCCTGAAATTCATTTCCCTTTTGCATTCTTTTATAGCTAATTTTTTGAAACTTTAGTTTCCTACGTAATTTAGCAACAAAAGATGGCCTTGATTTCTCCACCCGATCAGGAGGTGAATGGTACACAAATCTTAATGGCCTGTGTACAAAAAAATTGTACAAAAGGTTTGTCGCCGATGTCTACAGAATGAGTAATAATGCAGTAGATACCTTCTGTAAAAAATCAATTTTTAACCTGCAAGTCATCATAAAAAGTCTACCAGATAAAACTAATTTGCTTGAGAAGGAACTCTTCATTCTTATGATGGAATTCTCCTCCAAATACTTCCAGAACAGCATCTAACAGCAAAGATTTAGATGTCTTTTATGACTATATTTTGATGTCACCAAAAGACAAACATCAACGCACTCCATTGATAACAAGCACTTGCTTCCCATTTTCAGAAGCAGTTTTGCCGATTCTTTTATTAAACCGCTATTAAGGAAGCACTCAATATGTATTTAAAAACATTATTAAATAAATAAAATTTTAGAGTACGATTCTAAAATTTTATCCAAAAATAAATTTGATCGCAAATCCATACCTAAGATATTCACTTGTTTACCAGTTGTGAACATTCATTAATGAAAAATCAGAGCATTATTTTTACCTAACTATGCTAAACTTAACGGAATGACGTTCACGTGATACTTCTCAACTTTTAAAAACCGTCAGCTGGTGCGGTTGTATTTGGATTTTTATAAAGTTTTTTTCTGACCTTCATTTTCACTGAATCCACCGCTTTCTACATTCAAAATGGATTTTTTTAAATAAAAATGAAATCATTCGGTACAAAAAAAAATGTGCTTCATTTTTCAGTTTGAAAGTGAAGATATAATATTTTTATGAGAGAGAAATCCTAGATAGGATGGGAAAGTTTGCAATATATAGTAAATGTCGGTAATTTACGCATATTGATAAAAAGGTAAAAGAACAAAAAATGAATCAAATGTTCAAAGAGAGTTCCATTTAAATAAAGCCCACACATAAAATAATTTCAAAAAATGGCATTTATATTTCAAACTGGCTTTAATGAAAAGCAGTTGCGATTAGTGCTTTAAAGACGAAAGAAATTTAAACCTAACAAAACCTTTCGATCGCGCAAAGTATCTATATATTTGCAAAAGTGCAGAAATAAATATGTTTAGAAAATTGTTTTAGGTTTTTCTTCCTATATATTTAAAATTATACACTGCAAAATAGTTGCAATCGATACTGTGGCAAAAGAAGTGCAAATTTTTACTTCTACTGTTTTTATAAAGCAAACATCTTTTAAAATTTAACAAAAGTTGAACTATTTTTTTAAATATATTTATTAAGTTGTCCTTGTTTCTGTGGCCAATAACGTTTCTTGGAGGTTCTTAATATTACCTCATTTTATTGTATACATATCGTTTTTGTGCAATAGTTCCATAATCAACATAGCTATTTGAAATGAATATAATTTAATTAAAAATTTTATTTTACAAAATAATACTCTGCCATACAATCTTTAGATTATGTCGCTATTCAGATGCATTTTCCCCAATATTTTTATTTTTGTTTTTGGGTGCCTAAAGAACTAAATGCGCCTAAAACTGGAAATTCAAGCGCGAAATTTATTTTGTCTGACTGTTACAAATTAATGTGTTCAAATGTATAGTAATGTATAGATAATCTACCGAGGGCATTAATTTCAAATAAGTACGAAAACTCCAGAAATAATAGATATTATTTGTATGGAATAAATAATTCTCTTTTGTTTACAAGTTCGATAACTTGCATCGTCTGCTCTGGCGAAAAATGAATTCTCTCATTCCAAGAGAAAAGGCAAAAAGACGAGAATTTCGGAAAGCATCCCATCATATAGCGATATTAAAGAAATTTCGATAAAAATAGTAAAAGCTTCCCCAAGCAGAAAAATTGGATTAGTTTTATTGCAATTATCATCAAATGGAAATTATTTCCATGTTCTGGAACTTTTGACGAAATCGTGTCTTTTTCGAATGAAAGGATTTGAATCACTGAGTGTGTGGCGGCAGGAGGTGATTTTCCCGCACTCATAAAAAAAAGCTTTCAGATCCAAAGGTTGTTTCCTATCTACATGGGAATGAGAGAATCGTTAATAATTATCCTTTGATTAAATTAATGAAGTAATGGTGTTTCCTTTTTTGTTCTAACTTCGTTAACTCGATGGGGAAATTTGATTAATGAAAGAAAGGTCGGAATGGCTACCTGCCGATTACGACTGCGTCCATCATGCGAGCGAAGTTTGTAATGCCCGATTCTGCGTGATATAATAATGAATTCATTTAACTTTCAAACGTCAATTTAAAAAAATGGTTGATAGCTTAATCGATTGGAAATCGGTGATATACCTTGTAATGGCTAATTATACATTCGATGCTACCTTGATTTAACTTATCTTTGATCAGTAAAATTTTAGATACTTATTTTAGATATAGTGTTGTTATTATTTTGATAATTATTTTCTAATTATTCCCTTTTGACATATAGCACTTTAATTTTACATGTAAAGCTGACGTAATGAATGATGCCTAACTACATATATTTTAAAGTTTCATGGTTCATATTTGCGGTTGACGATATTCATTATCTATTTCATCTCCATCTCTAAATAAATTTGTTTTTTATAGTTATATAGTTTCTTCATCATCCTTATTTTGAATCAAAGTTGGAAATTTTCAATTTTGTGATTATTTTTTTAATATTATAGATATATCTTTACTATTACCCTCACTATACATAAACAGAGATTCTATAATATTCTTCACCTGCTGCATTTAATAAAGTTCTCAAATAGATATTAATTTCTTTAGTGAAAAGTTCCTGCATTGGTGCCGCTGTGTCTTCTAGATTCAAAAATCATAAGCTCGGTCCTCTCTAGTAATGCAGCATTTTCCCTTAGTTGTTTAAGTGGCAAATAATGTTTCAACAAGATGCAGGGAGATTTCGCGCTCCGGCAAAAGTTGAGTTTTAATAAATGTCCGTGGATTCCTTTTCCAGGCTTTCATTTTGATTTCCCAAAAGGCAGGGCAAGGTTTCTCAAATGAAACATCCGTCTCAGTTTTAAGAGACGCTGCAGAATATTAAATAATGATGCTTTTAATTCCCCCAAGAATCGCTAAACGTCACAGTAACAGTTTAATTTGAAAGCCCCATTTAAATAAAGTATAAGCTTTTTATAAGTGTCTTTATACTTGTAGTTTTTTCTTTCGTTTTAATTATCCTTTAAAAATTGTCAAAAAAAATTGAATGAATATTAGAAATAATCCTGAAATGAACATATTGATTTAAGCATATAGAACTAAGTTTTAAAAAAGTTTCGAATTTGAAACGAGTTAAATAAAACTAACAGAATTTTGAAGTGAAACTCTGAAGGATGAAATGTGAGCAGTATAATCATATTTAAATATAATTTTCCATTTTCACAGTCTCGATAAAAAACATTTTCATACCAAATATTATCCCTCTTTACTTAATGCCCTTTTATCAAGAACATACATCTTCGACAAACTACCAGAAATGCCCCCCCTACCAGTAAAAACCTAAATCTTCTTTAAATCCTTTCTATTTCAATCTGACCAATATTCATGCATTCCCTATTCTATGTTTCGTTTCAAATTTTAATAACAAACATTTTTCTATTTAATTTACCCCAAAATAATATAAGGTGATATATTAATATCAGCCTTAGTATTTGAGCTATTGGAAGTCCGATAAATGATATCGATGTACTGTATTCTGCCATTTTATACTCTTAGCATTTTTTTAAAATTATTATATTAAAATTTGTTTATGTATAATGTACTCGAAAATACATTTTTTTTAACAAATATGAACTGCAATTCAGAATATTTGGCTTTGTGAGAAAACTCATAATCCTATGAAAAAAAACACGCTATCTTCATAAATTCAAATTTTTAAAAATTTGTAGCGTTTATTTATAATTTAACATTTATTTATTATTTTAATTTGTTTATAACAAAATATTAATTAGTGATGATTGTCTTAAAGGTGACTGTTAGCAGATTATTACATTGCATTATAATTGGTTTCAAATAATATTTTTTACTACTCTTAGATTAATATGAAGCACATTTCAGCAATTGTCATTTCCTGGTACATTTTAATTTTTCTAATAATTTTTTAATTAAAATAGTGGAAATATGTTTGAATAGTTAAAGAATATTTTTTAAAGTTCAATATATTACTCTGTATGCATGTTTCAGTTTAACAAAATGCGCAAAGGTAAATTCAATGTCATTGCCAGTCGATTATCTTGCGAAAGGACAAAGCATAGGTTTTATCGCTTTCTCGGCAAAACTGTTTCATTTCTAAAAATAAAATATATATAAAAGATATTTTGATTTTATTATTCTAACCATCGAAAAATTAATAAGTAATATTTTATGTCATCTTATCTTTATCCCTTCTATCTTTATCTTATCTTATCAGCAAAATATTTTATATTTCTAATTTTGATAATTATGTAATTTAAACTATTTCAGAAATATTACTCCATTTTGTTCAGAGAACCATGTATTTTCCTAATTTTCTTTTTTGTTTTGTGTTTAAGTATTTATTGAATGTGCAATGCTATTGATTGACTCTTATTTCAGGAATTTGGGCAGAAGGGTGGATTCGACCGAGCTCGCAACGTTAAGGTTCTTAGCTGAATAACTAGACCACTAGACTAAAGTGATTATTCGAGTCCGGTAATTGTTATCTGGATTATGAAGCTATCTCCATACACTCTCCCACCAGTGAGTCGGTGAGGAGATGAACTTAATATTAGAGCGTGCTGATGGTTGGTGATATTAGCTGTTCTGTCTAATGTTCTTGATGACTCTTGCTTCCTGTAAAGGCTACCACGACAGCTGTAGAAAAATATTTATTCAAGGTCGTGGGTCACCATTGTGGATGACAAATTAGATTGCTCTAGGACCTCACTCGCAACGTTAGTATTCGTAGACGAGTGAGACAAAAGCTATCACTCGAGTCTAGAAGTTGTTATTAGGCTTATGAAGCTATAGCCACAACTTCTTATAACTTGCACTCGACAATATCAATTGTTAATTGAGAGCTTCATTTTATACATAGATTGAAACAATTATTTGCATAAAATAATTGAAACATTTTAGTTACCTTTCTAAAATTATGAATTGTTATATTTTCTTTTAAAATTTAATTGCTTTTTTTCAGTTGTGATAATCTCTTAGCACAATTTTTACATTTAAATTTTTTTTTGATTTGATATTTAGGAGAAAGTTAAGAACTCATTTGAGAGCAGCTCAAGAAAATCCTACTGCTGATTGAAAACTTGAAACGCTGGACATGCCTTGTTTCTATTTGTGACTCTAAATTAATTGTAAAGATTCTAAAGAAAGGGAGCTCTGTTCGAAGGAAAGGAACTTCACTAATTATTCATGTTTCCAAACATAAATTAAAAGTTTTGTTATTTATGTATGTAAATTATTTATTGTTTATTGCATTGCTATTATTTATTGTATGTAAAATAAAGCGCAGAAACATTGATTGATTATTTTGTTGAAAAATGAAATTTTAAATTATATAATATAATTCAAATCTTTTATCAAATTTAAAATAATATTTTGTAATTTCAAGAATTTTTACAGGAAGGAAATTCACCATGGTATTTTACAATATCAGTAACCGCATCACGATGCCTTAGAATTCATTATATATGATCATATACATCTATCTCTATAATCGTAAATATTTTTCTCAGAAATCAAAAGAAACCTTTTACAATAAAGTGGAAATATAATCAAATTATGATACTTATCTACATTAATAAATCTTATTGAACGCCTTTTAAAATTGGTAAAGACACAAGTTCAACGATGAAAAAAAAATTCTTTAAATTAATACCGCTATTATAAGAGGAAAAACACTCTACTCTCTTAGCAGTCTAAAAAATTTATTAACTGAAAATAAAAATTAAGAGTAATATTCTGGATTAATGCTGTAATGTAGAATGAGAATAAATACGAAAGAATACTGAATCTAATTGAAACGTTTCTTTCAATCTTTTTGACACTAAACTAAAAAGAATGTTCCGGTTTATTCATCTGTGGCCAAATAAGCATTTCCGTTAGATGTTCTTTCAAAAATACTGCCATACTAAAATTATTCTTGAGTATAAAATGTGCGTTTTTTTGCAATATATTCTTGGAGAGTTTCAATTTTTGAACTCAGTTTTTTATTAATATCTAGTCAGATACCATTTTAAAAAATAGATGGAATTTTCTTTACTTAAATATAAATTTGTAGAGGATTTGAATTTAAATAAATTTTGAATTGGGATTAGCAATAGGCATTTTCTTCACAGTGGAGTATAAACATAAGGACAAAGTCTGATAAATATTATTTGATTTTCAAGCTCAATTTTTGTTATTTTACAACACAATAATTGTTTTAAGTTTGTGAATTGTTATTTGAGTTGGTATTTCAAACATTAAAAAAAAGCCTTTATCACAATCTTTATCAATAAAGCTTCATAAATGCTTTAAAAAATGCTTTTTCTCCCAAGATTTCTATGTCGTTCTTTCTGACATAATTGCCAGTTTTTTTAAAATGAATAATAAATTCCTCTTTTTACAATAATTTATACTTTACTCGGAACTAAAATAATGACGTCAAAATTGCAGACGCAATCGATGAGTAGATTGAATGGAGAAATTCTAAAGTCTTTGTTAACCGTTCTGAGAGAAATCGAAGAAAAGCTGATAAAAAGAGTAATAAAAATGAATACTAGCCGGAAGGAATGGCTTCACTCTTTTATTCTCGTAATTAAATAAACGAAAAAGTTTGCTGCCTTGTTTAGACTCTAAAATAAACCTTGAAGAACTTTGTAGGCAAACAAATTCTAAGATAAATAAAAACTGTTTGAAGCACAGTATTTGACTTTTATGAAAGCTATAAGTAATCTTTTCAGAGTAAAGGAAATTTGTAACAATTTAAAACACAAGATTTTTGTAAAATAAAGTATGCGGAATCTTCTTTACAAAAGGAGGAGCGAATGAAGAAATAGAAAAACCTGATTATGATAAATGAATCGTAACCTCAAACTGAACCGATATTAAATTAAAAAAAGAGTTTTTTTTTTGTAATCAATAATGTCCCATTGTTCTTTAAAAAGCTATTTGTATTCCAAAAGCAGTTACGTTTTCATTTAATATTTTTTTAAAAAATTCAGACCCCAAGAGCTTTTATTGCAATTCAGTTCTATGTAAATCATTTCAAATATAAATATGTTTTAATTACAAATATTCCATTTCTCTTAAAAAGAATATCATAATATAATTTTTTTCACTTAGTGTAAATATCAATAATTTTTCATTCACTTTCAATTTGAAAAGGGTTATCGTGATATTGAAAAGGCGGGCTACATATAAAGAAATAAACAGATGCATTTAAAAATTAAACTACTTTTGTTTCCAATGTGTTAATCATTGTTTGGTAAATATTCCATGATCGCTGAAATGGCTAGAAAAAATATGCTTCTCATCGAACACTATTTCTTTAATCAAATTTGTCAAGGTGAAATTTTAAATGTGGACTTTCGTATTTCACGATTTTAGTTTCAAAATCTTGATAAAAGATTTTTAAATTTGTATATAATTTGAAAACGTAGCCAAAGATGAGATTTAGGAGCATAAATAAACATATTGAACTATTTATTTCTAATTCTTTAAACATTTTCTCTCACTTGAATGAGAACAATATAGCAGAGATTATATTTTACAGGTTTCAAGACAGTATACTTGAGAACATATGCAGTTTCAAATAGTTATCTACCAACATTCCATGAATTATTTTCTCAATCAACAAAATATTATCCTTACAGGTGCTAAAATAATGTTAATATCAATCTTTTTACATGATGTGTAGAATTCGATGTTATGTTGTTTCAGACAATAGCTGCGCCGAAAAAGCGACGAAATCTAGAACATCACGTGTAAAAGCGCCCGTGTGTGGATTTCTGACGACCATTTGGTTGCATCACTGTCAGAGGGAAAATGTGGATAAAAGTCTCTTCCATCGTGCAGGATACGTTTCCGGAGGTCATTCGTTGTCTTTCACCGTCTTGAAATGATCTTTTCTACAATAATTTGTAAACAAAATCTTTGCTAAATACTGGAGAGAATAAACCTTATTTCCTTCGTTTTGAGTGAAAACAATTACTGTTTCAGCAAATTCTCAAATTGAAACTGCTTCATACTGAATGCAACATTCAACTATTCAAATTTGAATTTTATTAGAAGCAAGAAAAAATCAATGTTATTTATTATTTTTGGGGAAAAAAAATACAACAGTTGAGTTTCGTTTATTAGAATCTCTCTATAAAAGTGGAAATAAAATATTTAGAATAAAAATAAGACAATTTTGAAATTGAAACTTCCACTGAAAGCATTTAGAGATTTAATTCCTATTATCACCTGTGTTTGATTGTGTTCAAATTTCCTCCTCAACCGGAACATATATATCTTGAAGGATATAATAATTTTCTTATAATCCACAACTCATCAACATATTGAAATCAATTTTGATAATAGTTACTTAATCACAGGTAACCAATAGAGATCTACAGACAAGTAATCGGTCATGATAATGATTTTGGAATAGCAAATAATTCTAGCTTATACACAGTTATACTTTAATGTTATTAAATAAACTTCAAGGATGAGCTGGAGGTTTGAGAGCATTGTATGGATCTTCCTAAGATAGCCCGATTTTTTTAAATTTAAATTTGTATCACAATAAATAATCTATTTCTCATTGTTAAAAATTCTTTAAAAATTATAATATCAAAAAATCTATTTTACTCTAAAGGCTTTCTTAATTTTATAATTTTTTAATATTCATAAAAGCACAAGTGGTAAGAAAATCCCAAGTTTGAGGTTTTATTCTATGATGAATCCACTATATGTACACTAAAAAGACACGCATTAAATTTGTTTAGATTGGGACAACTTGATTCTAGCTTGCGGAAGTTTAAAAAATCATGTAATATTTTAAATCATGATGCAAAGTTATGTTTTCTCCCCCAAAATAATTTTGATGCTTCTTTAAAAATGAATGGTGATAGGATTGAAAGCAAAAATCTGCCAACTTCAAAAACTAGATAATTTTACCATCCACTCTAGCTATCAAATAAATAAATTTTCGCAATTCTTAAAGAAGTGATTTTATCATTTCACTGTTATTAATAGCAATTAAAATCAGCCCTTAAAGAATTTCTCTCCCAAACCCTTGTAAACTATTTTATCGAACTGAATTTAGGCATTTCTTTCGGGATGAAAAATATTTGCAACTCTTATAAACTGAAACGCAGAAAATAAAATGTAAAATAGCAAAGGAAATAAAAATTAAATTCTTTCTCCCGAACGGAAATGTATAAAAAATGACGAGAAAAGGGTAAAAAATATCTTGAAATTAAGTTTCATTACTTTTGAAAGATATTGGTAAGAATTCACGAAATTCCCGCTGTTTTCTGAAGATGACAACCTGTTTAAGAAGAATTCCGGCTTGCGAACAGAAGAATATGAAAGACAAAAGTTCGAATTCAACCGGAACGAAGCAAGGACATTTGAAGCAAGAAAATTATTTTCCGTCCTCACCTATTGATCAAATCGAGAAACTTTTTCAAGAAATTTATTTGATAGTTTTCATTCTAAAAATATATTTTACTGGCAGTTCATTTATGCAACTCGGATAAAAAAATTTTATTGAGTGAAATATTATTCTTTTTTTAGAAACGTTTTCTTGAAATGTTTTTTTTCTGTCGTTCTGAAAAGAATTTTTCTAGAATGTATTGACGCTTGATGCAAGTAAAACTTTAATACCTTCTTATAGAAAACTGCTCATCTTCTTGTTCATTTCTCTTAGACTCAAATCTGTTCCAAGAGTAAGAGGGATGATGGAATACAGACTTTCGGCAAACTTTACTGTACCAGCTTAAAATTAGCTTGGGCGAAACTTTAGAGTGAGTCCTTTTGTGGATAATACTAAAAGATTCATTAGTACAAATATTAAAATTGCAATAATTACAGGGAATGAGCGTTTGGTTTTGTTTTCATTTAAGAGTGTACATCCGTTGCAGGCTCTTCGTAAGTCACTTCTGAAGATAGGATTGCCGAATTCGCCGCATAAAAACTTTGGGAAGAGGAAGAATTTCATTTAATTTATTCTGAATCTAAACAAAATATTACTTAATTAGAAACTAAGCCAATTTTTAAGATAAATATTACCTCTTCTATTAAATCACTTCTGCGGTAAGCTGGTTCGATTAAAAATAAAATAGAGAACCCCCCGAAGTTATTTTTACATAATTTCAAAATTTTTGAAAAATTATATTTCCATGGAAATTGATTTGATTATCTGCCTGTTTTCATCTAATTTTTAGAATTCTCAAATAAATTTAATGAGATTATACTTTTCTTAACTGTACCAAAATTTAGTTCATTTTCATTGCTTTGTTAAATATGTTAACTGCTTGACCTTTTAGAAATTAAATTACATGAAAAAATAACTTGCTTTGTATTTTATTTCGAACTTAAATTATTTTTATTCTTTAATGTAAACATGAGTTAATAGAATATTTAATATATCTATATTCTGCTATCCCCTGTAAATACATTTCTTAAAACTGTTTTAATTTCTTAAATTTGTTTTTTTAATCATTATGTCTCATTTTAGAAGGAATATACTCTTCGGTTTCGTGCAATAAAATATTTACAAATTCAGATTTTAACTCACAAATTTAGTTATCTTCATGGTATCACTAATATACATGATATAATTAAGTGATCAGATATCTTGATACGTATGAAACGATTATTTTATCTTGAAAATAAGGAATAAACCATATCGTGATTAATAAATAAATTTGCATTAGGGATCTAAAATCGTGTTTTTGAAGGGAAACGATCCAATATCTCAAAAACATCGCAATCCTGTCTGTATTTCATATGTTCTTAATTGGTTTTTAAGCTTTTGAGCTGAGGGTTACTAAAACTACAACAATGATTAAGGCAAGCTCAAAAGTGCTTAAGAGCAATCTGAGAATTAAAACTTAAAGAAATGATACTAGTATTAAGGATATATAATTCAATATATTTCAGAAAAGAATTTGTTCTGGAATACTGTTTATAATAAGAAACAATTTTCATAAACATCTCCACAATTAATTTGTACGAGTAATCATGTATTTATTTAAAGTTAAATTGAGCTATGTTTTTGCCAAACTAATATTAAAATTTGAAAATTCCTGTAGAAATATTTAAAGGCAAAATGATATTGTGTTAGAATCAAGAAAAGATAATGAGAACACAAAGGTGCGTGAAGAGCGCCGAAGTCTTCGAATATTTCTTATTGGTACAATAAAAACTGGAGCTCTATAATAAAGGTTCAGTCTGCATCAATGAGGACCAATAAAAGATAATTCATTGAGACTTTAAGATCTATGGATAGTAAATCGAACGGTAATGGCTGCCTTTTAGCTAAACCTCAACTTAAGATACAATTGGAGGTGACCCAGTCCATAATTGGGTGTTTCTCCACCGCTAGACCCAACAGTGCAGGTGGACGTAGTTTGTTGAATATTATAGTTTTTTTTTCAGTGAAATTACGTCCAAATTTATTTAAAAATTTGGCAAAAAAACATAGCTCTCTCCATCCTCATTTGAGCAAAAAAGATTTGATCCCAAAGATTAGAATTTTGTGATTAAAGATGACAGCGTTCTTCCTCCAGACTAGTGAGATATTTTGAGCCTGAAACTTAGTAGTATGAATTGAACATAAATTTAACAATAAGAAAGCTAATGACAAAAGCGATTCAAGTATTGGTTGTTTGATCCTCTTAAATATTCAAATTGTGTCTACCAACTATCGATAAAGCTTCTTACAAATGAAATAATAGTTCGTTTAATTATCAAACAGCAAGCTCTATTTATATAAAGAATCGATTTCAATTTCTTTGAATGATTTTAATGGAAACGTTCGCATATCGAAAGAAACAAACATGAACACTATTGCAGACAATAATGATTAAAACTTTTCCAGTACATTATTTCCATTAAAAATATTTTATTTACCAAACTCTATATAATAAAATAATACAAAAAGAAAACTTTTTAAAACGCTCTTATCAATAGATTAGAAAGAAAAATATAAGCTTTTTATAAGATATACATCTCCTCTTGTCATGATACAGGAACTTGGATGATTTAAATTTAATTATACTTAATTATATACTCGAATAAGCTTAAATGATACATTATTATAAATAATTTAATTTTTATATAGTTAGGGAATAGCAATATTTTTGTCACGTATTCACAGTATCACTAAAACTACTCAATGTTTCTCTTTCCATACGTAGATGAATGTGTCTCTTATTCATTTATTGCTTTTTAATATCTTTAGTGTTTATTTCTTGGCATGCGCTGTGATTGCAACGGCTTTGCAGGTGTTTCTAGGTGCCTGAAACAGTTAGTTTCAGAATTACAGGACTCTTTAAGTGCATGAATTATAAAATTGTCTTCAATTTGGCACTGCATTTTCAAGGTTAAATTAAAGTAAGCTAAATCAAGAGTTTAAAAAAATTTAATGGCAGTTAACTATCTAAACTTTTAGATCATATTCGAACATAAAATATTTAATATGAATGTTGTTGAAGAGAAATCTCTTATTAGCTTACAGTTTTTAATTAGTTTAATTTAGAATCACTCTCACACTATCACCTAAAAAACAGAAAGAGGTTCGAGATTGTATGTATAAGATAACAAAAACCTATTTAAAACTGTTTTCATTCAACAGAAAAAAAACCTACAGCAAAATAAATAAAGGAAAGTTTTGGTGTCCGTGGATATTTAAGTATGATTTTTAAACAATACAAAAAATAAATTCGTTGCAATTTGTTATTCATATGCAATAGAAGGTTGATAAATGCAAAATCCCCATTTATGAAATAGAATTAATAAATTGAATTTTTTTATTGTAAATGGCTTCTGTTTTTAATATAATTGTATGAATTTTGTCCAAAACTAAAGGAAAAAATCTAGCAAGTAACTTTGATTTGAAAGACTTTTTATTCCATTTAGTTGAACTTGGTGTCTAATTCCCATTCCAATTTTGCATAGAATTAGAGAAAGTAAATAAAAATGAAGTTCAAAATTGATTCTGAATATGAATCATATCTTTGAAATTTCCTCGACTTCAGTTTTCTAAAGACTTCAATTTCTATATAAATTAGGTAAAAAAAACAAATGAACTGCTTTCATCATCCGTCTTTGTTAGGAAATGATTCTATTAAATAACTAGAATCGGGCATTATCTTTTTTTTTCGTTACCGCTTCTAACGAAAAATTATTATTAGACGGAACGCTGTCTCCTCTTACTTCATATCCATTTATCAAGAACTTAGGCTTTGTCAGCGTCTCCACTATTATTTCCCAAAAATACCCACCTGCCTTAATTATTACGTCCATTTCCTTTCAATGCCAGCTCTATTAATCTTACACAACTTACGCATTGCCTGCTTTCGATCTGTTTCTTGTTCTCTGCGGTGTCATCCGCTAGACTTTAATCTTACCTCTTTCGGCAACAAAAATAAAATTTGATATCTTAATCTTTGTTTTCTTTTTCTTTTGCGGATATGAAAATGTTTTATTTTCTGCGACATGGGACGTAAGAGCATAAGCCGATGCTTTATTTTATTTATCTAGAAAAACGTTCTTGTCTTAAAAGAAGATTAAGTCTCAGATAGACCTACCCTCAAGGGCAGTCAATTCATATCTTGGCTACATTTCTGGTTGAAGAAGAAAGAATGTAATTGCGAATGTGGCTTGGATTGCAGTATTAATATAGAATTCCACTTAAACTTTTAGTTAATGCGCTCAGCAACCCTCTTGAGTAGATAAAGGACATAAAACTGATAAAGGATTTTACGATGATTAGGTTATTGAATGACATTAATAAATTTCATAACTGTATCTGCACGGAACTTTAAAGACAAAATAACTAGTATTTCTTGGCTACGTTAGTATAAAATTTTTGGAGCAAGACAATCGCAAATAAATGAAGGATAGTCAATCAGGTCATTTTAAGCCCTTTCAATTCTAAATGGCTTCCCGTAAAGGCAGTGTACCACGCAAACGGTGGTTGTAGGAAGTGCCCGTATTAAATGAAACGAGAAAGGGCTCGAAAAGAAAGAATATTGGTTAAACCGTCCTTGTATAAAAATGTATGCTATGCTATATTAATCTGTAAAAATAGCAGAGATGATAAAACTACGAATTTTTCTATGAATGAGAAACGCTTCGTCTTAAAAAGGTTTATTCTGAACTTCCATAAGTGCTACCCCATTCGAAACGAACTGGGCGGATTGTATTCAGTGTACGCAAAGAATATCTTCCCGATTCAATGTTCTTCCCAATCATCTTCCCCCGATGCTTTTCCCAAACAAAAACTGTCCTTCCTCCCGATGGAATCAGAGAATTCGGGCAATTATTTTAGAGCTGTCCATGCTAATGAAATGAATTAAGGCTAATTGGATAAAAATATTTTTTTTTAAAAAAATCATATTATCAACATTTTGACAATGCTTTTCGGATTAGTATTCATTTATATAGTTGCCTTCTACTAACGGTTTTTTTGTACATATAAATATTTACAAATTATATATATATATATATATATATATATATATATATATATAAATTAATACACCTATGCAGCCTTATTCAGTAATTAAAATACAAAATAATGTTTAAAATATTCAAAATCAATGTTTTCCTGAAAATAATTTTGTAACTTTTTTTTTAACTTCAAGCAAAAAAAAATTGTTCAACAAATTTAAAGAACACAAATTTATTTACACTGAAGTGACAAAAGTCATGGGATGACTGTTAATATCGTGTCGGTCCTGCTTTTGCGTGTCCCCCCTCGACGTGTCATGGAGTCCACAAGTCGTTGGAAGTCCTCTGCAGGAATATTGAGCCATGCTGTCTGTATAGACGTCCATAATTGTGAAAGTGTGGATGGTGCAGGAGTTTGGGCACGAACGGACCTTTCGATGATGTCCCATAAATGCTCGATGGGATTCATATCGGGCGATCTAGGTGTCCAGATCATGCGCTGGAATTGCCCGGAATGTTCTTCGAACCAATCGCGAACAGTTCTGGTCCGGTGACATGGCGCATTGTCATCCATAAAAATCCCATCGTTGTGTGGGTACGTGAAGTCCATGAATGGCTGCAAGTGATCTGCAAGCAGCTGAACATAACCATTTCCAGTCAATGATCGGTTCAGTTGAACCAGAGGACAGAGTCCATGCCATGTAAAAACAGCCCACAACATTATGCAGCCACCAACAGCTTGAACAGTGCCTTACTGACAGTTTGGGTCCATGGCTTCGTGGCGCCACACTCGAACTCTACCATCATCTCGTAACAACTAAAATCGCGACTCATCTGACCACGCCACGGTTTTCCACTGGATTAGGGGCCAGTCGATATGCTCACGAGCCCAGGAGAGTCGCTGCAGGCGATGTCGTGCTGTCAGTAAAGGCAATCGAGTCGGTCTTCTGCTGTCATAGCCCAAGGAAGACAAATTTCGCCGCACAGTCCTATCGGACCCGTCCCTCGTACGTCCCATATTTATTCCTGCTGTTATTTGACGAAGTGTTGCGTGTCTGTTAACATTGACCATTCTACACAGACGTCTGTGGTCTCGATCGTTAAGTGCAGATGGTCGCCCACTGCGCTGGGATAGGATGCCTGAAATTTCATACTTTAGGCACACTCTTGATACTTTGGATCTCGGAATGTTGAATTCACTAACGATATCCGTAATAGAATGACCCATGCGTCTAGCTCCAACTAACATTCCACGTTCAAAGTCTGTTAATTCTCGTCGTGCCGCCATAAATCATGAAAAACCTGTTCACATGAATAACTTGAACACAAATGAAAGCTCTGGAAAACGAACTGCTCATTTATACTTTTTAGCTGCGATACTACTGCCATCTGTATATTTGCATATTGCTATCCCATGACTTTTTTCACTTCAGTGTATAGAATTAGGTATCTTTGAAAACTGGCACTGTATGGAAGATTTTTAATGAATTTAATGAAATTCATTAACATTCTTTGATTTTAATCAGTTTTATGAAAAAGATTCAAAGATTCAAAAATAATTCACTCATTTTTAGACATTCTTTAAAATATTTCGAGTCGTTTTCGAACTTAAAAAATTCATTTAAAAATATCAACCATAGCTGTAGTTTTACGTATGGGGGTAAAACTAAATCTATCATAGTTAAAATGATATGACCTGTCAATATTTTTTTTTTATTCAGCTTCTTTTATACTTATAGAAGGGACAGTTTCTCTACTTATAAACAATACTGCTAAATAAATATATTATTACAGAAATCAATCTAAAAATATCTTCATAAATACATTTTTTTCAGAATCAATATTTTCTTATTATTCCCATATTTTGAAAATTGTAGTGTTCTCTCTCTCTCTCTCTACATTCTTCTTCTCTTCCTTATATGCATGATTTAGTTTCGGGAAATGATATTAAATTGAATGTAATGAAACATGATTGGAACGGTAAATATTAAAAACCTAGGTTTTGAAAATGTTAAGAAAGATATAACTAATAAGATGGGTTTATTATTAAACCACTTTCATCCACAGAAATTGTTTTCGATTTTGCTCTGAAGCTTTTAGTAAAATCATTTGCTTTCTGGTCAAATTATGATTGCATTTCTTTCTTTTAATGTCTAAAACAATGATGACTACAGTTCAAAAGCAAGAATTTTTTTATTTGTCATCAGCCAAGTTATGATCATTGTTGAAAAGGGTTTCCTCATTTGAAATAACTCGCGAATACTCGAAGTTGTCAACTTCTTCATTAACGAAAGGAATCTGAAAAACTTAAGCAAATTTAGAATCATTGGTAAAATTGATGATTAAATATTGTTCCTCTAATTTACGTGGTCCGTTCATTTCGATAACAGATTTAAGTTGAGTATAATTTAGTTACAAATGCTTTCTAGGTGTCTTTTTTTGAAATGCCCTCGTGTCCATAATGATTTTGAGGAACTTGCAATGAGACAAAGTTCGAAATGACTTCGATTTATGTAAGTGTTATTTATATAAAGATATCATCTGTATTGGTTGTTAAAAGAAATACTAATATTTTAACTTTCATCATAAAGAATTTCCTTAATTCATTCGATTTTCAGAGGAGTATTGAATATGCTTATGTATTTCATGAAAGTACGCTGCAAACACCTTTTATAAATAGTTTTGAAAAGCCTCGAGGCATTCTCTTAGGGTGAATTTAAATCTCTTTCTCAGCAGTCTCTCCAAGCCATACCTGCTCTACCAAGCAAATGCGATCTCACTTATCGCAATTTTTTGGAGGGATCCAAAAGTTCATTACAAACTTAGAGGTCCGACACTAAGATCATGGAATTGCAAACGAGCAAGGCGAGCGCCAAAGATAATTCAGTTTCAGTGGATGCAATAAGAAAAAATCCTAACATATCATAATTCGGATTTACGGCAGTGGCATGGACAAGACCAAGGGAAGAATGAAAAGGTTCGGATTGCCTGTCTTTTGCATTCTTACTCGTATTAAGTTCCCTAGCTTATTCATTTGACACTGTTTGATACTATCCTGCCGGCTGCAATGTTATTATCCATCCTCACTCTTTCGGGAATAGGCCTTTTGATTCGTGTCGCTCACTTCATCTTCAGTGAACTTTTCTTTTATTTCATTCGTTGAGAAGAAAACCTATGGAATAAAGTTCCTTAATAGAACTGAAAAGAATGACATTGACAGCAGGGGATGTTGAATTATTTATTTTAGGAAAAAAATATTTATACCCTGACTATTACTTTAAAATTGTGTAAAGAAAGCATGTAAAAATCGCAACCTTCTCCTAAAAAGAGTAAGTACACTAATAATATCATTAACAACATTCAAAAAGTGGATAGATTTAGAGGTAATAATTGCAGAAAAACTGCATGCAAGATCTTAATATTGGTTCCATTTGAATAATTTATAATTTTAAATCCAACTGAATCATCAATTTCAGCATTTATTTCATTGAGGAATTTTCGTTCTGCATATATTTTACTATTATCATTTAAATAACATTAATCCTTCAATTAAATATGATATTCGCGTGAAGTTTTCCAGTTACCATTTTTATAAATAAGTTACTGACTATAAATTCGAAATCTTTTTAAGGTAAGCGTTGAAATAGCTTCATTCTCATTCCATATGTTATTTTTTAATATTCCGGCATAATACCAGGCATAAATCAAGCTACAATAAAACGAAGTTTTTCGACAATATTTGAGCGTCCTAGAAAATGGTGGACAATTCTAGATACTGTTTGAACGTTCTTCGTAGCTTCATATTCAAAATGTTGTACTATTGAAACAATTGCTAAATGAAGATTTGATACACTTTCGAGATGCAGCACGAGCAAAAGAAATTTCTGGAAATTGCATGATAATAGTTTTGAAAATGCTTAAATTTCAAATTTAAAACTTAAAAAAAATGAAATAAGATTAAAGATTTATAATTTTCAAAAGAAACCTTTTCTTTGATTTTTCTCCACAAACGTAGAATAAATGGATAATCGTATAGAGATGCATATGCACTCAAACAAAATGATGTTATATTTTAAGGAAAAATTCAGCGGGATTCGAAATCTAAGATTTTTAAGGAATTATTTGCAGGTTTAATTTAAAAGAATAATTAGAAGGTCTAAGAAGAATTGAAGAATAATTAGAAACAATTATTTCTATATAAGTTGATATCCTGGATAGAATTCAGAATGATTATATGAGCATGCAACAAATTAAGTTGAACAAAACAAACAAGAAAGTATGCATCGCCATAGGAATGATTGTGTCAAGAAAGTTATGAAAAAGGCTTTGTTTTAATAATGTACTGATCTGTGTTTATGAAATTTGCAAATATGACCTTTACACTATCTGTTTTAACATATTAAAGAAGATTAGTATATTTCAGTAAAAGAATGGAAAAAAAGCCAATAAGGATTGCTAGAATTCTAAAAAACATCAACATTTTCCATTATGCAAATCTGGTTCTAAATCTTAAAACCAAGTGCCCTCCTACAAATTTAGTTGAGAAATTTGATTTTGTTGGGACATCTCAAGTTTCGTCTTTGTCATCTAATCATGATTCGAAACTATGATGTCCATTTCTAAGTTGCATCAACATAAGAAACAAATGTGATTGAATCTGCCATAATACAATATAAAAGAGCATCATTTTGAAATATGCTTATTTGCAAAATGATGTTATTATTTGTAATACATTATATTTTCTCTCTCTGTTTAGCAAATAAAATGCTAGATAATAAAAATGCTCTTTGTTTTCCTATATAGAAGCAACAAATTTATTGCAAAATAGCAAATTAAAATCTAAATATTAAAAATTCTGAACCATTATTTAAAAGATTATTAATTCAGTGTAATGTAGGAAATCTCTCCTTAATAATGAATTCGCTACTAATTTAAAAGACAGTTATTACCTTTTAAGACACAATGTTTTTAAAATTAATAATGTAATGACGTCCAGTTTTTTTTTTTAATTCTAAAAATATATTTTCTTTATGATATATAGTTTCAGTTATATGTTGTTGCTTCGCACAAACATATTAGAGATTTAAAATATTCAACATTTAATTATATTTGTTTTCAATTAATATTGGCAAAAAGTTCTGTTTCTTTCTAGCAAAAGAAAAAACTGATTTTTCTTCTTTTCAGTTTTTTAAAAATGTTTTCAATTTTATATCTTGAATTTCCCTCGCATGTGGACATTAGAGCGGGAAAGTCATCAGAATAAATTGCACTGTCTTCACTGCGGGGAAATTGTGCCTCTTTAATCTAATTTTTTAAATGACTTCATTTAAGTAATTTTCGCTGTAATTATTGATACGTTTAAGAATCAAATTACTATCAAGTAATTTTCTTTAAAGGCTTATTTTATATTTCTGTAAACAAATAACCACAGCTCTGTATACGGTAACAGAAATAGTGTATTTCTTTAAAATTATATTGACTTCGAGTCTCTAGATAGAAATTTAAAGTATAGTTAAATACATAAAGAACTCTTATTTGATAAGAATAATGCAGCCAAAAAAAATTATATTTTTGAAATACAATACTAATTTTCCTGAGTTTCGAGACGAATATAGGTACCTATCAAGGAAGTCAAAAAAAAGTGCAATATTTATTGTCGCTTTGTTTCATAGATCGTTCTAATCTATAGTTTTCATTTGTAACTTTCATTTTACATCATCATCACTAGAAATTAAAATAGCTTTGAAATGTCCCAAGTTTGAAAAAAGTTACCTGAAGGATTTCTATTTTTCCTCACTTCATTTAATGCGTTACATCCTTAACATAATTCGTTTTTAAAATATCACTGGAAGCAATTATTTTTCTCTACGCTATTCTCATGCAAACGTATCTATTAGAAGAGAAATATTTTCAATAAATTATTAGTCTCCGAAATACAATTGTAAAAAAATGTTGGTATTGCCCCTCTTTTTCCCGTGCCCTTTTTGCACTTTTAATGACCCGAAAAAGAGTGAAAACAAAAAAGAAACTAATTCTACTATTTAAATTGAAACATTCTTTTAGAGAGGTCTGCATTTTATTATTAGGTATGAGAACGTCATTTATGAAATTTTGCACTTCGTGGATTTCCATATTTAACGGTATCAAATAAAGGAACACTAAAAAGTTTTTGTTTAAATGATCTTCTTTCAGTAAAAGTATTGCTAATTCTTTTAGCACCCATCCCTTTGTAGTAGGTCCCATCATTCACAATATATATATATATATATATATAATAATTTTTTTTATTTAAAGAATGATTTAAAAACTTCCATAGTTTGAATTCTAACAACATTTCATACCTTTTAAAATAGCTTGATGGTATTACAATTTGTGTTAAATGTAAAACAGCTTTGTTGGTTCTATTTCATCTCCAATATAGTAACTAGACACAGTAAATACGGACTTTTACAAATACTATTTGAAGGAAAACTTATACGCTTACTTTTTTATTACATATTTCTATATTTTATAGATACTTTAGCCGAGAAAAACAATAAAATATATAATTTTAAAAATCTCAAACTCGTCAACCCTCTCAAATTCGAATTAATGTCAGATAACAGAAAAATAGTATTTAAAACAGAAAATATGTATTAGCAATATAAAATTTCAAAACTTGGAATCTTCAAAAACTTTTATCTACTGATTCAGTATTCAGAAGAACCACACAATGCTAATCAAATAATCAAGCTCAGGCAATGAAAATCATGGATGAAGTTTTATTATATTGGCTTTCGAAAGTGTGTATTAAACAGAATTGAACCAATATTTCCTCCTTCCATTGGTTGTTCAACAAAAAAGTCCTCGAATCATCGATTGGTGTAAAAATGATAAGCAAGAATGTATTAAATTCATTCTCAAATGTTAATATTGTTACGAATTATCCACCGGCGGGTTCGCTTGTTGTAGTTGTTGTGTATGGTGCACAGACGCACAATCAGCAGGCCTGAGTATAAAACAACTCCGATTTTTATTTCCATGAAGAAACTGACACAAAGACGACGAACACACAGACGACAAAGAGGGTGAACCGAGACGAGCACAGGACGGCACAGAGAGCAGGACTCGGCGCACAGCAGCTCAGTTCAGCACTCGCTTGAGCGCCACAGCACGCTGGTTGTCCGTCGGTCTACTACGCCGTTGATTCGTTATCGACTCGACGACTCCTTACTCGACTTCTTTTCTGATTCAATTCACCGTTCAATTCAATCCCTCCATCCAGTTCGAACCTCTTCAATCACTATTCCTGCAATGCCAATGATGCGGGGGGTATTTTAAGGAAGCTCCTAGGCCTCGGGGCCTTTCATCTTCCCTTCAACTCGTTTTCTGAGTAAGTGCCTGATAATTTACGTTGAGAGTTAATTTTTATCTATCGGTAGCACCCTTTACATGGTTTTTTAGTTTTTAGCTACATTATTTTAGAAATAGCTTATAATTAAGTTAAGATTTTTAAAAAATAGATACTTAATTTTAAAAAATACATTTCCAGGAACGGGATAAGTAATAATTATGATCATTGAGCATATACGGTTTCCTGATGTTTGCATTGGTCATTGGCAGAATTTCACATTGACGAGATGCCACAATTCCTATACACACACAATTTGATTGTAGGTTTTACGGAGCACCCGCCCGTGATGGGCTACCTCCGAGCTTTGCGGGTTGATGATGGGAGCGTTGCTGGCAGTAGACTGGCACTGCCTATTTCTCTTTATAGTGGTGTCGGATCATGGGTGAGTAGGGTTGCGTGAAGCTGCATTCCTATTGGCTGCTGACTTGGGAGTGAGAATACTGCTTAAATATTGCACTGTTAAGATTTTAGGGTTCTACAGACTGTGAGAGGATGTTAAATAGCATAAATACTTTATTAGTGGGTTTCTTTAATTGCATTTTTAATTTGGGGGAAATTTTAGATTTTTTTTATTTCGGTGCATAGCTCAAAAACTTTGGCAAACTCCTGAGCAGAATTGCTTGGAATGTTTATTTGGGAGGGATTAAAAGTGTTTTTTTCTATTAAATTGCGGGTTTACATATGCATATCGTTTAGAGCTGCCAGTCTTTTACAGTTCCATAGAGGCGGGCAGAAATTTCTAGGCCAATCAGGGCGCATCTCAGTTTCTATTGGATGGTTCGTGAAAATTCTTGAAGTTTCTAGTAATTTTCTTTTTGTCACAAAATCGCCTAATTCGTCGTTAAGTCTTCAAATGGTCACCAAGGTGTCACCAGTCTCAGAGATTACTGATTAAGCCTCCAATATAGGTAAACATCCAATAATTGTAACTTGGTCAATCCGGCCATGGCACTGTTTGTGCTAAGATGCAAAATTACAGGTTTATAACAATATGAATCCATTTTGTTTTTAAAATGTTTTAAACATTATTAAGAAGATAAAGAAACATAAATCAGCAAATAGTAAGCTCGACTCACAAAAAGTTACAATTTTAATGTTGACTATATTTAATCAAAAGTTGGGCTTTTTTATTTATATTTTAATAAAACTAAATGCAATTTGAGCTTTATGTCACGCATCAAAACACAAATCAACCGATAAGCTGACTTGTATTTTATTTAATATTTTTTTTTCTCCGACCAAGAGATCCGGTATTTAATTTCAGTACAGGATTTCTATATATTACGGCAACATAAACTTAAATATTTTAGTAGTTTCAAGTAAATTATTTCACTAGTTAATTTTTTGTTTCTGAATTGACGCATGTGTGTTGACATTCTACACTTTCAAAACATTTCCTCTTATTACGGTTTTGAAAAACGATAAGCAGCCTTTAAAGGAATCAACAAGTTTCGGTTAAAAAAAACATTGAAATGTTCCTTGAATATCATGCTTTATTTCGAAAGAGAAAATTAGTTGACCAAAAACATAAAACAATCTAGTTTACTAAATGCATGCGTGCAGCATATGATGAAATACATCTTCCTTTGCGAATAATGCACTTTCGAATTCAAACTCGAATCACTTCTTTCTTTTCCATTTCATAATCTGAGTCGTGATAGTTATAACAAAGCTTCAGAACTTGATTAAATTATTGACCGGCATAACAAATCTTAGGAAGTAAAGTCATTTTCTAATATGACAATACAGGAAAACTATATTATGTCTGGTGCAATGCTATGTAATTTTAGCTTGTCCTTCATTTTTCGCTGCCTCTCCACGGTATGTCTTTGCTTTATATTGGACAGAGATGAATGTTTTTCTAGCACTTTGTTACTTTTTTCTGTAAAGATGGAATTATATATTCCCTTTTGCGTACCTTTAGTATGTTAAACCTTTCCTATTTTATATACTTTAAAATGATAAAGTGCCTTTTTATTTAAACAATTTATTTAGGATTTGTTTAATAGAATTTTAACCATGTATTTAAATTTAAGACGGTAAGTTGAAGATTGAACATAATTTCTAAATTTAAAAATATTTTATACTTTTAAATTATAAATTAATGATAAATAAGGAAACAATAATTTTTAATAAATCTAAAACTACTCGATTGTTTACATTTCATTTTTTCTTAGATTTAGAATAAATCTTATAGCGCGCAACAAAACTTATTGAGTGACGCATATCAAATATAAAACAAGATATGATCAACTTTGAAACTGACTTTTGATCATTCAATTGTTATATTTTAAAAAGTGTATTTAAATAAATATATTCTGAGTCTCTGATTGGAAACTCTGTTATATTTTCTTTCAAAACAATGGCAAGATCGGTATATACATTAGGAAGAAAACTTACTCTTTGGGATTTAACACATACTCGTTTCATGTTTGTCTAGTGACAATTATTCCATAATTACAGTAAAAATTACAGTTACTTTAAGGAATACTCTAATCTGAGTCGACCTCCACTTAAATTAAGTGCTTTAATATAAAAACGTTATATAACTTAGTTATACTGTCTCAAAATTTGTATTTCTCAGTATTCAAACCGATAATGCTGAGCGCATAACCTTAGGCCAGGCTGTGTCTTCATGAAAAGAATGGAATTAAGAAAATTGCAGAATTCCATCTCCTAATGGATTCAAATTCAAGACATTACAGTGATTAAAATTACTATTACAGTTGCATGCTTCAGAACCGGAAAAAGGTGACCGCATCTGATACATATGACAGGGGATCCACCCAACTGCCTGCATCTACTGATGAAAAGAATCTATAGAATCATAAGCATTCATAAGAATCTATAGACTGGCCGAAAATATCATCACATTTTTAAAAAACTGATCATTGATATTCCTAAGTTAGATAACTAGGGATGTGGTTTCGTTCCCGATAACTAGACTGACTATTCATCGAGTTAATTCGGGAGATCAGATGTTGTTGAGAGATTTTGAAATCTGCCCAGATTGGCTTTATTGATTTCTGGGGCAACAAAACTAAGGATGAGAGAAAAAATATTGAACTCTGCTTCACTCAATTAAAAATAAATGCTTAAGGATTAAAAGGAGAATTCAAGATTATTAAGTAGGATTTTTATGTTTATTCAAATGGGATGTCAGAATTTATGACTACATTTAAACTATTCACTTTTTTATCTTCTTAAAATAGTTGGTGTGACTCTAATTAAGATTAAAAACTTTTTTTTTCTGATCTGATGAATAATGTATACATTTAAACCCTGGTTTTCTTTTTCATTTAAAAATTAAACTTTTCAGAATTAAAATTATTCATGAGTTCCAATCAGGTTAATAAAAGTAACAATAATATTTTTTCCCTTTTTTCCCAAATAAATGGACGGAAGTAAATTGCTCCATTGGGATACGAATAAATGTTCTACATTATTTATTCTTGTATTAAAATCAAACAGTTTATTTATGTATTATGTTTTTCTTATTTCTGGTCTGAATTTATGATTCAGAAACTTAGAAAAAATTTTGGAAACTATAAACGATAATTCATTGCCATTCCTAAATATTCAAAAGAGGGTGATCATTGTAGTGAGATAGGATACATGTAACAATATGCATTTGCTAGCCTTGCTTTAAAAAGCCAACATAACATATTAAACGATTATGTCTTAAAGATATTATAACAGTATTTGAGAAGAAAATTATGGCCATTAAAAATGCTTGAATTTAATATGTGGTTTTAAATCTATCGTCACTTTTACCATTTTTCTGTGAATAATACAAATTCCCGTACATTTTTTAACCAATGTACCTCTATTGATTTAATACATAATCTGCAAAGAGATTTGGTTTTATTTATTTCTGAATTTTTAAGAGACCTTTTAAATACACAGTTCAGCACCGCTAAAACAGCAACCATCCGTCGCTCATCCATCATTCGATTCATCGCCGGCTCCAACTGGTGCCGGTCGATGCCCGCCTCATCCGCACCATTAAGCCCCGTATCCAAAGTTAAATGCCACTCCCCACCTGTCCGGGCAGATCACTGCCCGGCCGCTTTCAATCGGAATCCAATCCATTCATTAAGGATTTAATGTTTATTCAACCGACCGCGGACGCCGGACAGTGGCCATTCGTCATCGGACTCTCACGCTGAAGCTTACGATGCCCCACTCTTTCATGGATCTGCACGCATGTTTGCAAAGGTCCCTCGCACACATGAATGCCGAAGCAGGTGGTCGGGCGTCCGGAGTCAGAAATTTGATGTAGCGCAGGGTCGATAGAGAGAAACCTCATTAAGAGAAACTGGACTTGTAATAATGACGTTTCGCATATCCTTAAGCTGCAGTCTATGCTGGAAATTACACTGGGGGCGTCGAGTGAGAAGAGAGAGGATATTTCCTTTTAAAGAGGTTTTGAATTTCCTCTTAAATAATAAATATTTCATCGGGCTTCATTCATTTCAGAGTTTTTTTTCTCTACATCCCCTTGTCTTTTTTTAATAATGTAAACGTGCGACATTTTATATTTAAGGATTGTGTTATTTCACAGATTCAAATAAGAATTTGGAGAAGGCATTGAAGGTATGGAATTACGTATCATTTTTTCGATAATTTTAGCGTCTTTGAAGGTTTTGTTGTTATATTATGAACTTAAGGAATAATCATTCAAACTCCCTGTGACGTTCTGACACGGCAATTAAAGGATTAAAAACGTAACGAAACGTTACCTGTAATTAAAAATGAGCATCTGAATCAACCATTCACGAACAATGCAAATGAGATACTGAAAAATAAAATATAAAATTTCACAACTTGTAAATAAATTTTTAAAAAATTGGAAACTCTAACGATAAAGTAACATATATGATAAAAAAATATGCTAAAAAATATGCTACTATGACTTCAGCTATGCAGTTTTTTTTAAACATTTTTAGCTGAAGCTCTTGCCAATTCTGAACACTTATAATATTTTAGTCACATTTTAATCTTAAATGTACATTTAATTTAAAATTAGCAAAAGGCGCCTAAGAAAAGACGCCTAACAACTTATTTGGTCTTTAAAAGTTAAATTTTAGATATTTTTAAGTAAAAATTGTTGACACAATTTTTTGCTGTTATAAATCCTAGATAAGTGCTACTCTATTCACTACTTGAAGGGCTCAGGAATTAACAAGGTGTACATTGAGTCGTTTTCAAATGAAATCAGAGTATGAAACCACTGAGATCTATCTCATTTACAAATTCATGAGACATTAATTAAATGTAAGCAGATAGCATGTGGAGGTTATGACACAAAAATGATTTATATTTATTACCGATGATACTTCCCTATTCTGTATTCAAATTTGTAAAATAGTTTCTCAGGTAAGAGTAAATTAAACCGTCTTGAAATAAAAATATTGTTATACTTACGGATAAATAAAGATATTTAAAAAATTAATTTTAGAAAATATTATTTCATTCAAAAGTATTTTCTCTTCTTTTAGTCCATTTTTTCTACTCTCAATCCTTTTGGGAAGAATTTTATTTTCCTTTTTTTTTTCTTCAAAACTTTTAAGTGACCACTATCCATTTCATTCATCAATCTGATCAATTCTCATGCACAATCAATTAGTAAGAAACTCCATTGCCGCGTTCGTATTCTTGCGTGGAAGTTCAGAAACTTCGAAAACGGATTCCGCAGTTCATGTCCTGCGCAATCCGTTTCCAAAATCGGCAAACGCGTTTCAACAAATTATTCTCCTACTTCATTTGTCTTACAAAACCGTGTTCGTTCTCAGAAAATATTTTAAGATGTTCGTACACAATTCTAAGAATTGTTTCATCTTAATATCCATTCGTAGTGTAAATAAAAAATTTCCATCACTTTAAGGCAAAAAAAACCTAATATTTTTCAAGATAGAAATTTTAGAAATTGACAAAAAGGAAGTAAAAGAAATTTTAGAAAAGGAATTTACTCTATAGTAAAATTCTTCACTGAAAAACACGTATATCAAATAATTTTCTTTAACGTAAAAGAAAATGCTATAGTAAAATTTAATTACTAATTGAACCTATGTTTTAAAACATTTTTCCAATCCCAAATAATAAATAAATTTTTACATTTCAGTCTCACATATTAGAGATTTTTCATATTTCTCATTAATATTTCTTTTAGAAACGAAAAAAAAGGTAGTTGATAGTAAGCAAGAGGGATAAAAGAATTTTTTCACAAGAAAGAGCGGAACAGCCTTCCTCTCCACCTAATTAAAACGACGAAAACATTTTTTCCTCGTTTAGTCGTTGAAATCGGAGTTTTGAAACTTTAGACAAACACGACTTCAAAGATAAACGAATGCTGTTTGGAGCAAATCTTGACTTTACGTGGAAGCTATTCAAAGAAGATAATTATTTTAGAGAAAAGCAAATTTATCTTATGGCAGAATCTTGGTGAGGGGGGGAGACGTCAAAGTTTCTAAAAAATTTTCAAAGCTTTGATCTAAAAAAGTTTAAAAATGTCGCTGAAACAAGGAATGAATTTTCTACCAGAACAGTAGTCTTTCATCCCCACTCTACTAAAAAAATATAATAATAATTACAAAATTTTAAAAAAAATTATAATATTTACAAAATTACTTTTCAACATTTAATAAGACTTAGCACTTTATAAGCCTTTATATTTCCAGTCAATGTTTCTCAAAATACTTTTTGTAAAACTTTATTCCTCCTAAATTTTTTTTAGTAATCTCTAATCTGGTTGGATTTCTGGTTGGATAATACTTATTTCTGTGATGTAACATTATCATAGCAAAATTGTAATACTTCAGGCTGACAAATTATCTGTAAATTGTGTCACGCGACATGCAAAAAGTCATTCGACAGAGAAACAAAATCTATCGGAAATTATAGTTAAACATGAAACTATTCAATTAGATGTGAAGGCCGTTTTTGACAATATATGATCATTATAAAAGGTTTGCCAACATTTAATTATGTTCTGTATCTCTAACCATTCAAAATACGAGTATCCATAAT
>JAOUZG010020767.1:6685049-6697744 GCA_026289955.1 Argiope argentata | reverse complement strand
CACACACACACACACACACACACACACACACACACACACACACACACTTCTCCTCCTCTAGTATTTCTCCTGGTAGAAGTTTTATTTTACTTAGGAAACAAAATAAAAATGATTGCTGAAATCGTCATTTTTTTATATCAATATTTTAATGCTTTTAATTTGGGACAAAAAAGTTTCAACAAAATAATCACTCAATCTGAACATATCTTTATAGCCATAGACACTTTTTTTAAAAAAAATGATTTTAAAATAGTAAAAAAATTAAAAGATACAGTAGTTTTCATAAGGAGAACAGTTATTTTTCTCTTACTTCTAGATGATAGAAGATATCTGTATATTTAACAACTATAAATTGTGCATTAAGATAGATGATCGAAATCTGTTTTAAATTGATTATACTCTTGATTGATTTCTTTAAAATAATGAATTTCTTATAAATGAAATATTTATGAAAACTAACTGACTAGAGTTTAATCAGTTTATTATCTTACCAATCAAGGAGTTTCTTAAAAGAATCCTTTTTTTTTATTGTGTTCCATGCCTTTATTTTTTCTCTTGGGAATCATCATCAAATTTGTTTTTAATTCAAATTTAAGTGATTGGCAATGTTGTTAATTTTTTTAGTTTAACGAGATTAACAACGTTATTGTAATTAATCAATAATAAAAATATGTTTTCAAAAACAGTTGTTAGCTTCTTACTTTTTTAAGACTATCGTGCCTATTGCATATAACCTGGGATTTAAATAAAGAATAAAGAATGAATAAAGTTGTAATTCGTATATCATTATAAAGTATAAACTTTATTTTGATAACGTAAGAATTTTTGTGACTTTTTAGTAAACGAATTTTTTATTGTACGTTAAAATATTAAAGAAAATTCAAAATTTTTCTTATTGATTTATATTAACGTTTCGAGAAGAACAAATTTTTTTTTATAAAAGTTTGTACAAAAATGTCCTTTGTAAAAATATCGAACATTTTATCTTACTCTAAACGTGACTAATGAAAAATAAGGATATTGTCATTTATTTATGCTCGAAAGAATATATTCTGTTACTCAGTGGCAAAAGCTTCCATTTATATCCAACTTTTCCAGCAAAGTAATAATTCTTTTCAGGAGCAATAAAATACTTTTAGACAAGATTTATCTGCAGAAACAAACAGTTTCGCAAAAACAATTTTAAAACAGTCGCAACTGAATCAATTTTAAATTTTCTATTATTATTAGATGATGGAAGACGCCTCCAAAACAGAATCGTACGCACTTGTTTCCAAATTGATAAGAAAAGGAATCTTGGCAGCCAGCTTTGCTTATTTTTCTGGAATATGTTTCATGTTTCGCCATCACTGATTCCTTTTGAGTTTATATGATTGACTCTAACACTCTTTCAAATATATTTCGCTACTTTTTGAGAGGCATATTGACTCATGAAATTTAAATAAAATTTTTATTCTTTTTCATATGGAAAAAAATTGTTTCGGGAAAATGATATTTGTTTTCCAAATTTTCAAAACATATTAAAATAAAGTTGCAATGGCTTATGTTTCACTTCTATGTATTTTCCATTTTAATATATTTTTTAGGCATCTTTGAGACTAACCATTGAATAAATTCTATCATTGAATAAATTCTTATTAACTTTACAATAACAAAATCATTGTTTTAACATGTACCTAAAAACATTTATATTCGATAAAATGTATTAAAATAGTAACAATAGCTATTTCGTTATAAAATAAATAATAGCATAAAAAATACTAATTGATTTTTAAAATTATAAGTTAGTGTCTTTTTTGTCTTTTTTTGTTTTTGTAAATATTTACCTGTTTCCAAGAACAAAAAGGTGATTTTCTATTGATTACAGTAGACATTTTGAAAATGTTAAGTTAATTGAAATGAAATGTTGAAAATGTTAAATTCAGTTTTGTGCTATAAAGGAAGTTATTTATTGAAGTTACCTTGAAAAAACTCCAAACTTTTACTTAAATTTAATTAAATAATATAAATTAAGTGGTAAAAAAACCCTTTTTGATTTGCAACTTTTCTCTCTCCAAAGTATATTTGTGCCACGAATAGCCACTCTAGATCAAACATTCTGACTTTATTGCCCCAATCTATACATTTTTTGCCATTAATAATCATACAAATACATACTATAAATTTTCTATAATTATTCATAATATTTACAAAGTAACATGTCAATAAATCTATTTTTGAGGTTCAGTCGTCTTGAAAAATAAAATGGAACATCCCTCGA
Source organism: Argiope argentata (assembly GCA_026289955.1). Taxonomy (NCBI): domain Eukaryota; kingdom Metazoa; phylum Arthropoda; class Arachnida; order Araneae; family Araneidae; genus Argiope; species Argiope argentata. The sequence continues at coordinate 6,695,484 of JAOUZG010020767.1, read as the reverse complement.
TGCAATGAATTTCTTTATATTTCTTTTAGTTTCGTGTAATGAAGTAATTTGAAATTCTTATCAATAGCAAGGAATATGATCAATGCATGCAATTAAAGGATTGATTTGTAGATTTTAAAATAAAAAAAAATCACTTATCAAACACTGATTTCCCCCAGAATTCACCTCGAAAAGAGGATGATGCTGGATTTCTCTGTCCTTTAGGATATTTAAATAGTATGACTCCTTCCATCTTTGACGGGACGTACTTCCTACGGGAAGGGTTGTACCTACGCCGGTGATGGCTCTTAGGACGCAAACGTAGTTCCCTCTGGTGTTGCTGTTGCGGTGGTCCAGTCATTGAATGTTATTGGTTTATCCGTATGGCTTCGGCTGGGTCGGAGAGTCAGTGATAGGAGTGTATCAAACGCTGACGAAAGATATAGAAAATAGGTAAATATTTGAGAGGTGGTCACGAGATCATTCTTCCATTTAAAATGCTCAGAATTTTATGAAACGACGATAGGGCATTTTTAACAGGAAAAAGAGTATCATTATTTTATAAAACAAGAAAAAAATAAAATAGGTCAACAGAAGAAGTTGAAGTATCTATTTGGAGCTGCAAAAGAAATATTAAGTTCTTACCAACCAGATTCCATAGTGAGTAGTGAAACAGCAGCACCTACAGATTCATATTAATATCATAGTGACGTCATAAAAACCATCAAGTTTAAATATTTTATGTTTCCAATACAACAAAAAGGCGTATAAAAATTAATATAATGACTTATCAGAAATTAAAAATTCTTCCCATGAAAACCTGAAACGAAAAATTCAGTATTTTTAAATTTATCTCAGAAAAACTAAGCAAACCTTTTATACTTAGTTCGGCATTCAAAAATAATTATTAAACACTTCCCTGAATGTTATCCGCTTCATTGACCTTTATGCGTGAATTTTTCAACCTGCTTGGTTTTTCTAATCTTTGATTTTTTTTAACTCCGGAAAGCAAGTTTCTTTTTATTTACCCAAATAAAATTGTGGGGCAGAAAACAATGGCCTCATCGAAATTAAATAGGACAATGAGAAAAAAACAGCGCCTGTATAGCAAAGGAAGTCAGAATCAATGAAAACAAAAGACAGTCAACCGAAATATTTTCTTGCTTAAATTTGAAAATGACTAAATGACTTTAAATATGAATAACTAAACGTACACAATAGCATGACCACAGAAGTAAAGGCTCACCTTGAATCTAGAAAAACTGCTCTTTCGTATCCCGTACCTTTGCTAGAAAAAAAGTCCCGTTTTAATCTCACACTGGAGCGTTAATTAATTAAAAAATCTTACGAAAGGGAATTGTTATTGTTTTTCCCCAGCATGGGAGGAAAAAGAGAAATTATTTAGCTGCTCAAATCAGAAAGGATTGTTCAACAAAAGATATTAAAAATGTTTTTTTTTTTTAAATTTTCATTACGCCAAATGAAAATGTATTTAATGCCATTTGCTGAATTTCTGCAGTTTTTCATTACTAAATGAACGAAACAACTATTTATTGTACTCCACTGTTGGAACCAAGTTCAAATAAATAGTAAAATAAAATAGCTGCTTTACTGAAAATGGGTTGCCTTCATTTGTATTATATACAAAACAGCGAATAAAGAGGCAAATAAATAGTAAAAGGAGATTATGTTCTATCCTATCATGAACTCATAAGAATAATGTACAAAATGTGGAATTAGGGTAAATCATTTATGAGAGAAGAGAAAAAAAACAGCGATTGTAGAGGCTCACATTTTTCTGTGGTTATGGATGGTTATATAGAATGCCACAAAAGGCTATTGAAAGCTTTGAAGATGAGTCAAGCACAGAGGGAAAGTCTTTTTTATAACAGAACACGAGGATTCATCGCAGAGGGTGACCCTTAAAGAAGACTTTCTGTCAGTGAGGCTCATAACAAGAGATATTTTCTCTGTGGCTTTCGAATTTAAAAGTTTCTTTTTTTAAAAAAAATGTCATAATATTCGAGCAGTATTTTTACCCAGGGGAAGAAGAAAAGGCTCATGGAAACTAATAAGCCTACAGTTCAGGGAACATCTAATGCATTTCTAATATCCATACTGAATGCGGATAAAATGTACTCACTATTATTATATACAGAGTATTTAAAAATCAGTAAAAAAATTTAAAAATTCATAAAACCCGAAAAATTAAACAAAATAAAAAGTCACCGGATTTCATGAGTCAGGTAATTTCTTTTAAGATAAGAAAAAAAATTATTTTAAAGCAACCGATAAGAGGCATTTCGTATGTAAGTGAAAAAAAAAGATGTGTAAATAACAAAAATAATGTTATAAAATTATTCACTATAGCAGTGGTTCCCAAGATTGACTGGACTCCGATCCATCTAACAAAAGCTTATACACTTGCGACTCACCTGCTGGGTTCTTTAGAGAAAGGGGGCACAAAACTTGTGATGCTCAGTCGGGAGTTGTGGAACTACTTAAATGGTGTTGTAGTTCCAAAATCAGACACTATGCTGTGCAGTATAGTATTTACTAACAACTGCTCTTTGTATTAATTCAACTTCTACCCACTCAGCTTATTCGTCGTGCAACAGTGTTATTGGATAGTGGTATGCGCTCGATTTTCGTCATTTCTTTTTCGCCAAACATGGCTCTAACGGCATCTTTAATCGATGATAAGACAAAGTCTTCGCCAATGGTATGAGATTTTCTCTCTAGTAATCCTCAAGCTAATGAGGTACGAGGCATATATAGCATTTTCATTAATATTAATGAAATACGAAACAATATTTTTTGAAGATTTCATATCCAATAATGTTCTTTGAAAGAAGTCTACTAACTTGTTTTTAAAATGAGAATGCTTATAGTCTCCATCTGACGTACTTACTTGAACGCCATCTTCCGTTGGCTAATATTTCGTAGCAAATCACGCGTTGAGGACACGGATCTAAAGTGTCATGATTCCAAGTGAATCTTAATTTCAAATATTCAGAGTCAGATTTTCGTACAATTTTCTGGCGCTTCGTTTCATGTGAACTCGTTGAGGGAGCTTGGAAGTCAGATTCAATGCTACTTTTGTCACGTAACAGAGCATCTACTGTCTTTACTTTGTTCGCAATCCACTGGTGGCGACGTAGTTTTTGCTCCCCGTTTCAACCACTTGTTCATGGTTATCTTCAAATGTTAATAATTGTTTTTAAGAAGATTCCAATGGCTTACGGTAAAGAATACAACACAGACGCGAAACGAAGCCTTACAATAACAGAAGACGTTTGACGGATTTGATCAGAAACTACGTACAATCAGTACCAGAAATACGAACCAAAACTACTTCGAAGCTCGTATATCGAGACAAAGAAAACTCGCTGATTTGTGCTGCCCAGGGTTCTAATCCATCATAAATTTCAGGAGTTTTATATTCAAGAATATTTTCTCCAGACCCACTGGTGGGGCGCGACCCATAGTTATAGCAATATGCATTCCATACGTTCACCATCATTGGTGATTGCTGTGTCAGTACAAAGCAGTCGTGTCGCATATCCAGCAGCGACACAGCACAGCATGTCCGTTTATATACTTAACAGTTCTCGTGGGATTGGATGAATGGGATAGACAGATATGGAATTTTAAATTTTTCCATATCCCAAATTCTGCTGATGTCATGTCTGGAGATAGTGGAAGCTTGCAAAGTCTGATAATGTTAACTAACGTCGACATGGAGCAAAAATTGTACTTCGTCAGTCCACAAGATATTAAAGACTCAGAAGGGATCTTAGCCAATTTTGGAGAAAGCCCATTTCACACACGCTCTATTCAAGGTTTTCGAAAGTAAAAGTTCAAGTCAAGACTGTAATTTATGGATACTGACGAAGAACTTAAGAATGTGACGTTTTGAGCATGGCGATAAAACCAATTAATGTTTCCATTTGAATGCAACATGCTCCAAACGAATTTGCTTTCGACTACCGGTAGGTTATCCGGATCTTATACGAACCTCCGGCGATCCAGTTTCTTCAAATCATTGAACAAGCTTGATGAGATCTGCCACTGCTGAAGGCCTTTTCCCATTCTTCACACTTTTCAGAAATCGGAATCGTACATCGTCGTTATTACATCAAAGTATCATACGTCAAAATTTATTCACAGATAAGTGTACGATCTTTTGATGAAACAGTTGAACCTTACAGAAACAAATGCCGTTTGACTATAACCTATGTATTTGTGTGATCACTAACAAGGGGATGTGATAGACAGCTATAACACTTTTGAAATGAAAATAATATAAATTGTACATTATGCACAGATCTAAAAAGTGTAATTATTTAATGTGTACATTAATACTAAGATGTGTTCATGTAGTTTGTTAATACTACATATTAATGAAATATTTTTGAAAATTACAATACCTAGATGTGACTATATCCAGAATAAATATCTTGATCTTCTCGGGAACATATTCTATTATCAAAAACACTTTATATTTTTTTCAAATCAAATATTTTATACAAAACACTTGCAAATGAATGTAGCAAACACAGATTCAGAATACTTGTATTATTAAATATTTGGGAAATGAAATTTATAATAAAAATATATGGGAAATAAAATATAATATAAAAACTATTTAGGTAACTGAAAAAAACCCATTAGTAATTGGAAATAAGTATTTTGACACAAATGATAACAATAGGGTAGCTTAATGACTGTCAGAGATCCCCCTTGAGGTATTTATTACATTATTCCAATTATCACATGCCATTAATTATGAAGTATATAATGTGGCCTGCTATTTTTTTCCTTCACAAGGTCTGAATACATATTAAAACATAAAAATATAAAGACGTAATAAATAACAGCTTATGGTTTATTTACAGTCAGAGTTGAAACACATTTCCTCTGAGATATTCACTAACTTTCTCTGATACCATGTGTTATTACTTTTACATGGTATCAGAGAAAGTATACCATGAAAGTATGGTATCTTAGTTAGTTAGTTAAAGATTAATTTAATTTGCTTGGGGAAATCATTTTTCTTGATTTTTAGGCATATAAATAAATTTCGAATGCAATACATTTTAATATTATGCATTAACTAAAATAATAGTTTTGAAAAAAAAAACCCTCAAAACACAAAATATTTTAAATAAATTAAAAGACTATTTACAATGAAAAAACTACTTGAAATTATATTGTAATTCACATATACGATTTAAAATAAAATCGAAAGTGCAAAATACATATCTTGACTTTCACATGTAGAAATTTTTTTTAATACTTATCACTTTTGAAGAATTACAAAAGGAAATGTTGAGCTCTGGTTGCACTGGTGAGTATTGGAGAGTGAAGTGGGTGGCCGAAGGTGACTACTATTTTGGGATTATTATGTAAACCACAAGTGACATTTTGGAAAAAATCACTTGTGTTTGAGCATCTATTAATCATGGCACTGACAAGCAGCTGGGAATTCTTCAAGATAAGGAGCACAAACACCAGAGTATTTATAGAACAGCAGATCAAGAATGTAAGGTTATGAAAGGCACAGCGATGTGCAGCAGGTTAATTCAGTGAGAACTGGGCCGAAAACCACAGTGCGGACTGCAGGGTACATTGCATCGGGTGCCAGGAACTTCGGTGTCACAGCACAGCACGCCGAGAGCTGGAGGCAGCGAGTCCGGATCGGAAAGCAAGCCGCCGGACCAGCACGAACCTATCTTCGGTGCAACGGCAAGCTACTGAGCCACAAACTTGGTATAAAACGTAGGCGTTGATGAAGCCTTTTTAGAACAACTGTGTTAAAATGATGAATGGATGAAAAATTACTTTAATACTATATTACTATATTCAAATATCGTATATTGGAATAGTTTTGCCAAACAGATGACATTGCTACGTTTTAATATTCCATATGGGTTTAAATTCAATCTTTAGAGATAAATCAGACTTGGGCGAGGTAATTAATGCAGAGTGAGTCTTTATCTTTTGTATGCACAACTGCTTAAAATTCGGCATCAACATATAACTCCTAAGTTTTATTCTACATGCCTATATTTGTTTTTTGATGCTTATGAGTTATTTATGCTAAATTCAAAGTCTATTATTTTTTCTTTTGCTTATATGCAATGTTTTTATTCATCCTTTTCTTGAAAGTAGGATGAGTAAATACAGTGTGGAGTCTAAACCGATATCTGTAAAATATTGGTTTTGAAATAGAAAATCGAAGAATCCATAAGCAATTTATTGAATTTTTTAAAAAAAATTGTATAGATTAAAGCTCTAATTTGACAGTAAATAGAATTTAAACCGAAAAAATATATTTAAAAAGCTTCTTTCTTTCCGATTTTTAGTGCATGATAGCTTTCGATAAGCATTTCCTCTCCCATTCGAACAAGTAGAATTTCATAATATTGAAAAGGAAGAAAAGCCGTCTTCGCTTATCATGGATCACTGAATTTACTCTTCCGAGATCAAAAACAAAGCACGTTTCTCATTCAAAAAGAGGGCTCGATCAACCTATTGATGTTTTGTTTTTAAGACGGAAGGTTCTTCGCCTCTCTGGGATTTCGAAGCATTTTTCACTTGTGTCATTTCGCCCAGTCAAGGCGTATTTGCAACTGAGGACTTGGAACATCATTTTCCCTATTGAAAAATATAGTTTATGAGGCTCAAAAGTTACAAACTTCCTTTTAAAGAATTTCTCTTTTTAATGCGGATGAGGAATTCGAATTGCAATGGAAATAGAAGAGAACATTTCCGGATTTATTCCGTTATTCATTTATTGCCTTTGTTTTAAGGAACCTGAGTAAGGAGCATGAAAATGTAGCAAATAATAAAGCAAAAGTACAATCTCAAAGTGGTAATCTTTAATAAATACATTTATATTTAATTAATTACACTTTGTTTTAAGGTGCAAAGCATTTTTATTTTTGTTTCTCTTGTTCATTTTTCTTCTAAACACTGAGCTGCAACACCAAAAAATATTTCCGTTCCATTTGATAATTCGTGAAATTACACTCACTCAGTTCGAAAACCATTTTTTGAAATATGCAAATGTGTCTATCCATGCAACCGCTGAATAATTGCAATAATTGATGAATAAAAAAGAAAACTAAAAGGAGGTTCTTATATTTGAAAATATGTGCTAAGCATTCAATTCATTTCGTTAATGGCTTAGGAACTTTCCAATGCAAAATTTTCAATATCTTCTGGTAAACTTTTCTACAGTGTTCGGAGCATTGAACATCGTTGTAGAAAAAATCGTAAATGTCCTGCGATGATAAAGAATCTTTTTTTGAACTTATCTGTCCGAATGAAATATTAAACGAGTTATTACTTTATATTATCTATGAATAGAATTTGTAATTCACCATTGCAAGGCAAAAAGAAATAAATAGATGTATTTGAATCGATAAAATTACCAATGCTTTCTAATTCAAAAAAGAATATATATAGTTTATTTTTTTCAAAAAATAGCTTCCTAAAAAAGATTAACAAAAAAAAAACTCCAAAAAGAAAAAGAAATAGTGACAATAGCCAATGTAAATTTTGAATACGCTCTTATTACATTGACATATGTCATATGTCAACGTAATCAGAATGTTTTAATGGATGTTAGTAAAAAGATTTGGAGGTATAAATCTTTTGCCGTCAGTTTCAAAATCAGTTTTATAAAGGACAAAGTGTGCGAGAAGCTTCAATCTTTAAAAATAAACCCAGGAAATAATGCATTAAAATAGCAGCATTTTTGGTAGAAATTTCCGAATTTGTTTTTCCTTTCCCAAGTTGAACTTAACTACTTCAGAAAGGTCGAATGGAAGAAAAAAAAACCTTAAATGAATTATCATATAAGCAAATTATTTTCGAGAGCTGAACTTACAATTCTCTCCCGTTTCTTCGAAAAGAAAAAGAGTAGGTTCAGATCCTTCCCGAATAATACTTTTCAGTAATTGAAATTCTTTTACTCGCCCTAATGTCGAGAGAAAGAATATTGACTTCATTTCGAGAGTAGAATAATCTTCAATAGATGATCATAATTTCAGGTGACAAGAGTAAACGTAAAACGCCGAAAGTCATTTACGCTGTCAAATATATATTTTTTTCTTTCAGAAAACTGAAATATTTTTCAGTATTGTGCTTGTATCATTGTTATACTATATGCTATACATCGACATTTCATAGATTACTGGAACATATTAAATATTCTTTTATATGAAGGTTATAGGTAATTTTTAAGCATCAAAATTAAAACATTTTTAGACATTTGTAATAAGGTAATTAATATTATTTCCGAATTACCTTTTGCTTTAAAATATAAGAAATAATTATATCATTTATACTACGGATTACATTAATTACATCAACTATTAATTGGTTGAAAAGTTTCAAGAATGTTATTAAATTCTTACGAAGTCAAATAATGATGTAAAATAAATATTTATTTATTTATTACTTTTTAAATAAAAAAAATAGTCAATGACTCATGATTACTTTTAGAATACTTTATAAAATAGGTTTATACTTAGCTAAAAGTTTAACAATTGCCCAATGCCAGAAATTAATTCACGTGTACTCAGTTTAGTTATGAATACTTTTAATTAATTATGATATTGTTTTTGTGAGCTTTTGGGGAAATAGTTTTCATTAATTCTGTGTTATTTCTAATGTTTATTTTATAAATAATAACATTCACTTAATATTTCATAAAATTATACGTACAAAGGCGAATTCTACGTACAGATGAGATTTTATATAAAAATAACCGCCCTTATATATCATGTGAATATTTTTAGTTCAGTCCCTGGCAATACCGAAAATAGATCGAAAATGTACGTTTCTATACGGTTTGCCACCACTTTTTTTGTAACGTCTATTCCCGTGATTTCACAGTCAGTTCCAAATATCTTTCACTATCTCTGTGTCCCCAGAGGCCTTTTCCTCCTGCAAATGGATACTTAGATTTGCAGAGTGTATTAAGTCAGAACATTTTATATGAGTTACGTGTGCAAGACTTGGTTCTTTTTTTTACGCATTGCAATGAAATTTCAAAACTTTATAAACATTTATTATCCTCATATCTTCATATTTTCCCCTCACTTTTCTAAAATTTATTAATGTTTAATAATCTTTTATGCTGCAAATTCCTCATAAACCAGAAATGTATAGCCTATTGTCGTATCGAAATGCGGAAATTGATATGACCTACTAAAATAATATTTAATGTAGTTGCAATTATATTCAAAACAAGAGAAAAACTGTTCGTGTGACAGGAAATAATAACATTTTTGAGGAATAAGCTGACTTCGAAGAACAAAGTAGCTTCGAGAAGATGCCGCAAGAGGGGTGCATCGCTTCGATGCCTGATCATTCCGATGCATTCACAAATAAATTGTGTACAGAAACAGAATCTCTCCCAATACTTTATTTTCTTAAAGAACTCTTGTACCTCTTAATAATCGTGCCCTGACATCAAACTGGAGTCATTCTGCATCACGCGATAAAATGCGTATTTCCAACTCCGTGCGGTTTTCTTTCAGTGAAACACAATTCAATAAATTAATCGTTGCAAGAAACTAAAACGCAATGCCATGTAAAGTTAAAAATAAACCTCTGTCGCGAATTGAAAGTCATTTAATTACTTGAACTGAAATGATAATTTCAATAGTTTGCCACTTTTAATTTCTTTCTATCTTCCAAAATTTCTTTTGTTTATATCATTCGAACTTCTTTTAAAATTCAGAGGGAATTTTAACTTTTATCAATTTATCCTCAAGATTGCGTTGTTTTTCATTGCTAGTTTTATAACTCTTTAGGCAATTATTAAATAAAAGGAAGTTTGTTTAGACATATCATAATGCTAAAAAAGTTGCATAAATTTTTTAAAGCTTATTTCTATTTAGCACAACAAAGAATTTTTTTATTTTAATTAATAATTATTAATTAATTACAATTGATATAAATAATTGATCAAAAAATTGTTGATTTTCGCAAGAATTGAGCTCCTCTTCACCTTCACACGAAATATACTGAAACCCTGGCACTTTACCAATTCAGCTACGGTGGACTTCCGTCTTGATTACAATCTGCTAAAACTCTATTTGAAGTATCAAAAATTAATTAAATTTAATGAATGAATTGACATTTAAAAAACTGTGTTAACATGGAGTATCATCTATTACAAGTTTAAGCAAATGTACTTTAACTCGGGTGGATGAGTTAAAAGTATTTTATTAAAATGTGAACAATGTGTGTGTGTATGCGTGTGTGTGTAGATATAATATTTTGAAAGAAAGCAGAAGGCATTTTCGAAAATAGAGGAAAAACTTTCGAATTTTTAAGTTCGTTTTATTCTTTCCAGTGCATTTCCCGTCTTTTTAGACTCGTACTAATACACACACACACACACACACACACACACACACACACACACACACACACA
>JAOUZG010020767.1:6674327-6685039 GCA_026289955.1 Argiope argentata | reverse complement strand
ACACACACACACACACACACACACACACACACACACACACACACACATACATACATACATATATATATATATATATAATCAGACGTGGGCAAGGTAATTAATACGGGGTCATTCATTCTTTTGCGCATACTGTTTTATATGGTTTCATTAAATAACACTTTATTTATTATTTTCCACTAGTTTTGAAAGTGAGAATGGTCTTATCTTTTCATTATACAAATCTAAAAACAGAAGAAAAGTAAAAATGTGTACAAAAATATGACGAAAAGATAGAGATTTTGTCGACAATACGTTTAAAATTTAAATTGACAAAAAAATGATTCATCGAAAAAGTATGCTTGTGTTTTCACTAAACATTTTATAAAATTATTTAGATTAGAAAGATAGAATGAGTATCAGAAACCAGTTTTTTTCAAGAAGTGACAAAATACGGAGAGACGTCATTTAGTTTATTGGCGGTCTTGTTACAAAATTTATCTTCATTATGAATCAAATTGACATAAATGCTACCTATTTCCCATTTTATAAGCAGTACTTTGAATTGGGCGCAATTTCTCATTATCATAAATAATTTTAATAAATTTTATTCATTTTCTAATTTATTCAGCGACTATTTACATTCTTTCTTATCATCTATTAATGGAAAAAAATTGACAAAAACAGGCCATGGGTTCACTGTTAGAGCAAATTCATACAATGTTCGTAGATTTCTTGGGCAGAAGAGGCGTTCTTCACAAAGAGTTTTCGAAATTGGAATTCGTAAATGTTTTTTAAGAAATTAAAGAGTTTTTAATGAAGAATTTTAAAATACAATATCACATAAATATTATTTTTTCCCTATTTTATTAATTACCGGAATTAGCTCTTTTGTATTGCGAATTATATTAAGTATAAACTTGTTTTTCTACTGTTAACAGAACTTAAAAAATAATTATAAACTCAATGCACAAAAAAAGTTATAATTACCGTAAATACTTTCTATGTAGTTTAATACTTCATCAAGTTTGTCATTCTAGTTCCTTTGCTGACGTTGGTATTATATTAAAAGAAATCGTTCTTTGGGTTCTTCGATTCTAGGCAGAATTATTCGCCTCCGCTTTAATTTGTGCGATAATACATTTGAACATTCTTCCTTGCGAGATGCAAACTCTCTTCTTCGTAGAATAAATCATTTGATAAATGAAACTAGCTTAGTTATAAAGCACAATATGTTACAAAGTTACGATATTTCGGATAAGAGGCACGAATCTACTTTTTGTTTATATTTTTGCACATTCTGCATGAAATTGCTGGCAAACAAGAAAAAATCTTAAAACAGATCGCCTTATTCGAACTGACTGGATGAATAAAGGATCGTGATGCAGACTCCTAACTTGCTGCATTTCATTCTCGGTTTTCTGCTCTGAATAAAACTCGGCCACATTTCCTTATGTTTTATTAGCACTCTTCTTTCGCTTTCGCCAGTTCTTTAGATTCTGAGCCATATAGGAGTTTATTCCGAATTTGATTGATGCCAACATTCCTTTGCCCTCAAGTCTCGGATGTAATACTCCTCTATTCGAAAACTCGCTGCTCTTCCTTCTTCGACTCATAGTTCTTCCTTACGCGCGAGAATGCGAATAACTTTCTTTCGGTATTAAAGATAGAAGACGAAACAAGGACTTTATTTGAAACCGCAGGTGAGATGAAAACTTTAACGCCTCCCACTTTATTTTCAGAACGGCATATTTCTAGACGCATTTCTTATCAGCTTTTGGAGTTCTCTTTCGTTATTTAATTCTTTTCCCCTCCCAAGCTGAAAAGTTTTATCTATTTCTCTTTTATTTTACGGGTTATTTTCTGTTACTTTTGAATCAAACTCCAATTTCTCCGAAACTCTGTCTGATATTAAATTGAAAAACTTATTTCCTCGCTGTCCCTCAAAATACGTTATTTCGCAAAACAAAACAGGCTTATTTGTCACATGAACATTTTATTAATATTTGAACGGCTGTAAATCTTTGATCACTAAAAGAAGTTTTTCTAGTAAAAAAGCCCAGTAATGTAATTTTAAAAAAACTGATAAGAGTTTTTATCAACATATTATTCTAAATTGTCGCTACTCACAGAAAGCAGAGCTTTTTACCGTAATAATACCATAAATTTTTCCAAACTACATCCTAGGTACTAAGGGCTACCTAAAAAATGACTTCTTATTTTTTAAAACTGTTTAAAGATTAATTGAATTTTTTTCTCTTAAATAGCTAGGGAAAAATTTTGGACCAAATATTAATTTTACACTTCTTTAAAAAATGGTTCTGACTTACTATAAAACGGCTTAATTTCTTATGGAAGCCAAATTCCTTACGCAATAACTTGGAAATAAAATTTGTTTAATCATTACCTGAAATAGATGGGCTCGTACAAATTAAATTTATTATGAAATCAAAAATTTCCCTACTTTAATTTTATCAATTTCACGTTTGTAGATGAAAATAAGGTCATATGTGATATATTTTGGAAGCACGTGCAACAATATTGAATTGAGAAATCATCCCTTTGGGTTTTCGAGAAGAAAATAGGAAAAGTAGAAGTATTGCAGTTAGCAAAACGCAATTCGATTTTAATGAATCCCTTTTTTCCGCATGCCACTAAATACGAAGAAGGAATCCTTTTTAAAAGTAGGGGCGCATTTCTGTAAATAAGGTTACATAAAAATGCAAATAAGCATACAAAATAAATTCGATATAACGTCTAGAGATATTCTTCAAACAGTCACGGGAGGGGAGGCTTTTAAATATAATAATTGAAAAAAACACACAAAGTTTCAGGAAAATGGATATTATCGCATGGCTTCATCTTCTGAATTTTGGATGTGCATCCAATTTTGAAATAAATTCACAAAGCAGCGCAATGTCTGTTTCACTTCTTACACTTCGTCGTATGAATTCGAGAAAATAAAACCGACACAAGCCAATCGAATGAAATTTGATATCTGGTTTTTGCAACAGATTAACTTGTGAATATTTAGCAATAGAGATAACAGCCTATTATCACGGAACCAATAAAAAATATGAAATTTTTATCCAAAGTGCAGTTTCCTTCTGCGAAGGTATTAAGGAGAGAACTCTTCCTGTTCAATTCCGTCTGCAGAAAGTTCAGAATACTCCTGTAATGTACAAGCCATACATGCTGTCTTAAAATGTCCTTTATAAATTTTAAAATCAGGACTATTTCAATGGCATTAAATGTTACATAATTTTGTTCGCATCACTTCTCATGTACCGTCGACTGCCAAGTGCACTCCCCACTGCCAATGGACGAAACAGTGTCGACAGCATGTGCTGTGATCGACTTAATATCAGCCGATTCACAAAATAGGTATCTTCTTCTAGACGGTTTTCCTCCCAGCCACTAAGTGGTCAATCACTGACCTTCCACCTCATCTTTCCCTGCAACTATCAAACTGTTCATCGAGAAGGAGACCAACGCAATAAAAATTTCCTCAGATTTATCAACATTCCTCTAATTCTCTTTCTAGGATAGAAAGAGAGGCAAACGCTTTCAAAATTCCGAATCATTGGTAAAAGACGCTTAAAGCATTTCGTAAAGCATTGGCGAAAGCATCGTAAAACATTTCGTAAAATACATCTAAATTCCATCGTGTCAGTTTGATTATCCAGCAGCAAATACATTTAATTTCCCAATTATCGGAGAAAGAAAATTTGGATAACGAAAATAAAAAGGGATGATTTTTAAATAATTGATCGAAACATTTCAAATAAAAAAAGAATGGAGAAATAGTTTTAAAAAAGAAATAAAGTTAAAAAGAATCGCAAAAAACAGCTTTTTAACAACGCTAAAATTAGTTTTCGGCTTTTGAGTATTAATTATAACTCATTGTTATTAGTAATCCAAAAAACTGAAAAACTTATTTCTCATACTTTCTGATGGCAGGAATGAAGAACAACACTTACCTATATTATTTAATGAACTTATAAGTAGAGAAAATATTTATATTTTCATTCTGTCATTTGCAAGTGCAAAGCATTTCGAAACTATAGCCCATCGGGAAATTAACAAAAAATTCATTTCTAAAATTCTATGTTTGCTTACATGAAAACAGTCACGGCATCTGTATTAAATTTAATCAGCCTCTCAAAAGTTATTTATTAACAACATAAATTTTTGAATAAAATTTTGAATTGAAGTATATCAGAAAAAAGGTTCAAAAGCATTTCCTCCCGTAACGTTTTACAAATAAATGCAGATGAAAGATCTAACTTGTATTTCAGTTTGTTTTTGAACATTCTTCAATATATTTAAAAAATTAATATTCTACATTGAAAGGAGTATTATTTATATATGAAAATATTTTAGCAATTTGAAAAACGAAGTTATAGTAGTAAACAACCTTTCTGTAAAAACGTTGCAAATAACTTCTTTTCCTTTTTTATTTCCCGAAAGAGGGTTTGACCCACCAGGAGAGCAAACGAATGCGATCGTTAAATATTCCAAGGATTACGGAAGAAGGTTTTGAGGCTCCGATGATTCAGTGTTATAGCATTTCTGCCAGTCCTACATGAAAGAAAATAAATGCACGCGTCCACCGTCTACATGGCTCATATGAATTAAGAAAGCTTTGATTTATGCCTGCATTTAAATTTCTGTGGCTGTATTATCGATAATTTGCCCCCTTTAAATTACTTGGACATACAGGCTTCATTGCGTCTATTTATCGTTTTTCCATTGTGATATATTACAGAATGTGAAATAACTTTGTTAGAAAGAATAACTACTTCTTGGTTTGTAGCTTTTTTTTAGCTTATTTAGATGCAAATGTATGCCGAACTAAGCCGGAAGGGAAAAAAGTCTTGAAGTAATCTTGTTATTTCTATACGCAATTATTCATTGGGCAAAGCTTTTAAACAAAATAATATATTATTAATAAAGGAATTCTCATCACAAAATGATAAACTATTTTTTGGTGAAAATAAGAGAACTATTCATTTAAAAGGAGAGAATATTTCTTTTTATTTAATTTGTCCTAATTATTCTGAATTATCTACTATAGAATGAACATGCTTGTAAAATCTATAACAGAATCTCTTTAATATGTAAAGTTTATAGTCACAGGAATATGAAAACAGAAGCGTCATAAATTATTCTATGGTAATTTAATTGATACATTTCATTAAAACTAGAATCTCTCTAATAGGTCTATGAATACATGTAATTTTCTTAACAGGGTATACAATACATTATTTACCGAAATTTTAACATTTCTCCTCTTTCATTTTACAAATAATCATTTTTTTTGTTTTGGGAAATAAATTAAAGGATACATAAATTCATAGAAAAAAATAATAATGGTAATAATAATAGTGGTATTGACTTTTTTATAGTTAAATTATAACATTTTCTATTTAATTATCGGAAAACCACCAAAAAACTAGTTTGAAAGTTACTCATTGAAAGTTACCTTGAAGGATTTACAATTTTAATTTTTTTCCGATGTATATATCGCAATTTTATTATATTCACTGTAGAAAAAAATGAGTAAAAGAGAAAAAATATTCAAAGTGTCTCCGTTTGAATCCATAAACAAAAATGATATTTTCGAAGGTTTTTAAAAAATTTAAATCAGTTTTTATGTTGCAACAGATGCATCTAAAATAAATAATTTTTTCTGTTCTTCCTTTCTGTTGGAAAGTTTTTATATTGTCATTCACTCATAATAAACAATGTATACATTTCTTATTTATATAAAATTTATCACTTCTTATTCACAGATAAGATATAATATAATTTCCTCACAGAAAGTTCAGCATTTATCCAATTAATATTTAAAATATTGCCTTTTCTATTGCACGCCTGCTTATGGAAGGATTATAATAAATTAGTACCTTGAAGTTAAACGCTGAGATACGCTATAATGGAAAAAAAGGTTTAACTGGCAATAGTGATTATGAAAAAATATGTATATCGACAATCTTAGGGGAATCGTGATTTGTTTCAGGAAAGAAATATTCAAGTGAATTCAAAGCTTGTGTTTGAATCGCGCCTCAGCCTAATTCTTCGTGACGCCGAAAGGACTAAAATGGAACATTTTCTTGTATGAGTAAAAGATATAAAATTAAATACACATTTTTATTACTATTTAAAAGGAATACTGAATTATTACTGATGTGAGACGGAAGTATTTTACTTATTTTTATCCCTTTACTCTTTATTCCACAGTACCTTCATTTCTATGAACTATCATTACTTTTTACTACTCAAAAAAGAGACGTGGAAAGATGCACTGCTTTATTTTACATTCATGCAAGAAAATAGGGCATTTTATTAAATGATAAATGAAAATCAGTCCTTTTCCAGGGTTTACGGGCAACTTAGTGTGCTATGAAAGAACTATTTGTTTGCAAGATTTTTATTGTATGAAGTCATATGTATAAAAGCTACAAGGGTTTAAAAGTAAATTACAAAACATCACTCTAAATGTTCATTTATATCTCTAATTTCCATTAATGAAGCAAATTTATAAACTAAGAATTTGTAAGGAAATATAATTATATATAGGATAAAATTATTTATAAGAATAATTATATAGAATTGTAAAATAAATGTGCATTTATAAAAATAAATATTACATGCAGATGTTAAAAAAAATTATTTCTTTAAATGTCATTAGTAAGTAGCCAAGTATATATTCTAATATAATCGAAAATTTATATTAGAATATCAAACTTAAATGCTTAAAAAGTAAGGTTTTAATGCCCGAATTTTGAGATGATACGCAATAATACAATATATATAATTACTCCAGGTTAATCTTAAGAGATTTTAGAGTCGTAAAAGAAGAGCATAAACAAACATCAGTAAAACGCTAATGGCTTTTTACTTGTCGAAAAATGTGGAGCTTGTCATTACATAACTAAGAGAAAAAATTTGTCAGAGTATTTGTAAAACAAAATACTAAATCATACAAAGTCATAATTATGAAATAAAATTCCGATTTGACTGGAATCCATTACATTCTGTAGGAAACACTGTAAAAATTGATAAGAAATTACAAATGTTGTATTTTGTAAATATTAAAATTTAAGTTTCCACGTTAAATAAACATGGAAAATACGTAGAATCATAATAAAAAGAATTTATGGGAATAATAAAAAGAGTTTAAATAAATAAAAATGCAGTTTAGGTGATTAATAAAAAGTTTACGTGAATAATATAAAGAATTTAAATAAATAATATAAAGAGTTTATGTGAACAATTAATTAAAAATTAATACTAGAATAAAAGTTGAATATTTAGTTCTGGCCTTAGAAATTCAAAATTTTATTGGCTCATACATTCGAAGCGAATAGGCCTAAATTGTTGAAACTAGATTTCTTGAGATAACTTGAGATGTAGATTTAAAATTTGATGAGAAAAAGGAATATTACTATTTACAAGTTTGCCTTTATTACAACAGATAGAAGGCATGAAGTTTTAAATTCAAAAATGTGAGAATCTGTGAGAACCATTTCAAATAATACCCTTTTTTTTCGCAAATTATGGTGATCGATGCCAGAAGAAAAACGGATGATTCTGGTTTTTTTTTCTCCCACGATTGTACAAATTCGAAGTTTAGAAAAATATTTAATTTCAATTCATCCACCTGTACTACGCATACAGGGTTTCTCTATTTTATGGAATCAAACCATTTTTGGAGTTGTAGTATCATATTTAATAATTGGTGCTGTAATATCATATTTAATAATTGGAGTTGCAATATCATATTTAATATGCTGTGCTTTAATGTAGAAAAATATTCTAATTAAAGTAGAAATAAGTTTTACTCTATTTATAATGAACTTCAATATCAAACCTGTTACTGTATTTCTAGTATCATTAAAACATATTTTGTTATTCCGTGTCTTCTGATATTTAGATATGAGATAGAAGCTTATTGAACAGTTCCCTTAATTGTTTGATCGAATGTTGAGAAAGAAACAATCGCTAGATTGATCCTTCAATAGCATCCATCCTGCGTATAGGAGAGATGAACATATCTATAAAATTTCATTCAGCATTTCAGAATATAAGCAAAGTAGTATTTTACCATTCTGACTATGCAAAATAGGTATATTTCTAAGGCAATGAATTCAAACATTAAGGAAAAAATGCGCTTTCCCATAAAAAAAGTGAAATACTTGATTTTCATCTAAACAGATTACTAAATATGATTTAATCACTAATATTATTGAATAGGAATTAGAGAGTTTTATGAATGAGTAAATTACTGAAATTACCTGCGGCATGATACGGGCGCGAATAAACTTCATGATGCATACATTTTAGTCAGCTCCATTGCCTCCACCTGTCCTTGTGTTAATCAATTTCAGATTAGATCCATTACTTGAAGCAAATAATCCCAACCGGTGATGTTCGAAGCACTTTAAAATTTACGGTTCTACGTATCGTTAAGTTAATCACAGAAGCAGTTATAAGTTCGTATATATCCTTTTAATGAATTAAATCAATGTATAGGATTGTCTACAAATAAATTTTAGATTCAATATGTATTGCAACTCAGAAGGAGCAAAAGTAGATCAGATTTGAAATTTTAAATCATTATAAAATATAATTTGCTTGCCCCCATTTGTAATGAAATCCATGGAAATTGCTTCAGGGCATTCCAGAAGCAAGATTTTCTTGGATTTTATATTCCATTATAAACATTTTTATTGCTATAATCTAGAGTGAAATGGCTATTTCAAAAAAAATATATATATTCTAAGCTCCCATCAATATTTAAAGCATTCCCCTCAAGCAAGTATTATAAGGTTTCAAAAAGCTGAGAACGTAATGAAGTACAATAAAATGGCTGAAGTTTTTTTGAAATGTTTAGTTTCAAAATGATGCTTTGAAAATAGAACAAATAATAATAATTTAACATATATAATTTTAATTTTCAGGAAATAAAATAACTATTCGAATTTCTTCGGTGTCTCTCATTATTTTTACATAAACTAATACGAATTCAATCCAAAGAAATTCGGCGCTGGAAGGTCATTTTTTGCAAGAAATTGTTTAGAAATAATATCTACGACGATATAATTTAATTTCTAAACCATACCGATTTTCGAAAAGAGATGAAGAAATACAATAATTGCAATAAAAGAAAAGTTTGACCCGCTTTTCCTCTTTCTTGAAAGTGCAGAAGATTATTTCTGAAATATAATAATCTCAATTTGAGCCAGCAATGATACAGCATTCCCGAATACAGCTCATGCACCAGTAAACAACTACAACCACAGGAACTATTGGGACATAAAATATGAGTTTTGAATGATGAAAAAAGTTCGTTTCTAATTTATATGGATGAAAGAATGAATTTCAGGTTTCGTAATAAAAAATTGATTCGATTATTCAGCTCAATTTTCCTAAGCCGAATTTTCATACTAAATGAAAAGTTAAACTTAATGAAAAAGAATACAAAGTTCGATAACAAACAAACTTGACTAACATAATTTATAATTTATATGATATCAAAAATATATGATATTAATATATGTGATATCAAAAATTTTGAAAACTCATAATTTTGTTATTAACAGTTTTGAACACTTTCAAATAAATAAAGAATGACGTGCCCTTTATAAAACCGTTCTTTAAGATAAAAATGATTGAATGAGATGCAACTTCGTTATTTTCTCACTAATTTCAGATGGCTCTGCAAACTGAAAAGCTTTGTAGCATTAAAGAAAATATAGCAGCAGATAAACTGCCTGCATACTGAATCCGCAATATGCTCAATGAAAAATACACTTTTGACATTTATAAATAATAAACCCGAAAAAGTGTGTAGCATGAATGTAATTATTGTTTCGTTTAAATATTTATCGAATAAAATTCTTTCTCTGAAACATAAGTGTTTTGGAAGAAACACCAGAAGGATCAAACAGAGTTTGTCATTGTTGGCAAAGAAAGTTAAAATCCCTTGTGTTAAGAAATAACAGACTATTGCTCGCTTTAAAATCGCTCGTATTTAAAATCATTTGAAATCCTCTTTACTTGAAATAAAACAAAATCATCATCAGAAATAATTTTTAAGGAGTGAGTGACTAAATATGATAATCCGCTAAGTTAATAAAAGAGAAATCTCTTGTTTAAACAAATTGGTAAAAAACCCCGTCTTATTTCATACAAACAAAAATTAACTCACAATAAACTGGTTATTTTTCTGCTCGATAGAGCCTCCAAATCAAAACCATGGACGAAGGAATGATCAAAAATTCAAAAATGCGATATCGGAAAAGCAAAAATCAAGTCCAACTTCTGTTACGTCAAAGCAAATCTGAAACCGCTTGGAAAAATTATATCTTAATTAATTGATTAATTATAATTTTATTTTCACAAAGCTGATTCTGTGGAAGAAATCTACAAAGAAAACTAAGATTTAAAAAAACAATTGAAGTGCTTACAAATGCATGAAACTGAAATTTAACAAGTAGCCAAGAAAGTTATAGCCAATCAATCAGGACCTACATTACGCCATCTCGTCTCTCCGTTAGTCTTGTTATCGATTTGGATGGTCTTATCAGAACACATGCAATGATTGCTTTTATCAAGATGAACCCAAAATGATAACGACAAAGAAGATGGATTGACCGTCTAGAAAACAAGCAGGGGAAGCAATTCAATCTCTTTAGAAGACTCAAGAATTTTTCCTAAAATTAAAAAAT
>JAOUZG010020767.1:6634759-6666054 GCA_026289955.1 Argiope argentata | reverse complement strand
TATATATATATATATATATATATAATCGTTTTATTTAGAAGCAATATGAATCTCTGTGAAGGATATCAGAGCTTTCAATCGTAGTTTAATGGCAAGCACAACTCCTAATTTACAAAATTTCTTTATTCATGTTTACAGAACTTCTATACAGGGTCTAATTTACAAAAATTCTATACATGGCGTTTATCCCACCATATAAAATATATTGCGAATTGAATTCCGATTTCTTCTCACCAACCGGCTTTGTATGCGTGTTTCCAAATTTTCCCCCTTTTTGAGCAGATAGAAATTAATCATAATTCTATCTGAAGGTATAGAACATTTCTGATTTGAAAAAAATCAACAGTTGTGCCATTTCCTAAGCTAATCTTCTTCATCAGCAGAAACAACCGCTCAGATTCAGGCGCAATATTGTTTGCCAACCCGATTTGAACTAAAACTCCTTCGTTCAGCCCGTGACTGTGATTAATAACAGTTGTTTACATCCGACGCAACAGATTGAACCAATGTAATGTGCTCTCACAGTTGCTTGAATAGGGGGGGGGTGATCCTTTCATAAACTTATTCGGTTAGAGTTTCATTATGGATAGCCCTCCTCTTCCTCCGGTGGGGTAAATCTTGAGTCCCTAATAAATGGATTCAGTATCGGAGGCCGGTGGTAGGAGGGCGAAGGTTAGGAGCCCCGGGAATTTGCAGGACGGCACTAATCTGGGGCTTCGATGTGAATGGCGCGCAGGATTTCTCCATAACAGCAGAAGCCAAAGATAGATGAAATGATTCACCTACGATGAATATGCCTGGTTCACTGTCAATTCGAGCATACATTTTAAATTTTACTGAGCAAATTAAATCCAAACTTATACAACATTTTCATATGAATAAAAATATTAAATCATTATTACGAGAGATTATAGGCGAGGAACACTTTTATATTTGTAGAATGTTTTATTACAGACTTTAATAATAAATTTTATTTAAGGTGTATAATCAAACATTAAGAAAAACTCCATTCAGCAATTACAAATACAAAAAGAATCACATAAGTTATTCGTGCTTAAGCCTCATTTCTCTAAAATATACTTTATTAAGAACAAATTTATTTACTTTATTAAATAAAAAACAGATAACTTACTCATAGAATTACAAATATGAAAATAATTCTGGACATAATTTTTGCAATATGACATAGTAAAAGGTAGTTAATTATCAAATATTGGGGACAACTTCTAGTTTATCTCCATAACAAAGAAACTAAACAGAGTCTGATGTGGGAAAAAAAGAATTGAAACGTTTATACGTTCTAACTTTATTTAGGTATATTAGAATGTATATCTATCAAATCATTGAGTATCATATTTACGCGTGAAAAAGGCAAATAGTTTTATTACATTTTGCAGAATAAGCAGTTCCATAGCAAATACTTACTCATAGTCACTTTTGTGTTTATTTAGTTACTTGTCTGGGATGAAAATACTCTCGAGTCTTAAATGTATAATTTAAAATAGCTTTCATATAAAATATTAGAATATGCAAAAGTAAGAGTATTTTTAACAACTCAAAAAGTTATTCTTAAAATTACCAATAACCAAAACTTTTTTTAAATTTTTTCTCTTAACAAACTGAAGTAAAATTCTCATAACGAAAGTGTTATTTCCTGTTGTGCATAAGGGTCCATTCAAAATATATCCCCTGCCAGATTTATTGCGACAACTATTAAGAGCCAATACGAGCATTCATTACCTTTCCACTTGCTTACCATGCCCTTCTGCTAAAGCAGAGTTGCAATTGCAAATCGTGCCTTAAGTCACCAATATCATGCCATTCTTGTAATTAAAGTAAAAATAACAGTTTTATAGAAATTTTATCCTTATTCCATGTGACCTGTACTGAAATCAGGAGGAAAACCTTTAAAATAAAATATTTTAACTGATTTAAGTATTAAAATTTATTTAAACTTTAAAATTTCAAATAAACTTTGTATGTAATTCCTCGATTGTTGCTAGAGTTATATGATTATGAGTGAGGCCTCCAAGTACTTTATTTTTATCTGCAGGCTATTTAGATTATATAGCTGTAGATATTTTCATAAATGTAGAAATCTCTGTTGTACCATTTTACTACCCTTGAAACACAAGTTTTTGTAACTATATAACTCTAGGCTATTTTATCATTTTTCCTTTTTTTTCTTTCCGTAGCTTCTTTCAAAGATAATTTCATTAATAATGAAGCAAGAAAATATTAAATTCCTTAGCCATTCTAAGGCTGGCTTTATTTTTCTTTCCTTAAAAATGTAGAAAGGACTTTCTTGTTCATATACTGAAATAGTTGTCTTACGAGAAAATCATTGATTTTGCTCAGTCATAACCTAATTACTAACAAATGTAAGAATATAATATAAAAATGATATTGATCTATATTATATTATATATATTATATTATATATATTATATTATATTATGTATATTATATATATTATATTAAATTATGTATTATATTATATAATGTATTATATTATATTATAATACATTTTAGAAACTTTTCTGAATACATCTGCGCTTAAAAGCGTGTAAAAATGTTATAAAGAAAGCGAAATAGTGCCGCAAAAGTAGGAAATTAGAAATTAACTTCGACGCTTGGAACCATTTTAAGAAGTTTAAAGAAGTTACGGAATTTACACAGGTATTAATGATCGAACTTTTACAATTTAACAGTTTGAAACGTGACAAAAATATTCCAAAGTTGGAACCTCGTGACTTGAAAACAGATGACTTTTAAAACTTCAGTTATGGAACCTTCATTGGCGCCTTCATAATCCTGGCGGAACCGTTCTGCAACGAAATATCTGTCAAAGAATATTTCGACTTCGAATAAAGTTCCTTATTTCTTCTCTTTCTTTTTTCTCTTCCGCGTCATTTTTAACCGAAAAAGAAAGTGTAATGAAAATATGAGAGCAGAAGAATTAAAACTTTGGCAGGAAATCATTTTTTCTTGCAGAAATCAGACCTGTCATTGCACAAACCACTTTGAAAGGTTTTTATCATCCATGGGATATAAAAACATTTAAAAAAGAGTCATAAATAAGAAACGTTTGGAAAAAAAAATGAGGAGTCGTAAGAATGTGACATATTAAAATGAAAGAAAGGATGAAAGCTTCTGAAAGCTTCGAAATTTCTCAGCCCCCAAGCATTTTTTCGATTCATTTATTCCTTTTTTTAATAACAAAAATGGAAAAAAAATGTCTGAAGCAAAACTTCCAGTCTTAGAGAGATGCAAGGTGTGATTGGAATAATGAAAGTTGAATTATTTCTTCAAATTCTGGGCAGCTTTTTATATAAAAAGTCCGAAGTTTAAAAAAAAATTATTTGTCATTATTTTAATATTTTAAATAGACCTGATTAGGTATACATTTTATATCCAATTTAAAATTGTGCATATTACTCAACAGAAAATACTCACATTTTCGATTGTAGTACCAGAATATTTTATGATGAAATCGGAAAAATGAATTTTGGCACATTATTAAGATTTTTAAAACTAAACCAGTTAGAAATTGTTCTTGTTACTAAAAACATTCGCCATGGAGAAGCTCACCGAAGCAATCAACGATTTTAAACCCTAGGATGCATCTCTTGTTTCAAGTGGCGCCAACTATGGTAAGCGTACGTCTTAGCTATAAGCTTACCACATCCGCTTGCACAGCCCTTTTTTATAGCCTCACACACCTCACAGATAGTACACAGACAAAAGCAAGTTCCCCTTTTGGAGCTCCGTTTAATTCAACAAAGGTGGCAAAGCCACCCTCAGTAATTTTCAACTTGTTGGAAAACTCGTTTACAGGAAATGCTAGGGACTTTGCAAGTAAAATCCTTCAACAGCTATATCCTGAGGTGGCGGAAGAAGAAACAAAAGTTCACTACACTCCTTGTAATTCTGAAGAAGCCTTCACCAAAACAGAAATTGAAAATATTATTAAGAAGCTTCCTAAAAACAAGGCCCCCGGTTACGATGGTATTGATTCTATAATTATATCGATTCTCCACAGTAACTTTCCAGAATTATTAACCATGTTCATGAACAAATGCCTTGAGTTAAAAAAATTCCCAACTTCTTTTAAAACCGGATTAATTGTTCTTTTTCATAAAAAAGGGAAAGAGAAAAATGGATTAAAGTCTTATAGGCCCATTTTTCTCCTTCCAACCTTAGGAAAACTATTGGAAAAATTACTTCTCCAAAGAGTTAATTTTACTCTTCATAAGCAGCAAATATTACACCCACACCAGTTTGGTTTCACAGAAGGCAAATCAATAAATCATGCTCTTCGAAAAATTGCTGGATGTTATCAAAGAGGCCAAGGAAAGAGAACACTATGTTATAGTCATCTCATTAGATATCAAAGGTACTTTTGACAACTTAAAATATGAAATTACAAGAAAAAGTCTCAGTAAACTTTATAAGAAAACAAATATCTCAGAAACCTTAATAAACATCCTTTCCAATCGCAAAGTGGTAATTCAAACGAGTGACGGTCCATCACTTTGGAAGCAAACACAAGGTTGCCCTCAAGGATCTTGTACATATCCTCTTTTTTGGAACATAGTTGCAGATGAAATTTTAAAAACAGATTGGCCAAGAGAAATTCACTTGCAAGCATATGCAGACGACTTCGCATTTGTCATCAGCCGGAGAACTCGACTCGAATTAGAAAAATATACAAACTCAGCTCTTAAAACTTTTAAAATATGGACCGATAAAAATCAATTCGAAATATCAATAGAAAAATCACAATATTTACTTATAGGAAAATTGTCCAGAGGGCCAACTGTTCGATGGAATACCCAACCTCTAAGAAGAACTTCATCTCTAAAATATCTGGGAGTAATAATAGACGAAAAACTAAATTGGATCACTCATATTCAAGAACAAGGCTCTAAGGCTATCAGCCAATATCAACAACTTTGCCGCATAGCTGGTCCTCGCTGGGGATTACAACAACAATTCAGAAGAATCCTGTATCAAACAGTCACCGAGACGATGCTTCTTCATGGTGTAAATGTGTGGTCTCTTTCCTTATCTTCCAGGTTGGAGAGAAAATTAGCAACTATTCAGAGGATTTTCCTGCTATATATCACTGGATCATATCGTACAACACCAACAGCCGCTCTGCAAGTCATCACAGGTATCATGCCACTTCACCTGAAGCCTCAGCAAGAAGCCCTTTACATCAACATTACTTGCTTGAAGAAAGAAATAGAATTTGAAGCTGTAATATATGATCCAGGAGAATATGAAGAAAAGGTCAAAAATATCATCATCCACCCTTCTTTGTTTGAGGTAGAAAATCAAGTCTCGACATTAGAACCCTTTAAAGAGGTTAACAATCTAACATTCTACACAGATGGGTCCAAAACAGAGATAGGAACAGGTTGTTCATATTGCGCATTTAAAAACGGTATGAAAGTCCTTGAATGGAAAGGAAAATTGAAAGAATCCCATACTGTGTTTCAAGCCGAATTGCTTGGCCTGAAAACAGCTGTTTTACGAGCCAGTGAAGAGAATGAGAAGATTAAAATCTGGACAGACAGTCTTTCAAGCTTGCTTTCAATTCAAGATCCTCATTCCCCTCATCAACTTGTCCGAGACATCCAGTCCTTACTCGTCCAAAACCCGAATATTCTCTTAAGATAGATCAAATCCCATGTTGGTTATAGGGGTAATGAAAAAGCTGATATCCTAGCTAAATCAGCAATCACTGATGGTGTATTGATGGAAGTTCCGAAACCCCGGTGTCATCTTAAACATCAACTTCAAAAAAATTTTATAATAAAATGGCAAATTCTTTGGGATTGCGGAAACACGGGGCGTTCTGTATATAAAATTATAAAAACAGTAAAACAGCAACCACTCTCTTGGACTCGTGAAGAAATTTTGTTTGTAACAGGAAATGGTCCATTCCCTTCTTTTCTTCACCGGTTCCATTTATCAGAAAACGACTATTGCTCTTGTGTGGAAGTCGGCTATCTCATCCACTTTGCAACATCCTGTCCTTTTACAGTTTCATGGCACCTTCGAAAACCCTCATCTTCGCTAGAAAGTCTTTGGTTTAAAAGAGTTCTTAATAATTCATCTTCCAAAAAAAGAATCATAAACATGATTAGATTTCTAATTGATCATGGAGAACTGTTACGGCTCGATTAAGCTCATCAGTTTTTGAGTATCAATTAATATCAAGCATTTTTATAATAAATCCTTTTAACCCTTCAAGTTACTAATTTTTTTTTAATTCCCTCATATTTTCATCCATACTGTACATTATGATATTCACTCATCCATTTTGTTGTACTCCAGACCTTCTTCACTCTAATTTTTATCACTTATTGTTATGTTATATGTCTGTGTATTTTGTCTCTTGCATATTTCTTTCCAATAATGTAACAACAACTGTGTAACGTTGTTTTTTTTTTTTTTTTGGTTTTTAATAAAGTCCACCTGCATCTATACCAAACCGGAAAGGGGCCATTTGAGCCCTAGAAACGGAGGTGTAGTGTGGTGTTAAGGTGTTAAGATAGTACACAGAAGAACAACCATGCCCTGACCAAGACTCGAAACCCGGAAATACCGATTACGAGGAAACGCGTTATTTCAGTGCCAGAAAGCCGGCAGACATAAATTCAATAAAAAGGAAATCTGTTCATAAACTTATTTACAAAAAAAAAACAAGGTATCAATAAAAAAAAGTAAAACAAACTAATTCTAATTAAAAATATTGAGTGATGTTTTTTGCCTAAATTATTATATTGTAGTAAACAATTTATTTGAAGATAGAATAAATATACTCAATATAAAGTTTTTAGAACACAACATTTATTTTATGCCCTTAATATATATATATTGTAAACAGTTTATATACTCAATACAGATTATATATTCAACCAAAATATATCCAACGTATACGATTCTGGTTATATTTTTTCAATTCACAATTCAAAAAAAAATGCTCCGAAGATTTTCTCAAATCAAAGGCATATTTTTTGTCAGAGTTGTTTGGACATTAAATATATTTAAAGCTGCGTTTTTATCGTTCCGTTATAATTAATTAATAATGCAGGAAGCTAAATAAGAAATAAAACAAATAGTGTTTAGAAAACGTCTTTTATAATCAGATTTTAGACAATTTTCATAAAAGTAAAAAAAAGTACTTTCAGTAAAAATTCGTAGTTTCTTCTCTTTCCCCTGAAACAATTTAAATTGGTCGTAGTAGCAAAATGTTTGATTCTTACATATTATACTGTCGATGTTTATCACCAAATTTGAAGGCATAGCCGATGAGTTGTTAAACCACCAATAATGGCAAAAAAATAGCCATTACTTAAAAAATTGTTCAAATCTTAACTATCGTCCGCCATTTTGTTGGTTTCGTTTTCATCGACGGTTTATCGCCAAATTTGAATCATTCACCAATGAGTTACTAAACCGTTGGCGTAGTCGGTCTAATACATAAGTAGCAATATTTCAACACAATCAAGCTTGGTTTATGAAAATTGTGCTAGCATATTATGAAATAAGAGAACATTTTAAAACAAAACTAATTTGAATTAATAAAAGATAAAAATTAGTCAATTGATTAGGATTAGATATACATTTCAGAATTAAAATAATCAGTAAACAATATCCAAAAAATATGTCTTTTCGATGAACAAAACAATGACCTATTAGTGAGACAAATGCTGGATATATTACCTTTCCTGTAACTGATTGTCTTGAACTGTTATTATTGTATTATTCGTGCAGCATAATTATTATAAATCCGGTTCTTGTTCAGATGTGTTTCTCCATGGATCGAATGATGCACGAAACCACTGCATAACGTGCACCCGCCGTTTAAATCGCGATTCAAGTGTGCAATAGATTCAGTCAGACATCCTCGTATGCATGCGCGAATATTCACAACAGAGCAATATATTCGTAAACTTGTTAGAGTTCGCGATCGCACGCTATGGTAAGATTCCCTCTGTTTGATAACTAATAGCCGCTGTTCGCCGATTCACAGTCAGGAGGGCAAACAGCGAATCGATTACGAGCGTTTCAAATCCGATTGAAGGCCAGAGAATGCGAGGGAACGGAGGCCGACAAAGATGGGAATTGAACTATGATTTCTGCGCAGATAGCATCAGGGTTTAGCAGTAATGCCTGAAATCAACTGGGACTAAAATGATTCATTAACATTTAATGTTCTTACTCCAAATGCATTAGCAATATGAGAGTAGAAATATTTCAAACAGATAACTGGAAGATTTATAATTCTTTCAGACACGATACCGATATATGGAAATGGAGTATTAAATGTTTCGTGAGGAAAAGAGCAAAATATTACTATACCAAAAATTATTTTTGGAATAATTTTGTTGTAATATACTCTATTTATTCTTTACGGATTCTGTTCATCTAACACATTGTATTGTTTGCTTAAGTAAAAGGAAATTTATTTAATGAAACTGATACATTTTCAAAACACATCCTTGAATTTTTCTCTTTGAATTTCAGATAAATTCAAGCTGAAAGAGTTATATTATAAAATTCGATACTTTAGGAAAATGTAAAAAGCAATAATAACTAAATCAATCAGTACAAGAAATATATCTCATCTGAAAGACTTTAAATTTCGTTTAAATTTCGAATTTTTCCCAATTTTTCTTGGTTTTTATTTATTCCGTTATATGACAAAATATAAAATCCTTCATCAAAATAGTCAATTTTTCTTTTCACTCTATCGCTTCATTCTACTTTCGAGCACTTCTCCGACCTTTGGGATTGCAAATTCCATTAAATATATTTTTATATTACTGGATGCATTCTAATGAAAATCCGGAAACCTTTTTTGTGAAATAATTTATTACTGATGTGTATGTATAAAGGGGGGGGGGGGTGAGATTCATTGATATTTTGTTCTCAGCCCATTCTCAAGAAGTACATTGAATTCTCAAAGAAGTACATTATACCCTATTCTTATATAAACTTGCAATTAATCAATTAAAACTAAATTAATTGAAAATTTTGAACAGAAGCTTAAGATTTGCAAAATTTAAAGATGACACAAAAATAAATTTCGGGAGAAAGTTGACACTCATATGATTTCTATATATGTAGAGTGAACACATATTTAAATAAAATGACATGTTTTTCTTTATTTTATCCATTGCTGACTTTGAACCAAATAAAACGGTCTCCCTTAAGCTTTCGCTTATAACCCTGAATCATTTTACTTTTATACTATTTGCCTTATGAAATAACTTGTCATAGTGCGATTTCTGAGGATTAATTTATGAGATGCTGATATTAATCAAATACCTAAGAAAACGAATTTTTCCTTTTGAAGTATTTTTCTGAACGGTGCTGATGAAATGGCAATGAAGTCGATTCTGAAAAAAAGGGACCTCAATTTGAATCACAAAATCCCACTCTTAGCTTCATATTTTTAAGGAATTTGTTTTTGAGACATTATCTTTATATGCTTGTGAAAATTCGTACCTAAAAGTCATAAACTCTTTGGTGGATTCGAATTAAATATAATAGATACTCCAGTTGTTGAATCTATATAACAAATTTCATCCGTCTAGCTTCGCTTGTTTTTCAACTTTCACCTTAATTTACAGTTTCACTGAAAGAGAAATGCACTTCCGCTGAATGGATTTTGCACAAAATTTGAGGGAAATTCGTATTTGAGTGGAGATCGTTCGTCCGATTTCGTCCGCTCGATGAAAGCGCGTCTGAATGATCAAATAAAGAAACCAAATGGCTCCTCGGACTCAATGAAACAACCCCCAGTTCGATTTTTTTGGCGATTTCTATAATTTATTTTTGTGCATTTCGAATACGAGAAAGTAAAAAAAAGAGGTACTTTTTGAAGGATAGCATTTATAAAAAATTAAAATTAATATTTGAAAAGAAATACTGTAGTATATAAAACAAAGACATTTTTTTCAATTTTATTGGTTGACATTTTAAGAGAAGAAACATGATTATGAATATAAGATCAAAAAATGAACAAAGAAATGAGCTTATGCAATCGAAAAATAAATAATATCATTAAAAAATTTCTCATAGGAAGAAAAGCATTGCAAAAAAATTACAGAGTATATAACTTTTTAATGCTTTATTATATGTTGAAATTTTACAAACAAAAATTTGTATTTTAACTTGAAGTTTTTATTTGGAATTCAGCTATCGACGAAAACGTCAAAATTAAAACAAAACATTTTTTATTTCTTCATTTTTAAAATACCTTTGACAAGTTGCGGTGAAAATAAATGGCAAGTAGTAATTTTTCATAAACAGAAGAAATGCTTAAAACATCGACACAACTTGTAGCCGAAAGCTGCCAAGTTTCAATAAGGTATCAAATATATTGTCTACGGTTGGGAATGTCAGGTGGTTGGAGGGCTTACTGTGCCCCTTGCCAGTACTAGGGCTTTGTCTGCATTTTCTATCTTTTGATAAATGAACATCCCTAAGCACAACTAAAACCAATTTTCTTTGGCTTTTCTTTCACGCAGAACTCAAAATTATTGTTCTATAACAGTGCATTAATTTTGTGATATTTTAGAATACTGAAGATGTTAAGCAATTTGAGGAGAGTTTTCAATTAAATGACATCGATTTGATTAGTCTGAACAATGTATAAAAAAATCTTAGAACTATATCTTAGCTATTAAAAGTAAAAGTAACGAATGAAACGAAACTGTCTCTCATTGTATCAGCGATCTTAGTAAACGTCTTACCTCTAAATATCCCGCCCGAGTCTTTTTCAGATTTATATTTGAATACAAATCATTATACATATCACCGTGTTTACATTTTCCTGCTTATAAAGATTACACCTATGGAAGCCTAACCGGCAAAGAGCATCCAATTTTAATTCTTCATATTTTTGAAATTTATAGCTTTTATGAGTTGATTTCAGATTCGAGCTCAATGAAAATAAAAATAAAAATCTTTAATGTCACAGAAAAAAATTATATCACGCAATGCCCAATGAGTATAAATACTATAATCAGTATTTAGTTATAAATGTTTTGAAAAAGTTTAAATGGTGAACTAATAAGTTTTAGAACTGAAGAGATGGCGAGAGAAATTATAAGTAGATCTTTTAGATATAAACATGATGAAATATCCAAAATTTAAATATATTCCTCGTCTAATAAGGTACTATAGGCAATGATTGAACTTTTATAGCAGTATTTATTAAATCTGACCTCCTCTTGCACATTTAAATTTAAACAATATCGAATATCATTGCCACGCGATAGCTGAAGCAAAAAAAAAGAAGCAACAATGAATAGGCGAATGAAAAATGAAGCAACAATGTATAGGCGTACTTTCTCTTCATAGATCAAGGTAAAAATTTGCAGAAAAAAATATTGATTAGATAATATTCTTAATCAATATACAAAAAGACAGAAATTATATAAGCGTACACTATATAGCGATTCTCTTCCATTCAAAAACTGTGAATAATGTACAGTTTCTACGAAATGAAAAAAATTATTTTTGAAATTTGTTTTTATTCAATAACAAATCTGTGAATATGATTGTAACCAAGAACTGCCCTGTTAAAAAGTTTTTCAATTATGCCTACTGCATATTTATTCGAGCTGGAAGGCAAATATTCTCAAGAAAGTATTTACAGATAAACCTGTTATGAAAATGAGGAAACAATGTTTTTTACTATTTCAATTATCTAAAATTTTCTTGCTTCAGAAAAATAAGCATTACTTCTTTTGGAATTGATAAATTCATTAATACTTCGTAATTAGATTTTCTGAGCTATTATTGGAGAGGAATAGATTAAGGAAAGAATCAGAAGAATAAATATTTATAAAAACTGAACCCATTTGAATCTGTAATAGCTTTTTCTGAAGAAAATAAATCATTAAAATCTCAAAAATGGATGCAATTCTGATATTTAAATAAATTGAAAAAAAAATCAAATATTTTTGGTTACGCAATCCTTTTAACCTTTTCTCTTTCCATTGATATTAGAAGTATAAACGCAAGTTGTATTTTTTACAGTGGTGTGCGGCTTGAGGGTTAAATAAATTCTTTTACGTTGAATAAAAAAATGAAGAATGTCCAAAATGACAGAAAATTTCATATTGCGATCAGAATTGAATATTGATCACAATTATTGGATGTTTTTGTACTACTATATTTGCTACTTAATTTTCCCTACAACAATTATACATAAGGTCTTTTCTGTAATTAAACAGTTAATTTCAAACGATAAAAATACATTTCAAAGAAAGCAGTGAGTTCCTCAAGATTAATTAGATGATAAGGATTTTTTCAACTATATTGTATAAATGAAGAATACATTTATGTATTCTTGAAAAAATTTTCATTTGAAATTAAGGGATATCTAAAAGCAAATTGTGAAATATTTGCCAATCAAAAAATTTAGTACAAGGCAGTAAAATTTATAGCATATTCATAGAAAATAACTCTCTTCTGCATAATAGCATGCAATGGCGTAGCGTACCTTAAATCTATTAATTCCCCCAACGAATCAAATAATATAAATTAAATTTGGATATGCCATTAAAAGAGCATAAAGGCGGATAAAATCAGAATAAGTAATTGAATTGAAATAAATACACTAAAAATATATTAAATATATTAAAAATATACTAAATATATTGGAATTTCTGAAT
Source organism: Argiope argentata (assembly GCA_026289955.1). NCBI lineage: Eukaryota > Metazoa > Arthropoda > Arachnida > Araneae > Araneidae > Argiope > Argiope argentata. The sequence goes on along the minus strand of JAOUZG010020767.1, from coordinate 6,653,350 downwards.
AATAGTGTAAGCGGTTTAAAGAACATAAAAAATAAAACTTTAAAATCAATATAAATGCGTGATACTTTCAAATATATTAACCCTCAAAGTATAGAACACTTTTAAACATTTTATAATTTTAATGTATTTTTTAAAAAATATTCAAAATCAAAAACATTGCAAATCCTCTTTAAATATAACAATATAAACTTACTTCGATGTAAGCTATCATAAAACGTAAATCCCATCTTGAGCGTAACGGTAAAATAAAAGGCTGGACCGTCCCAAAGAAATCATCACGGAACATGACAGAAAAAGCAGTTATGATAACAAGTCGTTAGATCGCATTGAAACCACTACGCAAAAGGAATCTCCTGAATATCGCCCAACAAAGCCACCTCCGTATGGGAAACCTACTCTGGTTTCTCCATTCTCCGAGGAAGCACTCGTTCTGCCAGCGACGCACGCAGAGAATGCGAACGGATACGCACACGAAATGAGACTAAAAGTGGATAAAGCTAGAATGAGTCATTAAGAATGAACTAAGGTACTGGATGTATGCAAAATAAGCCAAAAGAAAATTAAAATATACTAAAAATCAAATTCCGAAAACAAAATATAACATATTGTAAAGCGAGCACTCTGAGTAATTATCGCTTCTTTATATACCCTGCTACTGACAAAAGATATAAGTTCGATAGTTTAACATTACTTTTGAGCCAGGTTTTGGCCTGCTACTGGAAGAGGAATGGCGAGGAAAGAATATTTTAGCAGCATTTAATAACACGCATTTAATTCAACAAAGTTGAAATTGTTTACATTTTTTTTTACTTAGTTCCTTACTTTCTTGATATCAGTTATTAAATCTTTGGGAGTTTTCGAATCCTACTCCTTAAGCCGCAAGGATTTCTTTTTTAAATGTTTCGCATTTTTGAAAAAGTATTTAATAAAAAGGAGTCGGCCGTTATTTATTTTACTGCCCAGGCTGATCTTCGAGCTTTAAGAGCTCACATAGAATTGGAGTAAAAACGTAGTTAGACAATAATTCTAATGAATAATATAAATAATAATTAAACCTAAAAACAAATAACTTTGTGTAGATATATCTTTAAAAGACAGTGCTGAATTGTATTTTTACTCTTGAATAGATTCAATTAGATTAACGAAAATGTTTGTATTGTTTTCACTTCTTAATCAATGTGCAATGGGTATTCTACGGAGATAATCGTAGAATGTGGCACAGATCAATTTTCGAATGAAGAGGTTGCTAACTTCTTTCCTCAACGGGAGCTCATTTCACTTCATTATTAATCACAGTAATTGTTTTAATTCATTTAATTGATTACGTGAAATATATAAAGTGAACACTTTTATTTCGTAGAAAATCTTCGTTAAAATAATATAATATACTGTTAAGGAACTGCTTTAGAGTTATTCGTTATTACAGAATTGATTTTTTTTAATTCACTTCATTGATTCAGTTGAATCTAACTCGAGAACAGCTCCGTTCCCCACTGCTCACGGTGGTCCGGTGGTCTCGGCTTTGGAATCGGAAGGTTTCAGGAGCCCGGTTTCGCCGAAGAGCTTTCGAAACGAGTCTACCGCATGTTGAATCCACCGAGCCAAACGTCCTCTCGCCGGGGGTGGTGTGTAAGATTGGGAAAGAAGCCCCAGTTCAGAGGTGCCTCGTCATTTGACTGGAGTTCAAAATGACGAGAGCCATCCCTAAATAGCTCTAATTAAAAAAACACGGTATATTAATATAACTAATATTCGTTCCGTTCTTTATATATTACAAGGTTTCATTCGCCTATAATTAAAACATATATTCAAAATAATTAACTAAATATCTATTACCTCGTTCCCAGGAAATTTCTTAGAACACTTTCTTTTTAAGAACAATTTAGATAACAGACTCTGAACACTGCAAGAATGATTTCACTTTGCTTCTTAAAAATATAGTTGTTAAGAAAAATTTGTCTGATTGGTAGACGGTGAAAAGTCTAACAAAGTCGTTAAAAAGATTTATTTGACCAAAAAAAAAATTGAAACTTGGTAACATACAATCCGCATTTCTTGTTGAAATCCCGAACATAGCAGCAGGCAGCAAATTGCTATTTAAATAGCAGCACGACTGCTTCGTAAAAATTAATAAAATTAACATGGGAAATCTTTCCGCAATGAAAGTTTCCATGAAAACATGGACTCGACGGATTTTCTTGTGTTCTTCCAACATTAAACGGGCGTCGAAAGATCTAGAATGAATCGTATATTGTCCTCTAACATAGATAATACCAAAACTCTGGCGCTTTCGAGAACGTTTGTTTTTACCAAATTATTCTCTAAATTGCGAAATGTGCAGCAAGTTTGATAGTAAGGTCGGAATTATTGTTATACCGTAAAAATATCTGTGAAGCTCTCTTCCTCACTGTAGGACTGCGCAGGAAAATAATCTTGTTTCCCTCGTTCTCGATGTGTAATCCTTTTGCTCTTCAGGGCATTATTGCAACTTTCATTTTAAGATTCATTGTTGACTAACTAAAGCAATATTGACACTCTTACAACGGGTAGAAATTTCCAAGTATTCCCAGCTTTAAAAAAAAACATTTGAAACTTCTTCCCAAAGGTTTAAAAAAATCATTCGGATATGAGTTTGTCAAATGCATGAAAGTTAATCTTTTCACTTTTTAATCTATTTCATCTTAAATATTTTTAAAACAACTCTAATTATTCCTCGGTAGTAAAAAAAAAGCTTTTTTCTTTTATATCTAAATTCATTTTTTCAATCCATGCCGACTTTCTCGTTATTTTACTACTTCCGTCTTTTGGGTTCCATTCATGTCATACGTTTTAACGCTTTCTGAGAATTAGTTAAAGGCACTTCCCCAACGGCCCTCGCCTCCATCTTCCGATAACTTGTTGCTATTCTCCAGGCAGCCCCTCCGAAATTTAACGATCGTCATTTAATCCTTAAATTAAAACATTCTCTCCCCCTTCCGATGGCAATAAAAGATCCTTCTATTTTCTCGTTTTAATGAAAACCAGAAAAAAATTTACGATTCCATTTTGAGGCCCGCCAGAAGTGCATTCGCTCGCAGAATTTAATTTGCCCTGGGGGCCCGGAGGCGAAAGGCAATAAAACGGTCCTGACCCTACAGAATGACAGCCCGATGAAATTTCAGCGCCGGACGAATGGTGGAATGCGCAAATATAATGGATTTTTATTCGCGCTCGGCGAGGTCCGCGCGGGAAACTGAAACCATTAGTTTTCTGGGACTGTTCTCTTTTAGGAAGGAGTTCTCGTTTTAGGTTTTGGCACTCTGTGCCAAGTATTAAACCCATCGATGAGTTCGGGTAAGACATTATTTAGAACTGTACTTGGTTATCGTATTTCCAAAATTCAGTAAACCAGAATAAAGAAATCTGATGCTCACTTCTGCTGGGATTATTCATAAAAATATTTTTTTTCTGTCGGTTAAACATTTCACTCATTTTCAAAATTCTCGAATGCTGTGGCTTTTATGTACCTCTAAAAGTTTTCTAACTTTCCAAGTTATAAGTCTTTTTGATTCATCTATTTAGAAAAATGTTTATCACTCCCCGATAAAAGTGCTATAAAAACGATAGTCGTAATTTATCTCACAACTTTTAATGTATCATGTTCGACTTCTTGCAGTCGGATGCTGTTTCGATAATCCGGGCTAGCTAAACAATAGCCTAATTAAGTGGGGGTGACTTTATGATGAGCATCGTTTAGAAACAATAACATGTATACTGCATTTGATTTTCTTCTGAGTGCAACCGAAATGTGTTCAATTATTTTTTGGGTGTGTGTATGAAGTAATCAAGCAAAAAGTCATTAGTTTTAATACACACACATTCAATATAATTTTAAGCTCCGATCACCTTGTCTGTCACTAATGGTTAATATCTCTCCTTTTCGCCAATCAAAATTGACTAAATACCGAGATCTCAGTTGCACCTAAATTTGGCAAAATTTCTGATCAAAAAACTTTCTGAATTTGAAAAAGAAAAATAATTTTTACAAAATTATTTAACTAATTTGCCGTTTTCCAAGCTGATTGAATACATTTGTAAATGCAAATTACTTTAAGCACGAGACTTTAATTATTAAAAATAATTTATGTTGATAAAAAAAAGAAACTCTATAAAATCTGACAATCAAACCTTAGCAAAACATTATTTTGTAATTGGAAGAAATAATATATTTTAGAGATTCAAGGGGAATTTATAAGCAAATGTTGTGATAAAATATTATAAATTTGTAAAAAATAATATACATAAGAATACGAGAATCATAAGAGATAAGAGGATAAGTTAGAAATATATATCTTTAATTCATGGTCGTCATTTCAAATGATAAAAATTAATTCTAATTACATTTTAAAAAATCACATTGATCTATTGATGCAGAAGGATAAAATTAAAAATGAATCAGAAAAAATATCCATATTTTTTTATCAGAAAGATTACGTTCATCAATTGTTTTATTACCGATTATAATCTTAGCGATGTTCCATCCAAAGTCTTTCCTGTAATTAAAAAGGAACAGCTATCTACTTTATTCATCTTTAAAATTGACTGAAATCCATTTCTAGAGCTCCTACAAATTCAAAACAATCGCTGAATTCATGAAATATTCTCAAACATCATCACGATGATTCAATTTAATGCATTGGTGCAATTTTAAACCTTTAACTTCATGGTAAAATAATTCAGCCTTTAAACCTTTAACTTCATCATAAAATTAATTTCAGGGTGGACAAAAATCTTTAGTTCGAAAATTCGTTTTCCAAATATTTGGAATCACTTCTACACAATTTATTAAATAAAGATAGATAAAACGTAACAGAAGTTTAGCCCAGATTATTTTCCCACACCATTCTCCACCAGATGGTGCTCTAAAACGACGTCTCCGTCTTTTCGATTCAGGCTGTCTAATTTATTATTTTTTCGCTAATCTAATTTTGTCCTTGAGCAAACAATGACAGAGAAAAAAATGTCTATTCTCTAGTCATCTGATTTATTTACAAGCCTATGACACACATTTTTCTTACTTGCATAACAAAGGAAAAGAGAAATATGAGATGAATTGCTATTTGTTGACTTAATAGTTTGCAACTGAAAAGGAAATAAAGAAAAAAAAAGCAGAAACCCATAACATCGATTGCAATTTTTTCGCAACTGCTATAAGACGGAGTTCAGACGTATGGTAATTACGAAAAAAATGAATCGTGTTATTACCTCTAAGGAGGCAATTATTATACGAATTTGAAATAATTCCTACAGCTATGAGATAGGATATTCTTTCCCATTTGATTGCAATGGAATTTCTTATTCCCGTCTCAAGATGATTACACGAAATTTTTATTCAAAGGTCAAAATGAAATAAACAGGTGGTGCAATTACTGCTAAATTAAAACAAATAATTGACTGTAAAAGTCGGCTGCATTTCGGTCATCATAAGGTTATTAATTTATAGGACAGTTCCTAAAATGAAACTTTATCATTCATATTCATGAATATGAAATTTCTATTTAGATATAACGTTCAATTCCATATTTTTGAAGCCTTCTGTTGTCAACCAAATGATGTTTTGTTATTTAAAAGCGTCATTCATCAAAAGGTTTTTACTTAAAATTTATTGAATTAGCTACACATATTGCTATCATCTCTTATTTATTACTTTAAAAAGAGTTTTTTAGCGCATATTGTGGAATAATATGTTCTTAAAAAAACTTAAATAATTTAAAATAAGGGTTGGACTTAATTCTAAAATCTTCTTTCCAAAGTAAGGCTTAAAAGTTGTTGTAAACTTATGAAGAAAACTCTAGAAATTTAAGGAATTTTATCTATAAAAAAATAGTAGACGAACGAATGACAGTAGTCAATCTTGTAACATTAAAAATTGGTTTTAAATTTAACAAAAGCATTGGTAATTTAATACGAAAAACCTCCTTAAAAATCTAACTTGAGAATTAGAATCCTTCATAACCTCGTTAAATAATGCAAAAAAATTTGAATTTACTTTAATTGTGAATTCGCTTTTTTAATGGCATTTAATTCACTAACAATCACACAGGAAAAAGTTTTAATAATAGTTCATTTCTATAAAAAATGAATCGAATCGACATTCTTTAAAAATGAATCGAATCGATATAAACGAATCGGAAGTGGAATAAACATTTCATTTAAGATTTAAAGTCGAGTTCAAGTAATTTGTATGATATTGTTCAAAAATCTTCATAAATAATAAGTTTACTATAGTAACAGTAGTTGGTCAATAATAATTCGTTAAAATGATATGATATTGGCTCAATGATTTTCATTAATTCTGAAGAGAACAATAGTGGTTACAATTTAAGTTATTTCGTTTATTTATGAACTAATTTTACAATCATTCAATGAAAATACTTTTTTATTCATTTCATAAATATGTGACAACTCTTCAAATAGAAATATTATTGTTTACATGTGATAAATATTAGAATTAAAATTGCAAAAGGAATCATGGGTAAAAGAATATTCATATCAAGATAATGAGAAGCTTTTTTAAAATTAAATTAAGGATAATTTAAAATTCGTTCTCTTCATATAATTAAGATATCAAAATGAACTAATGAGGAAACATTAGAGTGAAGGTCTGTTAAAATTCTTTTTTTTATCTGGAATATCCCTAACAAGCCGACACATTCCATGAACTGCATTATGGATTTCAAATAATCAAATCATTGCGCTGAAACTAGCCACGAATGTAAATTCTCTCGGCAAATTAGATACGTGCATTTCATTTTGTTTATCGGAAATGGGGCTTTGATAATGTGTGAACGTTTAGTGTACTCTCCTACGTGATTAGAAAATAACTGGCGTAATAAGAAAGGCGAGAATTTTTCAGCCTTTTTTTTTTTCAAAAACATAATCGAATTTCTATAAAAAAAGAATTTTTTTTATTTGAGATAGAAATTTTGGAAATTAAGGTATTGTAATTATTATTTTGGTAAAGTTAAAATTTGGAAAAAATTTACTTCGGAAAAAGAATGACTTTATTTATTTTAATATAAACCCATTCACTATAGAAATGAATTGCTTCTTTAATTTGGGTAGTAATTATTAAAATGCGCAATATATCAACTAAAAGTTAATGAAAAAATTATAGTAAATAAAGAAACCTTTTAAATAAATATCTGTGTACTATTTTTAAACTGAAATTTCGCTGACTTAAGAAAAGCGCTTTATGCTGTACTATTTAATGTGCCTTTTTGAAGCTAAACAGAACAAAATATATTGTTTTATCCATACAATTTTTAAAAGTATCTCTTTGAAAAAAGGGTAATAAAATATTATAATACTGATTTAAAAAACGATAATAAGCTTCGTGAATGTATATTTTTAATGTCACTTTTCCGTTTAGTTTATAATTCTATAAATAGAATGTTACAACTTTATTGCGTACCATGCTCTGTTAATTTTGTAAACCTTCTCTTTGCAGATCATACCAATTTCTAGATTCTAATGCTTATTTCATGAATGTAGATTCGATATACATGATATGTTTTGAATTATCTGAGGTCTACCTTCTAAGAAGATTGGCCTCGGCGATCTAAAAGATTTTTACTGTGTTTTATATTCTTATCTCTTTCGAAAGCATTATATTTTAAAAGATGTTTCCTAATAAAAAACAATTCTGTGTATCAAATCAAAGGGACAAAGTCAGTCGTCCACAGCTATTTGACTTCTGCAGGCCAAGGATATTTTTCAGACAGTTTCCCAAAAATTTCAGAATCTCCAATGTTTTTATATGCTACTGACTTCCAATAAATAGATGTCTTAAATATCCTTGTAATGTAGGCATAATCATTTCAACGTCTAAATGTGCATATATAATTTCAGTTCATTTCCAAATTTGAACCCTTTATTCCTTCATACATTGAATTAGAAATGTAAGGAATACAAGCTAACAAATAATTTTTTCTGATAAAAAGATACTCATATTTCTACTACCAGTTAAAGCACTTTTTAAGTTTCTTAAGTTTGAGAAATATTCAAAAACGGTTTCATAAAAAAAAAGTGGTTCAATTATTAGGATTAGGGAAAAAATAGCCGATGTCCTGGAACAAATGTCTTGCCCGTGATCTGGGCATCCTGGGTTCGGGTATGGTTGTTCATCTGTTCTATTTGTGAGGTGTGTGAATGTGCCCCCTGGTAAAAAGGGGCTGTGCAAGAGAATCCGATGCGCGAGTGGCTAAGTCATACTCTTGACAGTAGTTGGCGGTACTTAAAAACAAAGAGGCGCACTCTCGGCTTATATTTACTGCCTGCGTCAGTGAGCTGGTCCGTGACGAGTGTCGTTATAAACAAAAGAAAAAAAATATGATATAAGCTCTTCAAGATTTATACTATGGACATAAACATACAAGTATGTGTGTGTTCGCATTCACTTATGAGTTGCGTGGGATTTTAATGTGATCATCAAGAAAGATCCAAACGTGTTATTGTGCTCTCAGTTTTCCATACTTTCTGTTTTCCTATCTGATACGCATTTCCATAACCGTAGGAGGAGCAAACGTCTTCAACGAGGTTTGAGTAAAGAAAAATTGACGAAAGTAAAAAACGAGATTCTTACTTCGAAGTTATGACAAATAAAAAATATTAAAAAAGAACTCGGAGAATGCCATTGAAGTCTATTTTACGCATATACAAAAACAAAGGGGAAAGTTTCATGTGAATATGCAACAGCAAAAATAAGGCGAAGTGAAAAACAAAAGTCATTCGAAATAAGGAAACGCATTGGTTAAAAAATACAAATAAAAGTGAAGTAAAAATATAAAATGTCAACAGCAAGAATCTCAAAAACTGCAGTTCGAAGAATATTGAGGAAATAAATCATAAATCAATAATAAGATTGAAAAATATGGGAAACAAAGTGTTCATAAAAAAAAAGAAATCAACGTGGATAAGAGATTATATTTTTTTATCTGCCAAAAGAGTTCAAAATTTTTTGTTAAAATACATTGAAAAAGGATTTAAAATTTAAATGCAGTAAAAATAATTTTAAAAAGTTTAATTTTGTGAACAAAAACACAATATTGATTGATGCTAGAATTACAAAAGGCAAATATTGAAAGAGAATACATACCACGAAATAAAAAAATGCCGTATGAAGAACGAACCTTTTTAATCGTTAGATGAAATACGGAATATTTTATATAATTATTCCGTATTCGGAATATGTTATATAAAGGTTACAGCTCTTCTTTTTAAGTGTTGAGTAGAGCATCATCACTGCGATCTTGCTCAAATGTCTGTTCGTATTGCTTCAATATAAGTTTCTGATAACTTTGTAAGAATGTTGTGATAGGCATGCAAGATATTTTTATTACACTATATTATTACTAAAAACATATTTCTATAAAAGATTTAAACTCTAACTATAAAAGATAAAGCTAATTCTGCTTAAAAGCAATGACTGCTCATTCATTCCACACTCAAAATGAGGATAAATAAAAATTTAAAATGATTCAGAAAACAGTAAGAGATATACTTTATTATTTTATTAAAGAATTCTGACAGGAAAAATTATACTCCACTTATAAAATTAGAGAAAAATTATACTCTAAATTGCGTTCTATAGTTAAGATCTTTAATTACAATAGTTTTTTAAAAAATTAAGAATGCAATTACTATCATATTATATTTGCTTCGAAATCTTCGACTGTATAATTTCCTTTCTTCGGTAGGGAATATTATAATTAATACGGAAATTTAAGTAGTCAACCCGATTATCTTTTTTCTCCGCTTATATTAAGAAATTTCAAAAATTGATTAATACCATAGTGAATCTAATTCTTTCAAATATAAAATATAGCTATTAGACTTTTTCAAATCACGTTTGTTTAATTCAGCGTGATAGGATGAATTGAAATAAAATTTAAAGACCTTTAAACAAATTACAATGAAATAACTTTTACATATTTAAAATTGTGAAAAAAAGCAAATTAGAAAACAAAGTAAACACAAATAGCGAAAATCAGGCTATGAATCCATAAAATGAATTTAAGTGAGAATAAAGCGTTTATTCAAATGAATACGGGGACAAAAGATTTTGTGCAAAAAGATTTCAACTCAAAAATACATGACAATAATTACAAATCCGTCGCTATCTCTATTATTTTTATCTTTTGGGTTTTGAATGAAAAAATATTTGAAATTAAAAATTAATTTAAGACACACTCTTTGCTAACATTTATGCTTAATTTAAGTTTATTCAAACCTTTCCCGTACAATATCTTCTAATTACCTCAGCTGAAAACCTTACCAAAAAAATCTGAAAAGCATTTCATTCAGCTAAGTTAAATATTAATTCAGGACAGAATTCTAAGTTTTTTCACCGGCACGATGAAAGGCTATGGCTCAATAGGATTGAGTTATTTATTTTTTCGTTCTTTACTGTCTGCTTTGAAATCCATCGGAAATAAACTCTTCACATTTTCTTTCATTTCCTTTTCGTAATTTAAATGATGTGCTCATTTTTTTCGCGCTTAAATGCAGCAGACTGACTCCTCTCTCGGAAACCTATCAGCAAGCAGAGGATTTGGATGCGTCACTTCAATTCGTTTATCTTTGAATCACAGGTTTACGAATCCTCCATTTCTGTTCGTAAACAAGTCAGCGAAATTCCGCTATTTTTCTAATTAGGTAAATACAGGATTTGTAGAATTACACCTTCTGAAATGCATTTTTAACTATCTTGTGTTCCTGCAGATTATTTTTGAAAGTTTGCAAGCAATGCTGACACTAAAACTTCCTAATAAAAAGGATGAGACCCTATTTTTTATGTTTGAATTTTGTTATGTTTAATTTATGCAGTATAATTTATCTTTCACCAATATGTCGTCTCTCTCCTAATATTTCACCACGTTCCGGTTTATGTATCGCTTTGTACAGATTTTTGCCTGTTTTACGATTTTCTAAAAAGGTTTGTTTCAGGTATTCCAAATTCGTATCGGAGAATTTCACTTCACAAAAATTCTATTTTACGAAAAAATGTTTTTTTATTTCCTTTACTTTGAGCTATTGAAATTTTTCAAACTACGTCCAAATATCGGAAATAACGTACGAAAACTATTTTTGTAAACTACCTAAAGCATAGGAAAATCCCCGTTCATTTTCATATTTCCAATTTATTACGAATAAATTTGCAAATAGAAATTACTATTTGTTTAAAATTATTCTTGACCTTCATAAGATACCTCAACATCTATTCAAAATTTGCTATAAAAGAGGATGGATTGTTCTTTTTTTTTTCTGCATGTTTCCTTCAATGCAAATTTTAGAGATGTCAGCAAATTCTCACCAAGTAATCTTCAGTTGATCAAATAAAAGCATTTTCTTTTGGTAATTTTAAACTGAGGAGAGAAATTCAAAGACGAAGAGACATCAATCATCCACTCGCCTCTTTAAACTTCAAATCCCGCGTAATTTCTTTTTTTTCTTACATTCATGAACTTATACAGCAGGAATAATTCAAATGAATCAATTTTGATTAACAATGAGAAAATAAATTATTCAAAAACAGTGAAAGTAATGAGCAGATAATTAACATTTATCGGTGTATATATAAATATAAAGAAGGAGGGAAAATCTTCCACTTCAAAAAAGCGGTGAACAAAAAATTTATTTTTATGCATAAATCACAAGATAGAAATAAGATTTTAAAATTTAAAAATATACACATTTATAATGCATTTAAGCGGGATAATCAGTTATTACATGAATAGGGTCACTTATTTGAACTACAATGGCAGTGGTGATTGGAGCTAAAAACTTATTTCTCGTTGATTTTTTCTGTCGAGAAAATTATTTACTCAAATTTTACAAATGAGCAAAAATTATTAACGTTTCTACAAAAAAAATCACTTAATGCACTTCATATTTTTAAAATAATCATCAAAATCGGTTTTCTGCCCGACAAATAATTTTATACCTATAATTTAAACATAAAATGCAATTTTAAAAAACTAAAACCGGTGTTTATCAATCAATTCAAATACGAAAACGAAATTAATATTTAGTGTTAGTGCTTACTATTGAATAGCTTTAATCACTTAACTGTTTTATTTTCTTAACTATCTAATAAGATGGCATCTTCTATTTTGGATATATTTTCATATTTTGATTCAAATGGAAATCCATTGAATACTTGACTTATCAATATATTCGATATAATTTTAATATTCAGGCATAATCTTAATCAATGATTTAGTTTTTGATTACAACTACCAAAATTCGATAAATCGACGCACGCATGGCATACGGCCAAAACAGTTAAGTGGTTAAAACGATATTAGGGGTTCTAAAAGTATTTTAATTCATTTAATGACACCTGCATTATTGATTTGCTTTAGAGTAAATGCATTTATTAAATGCACTCTTTCCCTCCTTTTCTCTACTGAAGATTTATTTACAGTATTTAAACGATTATAGTTTTCAACTGTCATTTGTATAATAGTTAGACCACTCAAGTATTGGTTTAAAAATTCCAACTATTTGGCATCTGTAATGCGATTATTAATAACTATAATCATACATTTCCAAAAATATATAGTGAGTTCATTTAGGGCTGTCGAGTCGGGTGTAATACACGATCTCCAGGATGATGAAACAGAAGAGATAATCACCAAAGAAAATTGAAATTCATATGATTTAGTAATGCAAAATCTCCATTAGTGCGTTCGAGAAAAATTTGTTTTACTTAAGCAAGGAGTAGGTAGAGAGTAGCTGACCCCACATCATTTCTGTTCTCATCAAGATGCGAGAATCAACCATCATTCGGAAAGCGTTTTAACCCCGCATCTGAGGTGCTCTAAGCGCGGCTCAAAGTAAGCAAAAGCACTGAAATATAAAGAGGTAATAAAGAAAATTGCCCTTATTGAGGCGAGGGCAGAATAACTGACATTAAAGAACATTGTCGATTACAATAGCTTTGAATGCCGTATTTTAATTTATGTCCTTTTACTTGCCTTATTTGTTCAGCATATCCTTAAAATAAAGATAATGAAAGGCATCCTGGTTTATAAATCTGTATTCGTCTTTATCTGTTGCAAGTAAAGTTACTTTTATTCAATATAATCCAAAATAAAATATAACCAAAATCTCTTACACCCTTTTTGCCTCATTTTTATTAAACACTGGTAAATAATATCATTCGAATGTAAAGTTTTTTTTTATATATTTTCTGTTAAAATTTTAGATGTTTATTGGATTCTTCAGCATATCGTTGGATTGTAGCAGTGTCATTTGTATATCTATCAAGGATATTTTTCCAAAAATGCAGCATACAAACTCATTTTTACTTTTATTTTGTCTTGCTCACTCTTGATAGAAACAGATGAACAGACATTACAAATAAAATGAGTTATTTAGCCTAACAAGGGCAGAACGGAAGATGTGCTTGAGAGTTTATTCCTCAGTTCGCGGGAATTCGATGCTGCGGCGGGCGAGCGCTCACGCACCATGTCGCGTGGAGTGTAGCTATAAACGGCAAAGATAAATGAATCGGTATTTTTGCTTCGCTCCAAAAGGCGAAACAAGAAAACCGCTAACCAGTGCCTCGTCACATTCTAAAATATTTTTCTCCACCCTCAGATTTTACAGCGACTCAAGTTAAATTTAATTATATTTAGGCATTTTGAGGGCCATCCAGCTCTGAATTTTCCTCGCTGCCTTTCCAGGATGGAAATGACAGTTTTTTCCCCTTCTGAATGAAAATATGCTGACAGACTCTTCGGGGTTCCGAAGTGGAGTTTAATTAATTCCGGAATTTGATTTCAGACAAAGATTCAAAATGACTCTCTATTGCCATCAGAAGAGAAACGGAAAGGGGATAGTTTAATTTAAAGAGGGAATGATGGTCATTTAACAAAAGATATGCCCCAAGAATTGCAATAATTGGATAATTGCGTCTGAGAAATATCACTAATTCATTTTTATACGAGCAGTAAGAATTGATTAAATATTTTAGAGCAAGAAAGTTGATTAAGCGAAAATATAATTTAATGGCCAAATGGTCTTCAAATACTGCACCAAATACACAGAATTTTTATTATTTTGCTATATCGACACAAAATTTTTCTCACGGACATAAATTGTTAGAAGAGAATCAAAATGTTAGATTTAAATTTATTGCTTATGAGAATGCAGGGAGCTAGATCCCACAAAACAGCTTATAAATGTTTATTATTTGCAACTATTTAGTTTCTCTCCTCAAAGCAATTTGTTATTTTGAAGTTACATTTTTAAAACTGATTCAGAGAAAGCCATTGTTGAAGAGTTTCGTCTTTTATCAATTTTGCCGATTACAAAAATTATTATACGGTCAGTTTTATTTTGATACCAGAAATGGTGCTTAGATTAAAATAGTAGTTTTAAACGATTTAAGGATAATTTCCACAATATTCCAGCACTAGTGCTCATTGCTAATAGTTTCTTTTAATTTAAAAGTAAAATGTATTCGTGTTAATTTAGACATGATTTTTTTATGATTTCCTAAAAATTTGCAATCATTTGTAATTATGGGATGCTGAAGTCTCGTGGATTCGGCTTATTCATTTGCTGTCCATTGAAAATGTCGTCATTTAGAATCCTAACACTGATCAACTGAGAAAGTACTTCGGATCTGAAGAAAGTTTTCACTCAAATAAATTTCACGTAAACATATCTGAGCAATACTCATATTTGCGATTGAATCCAGATGCATAGGATCAGTAATGCTTTGACTCTCCAGAGTTTCAGTTTGTCTTGGTATAAGTTTGAACTTTTCTTTTTAACGAAAGAAGGAATATTTTTGACCCGTTTTTCTAACATAAATATTTCGACATAACTATTTTCTGACTACGGGAAATGTCATTTTTTAAACTTTTAAGTGGTGAGATTCAAAGGACTATAATGTTGTCCAAGTCATCTACAGAAATTACATTGCATTTGTGTCAGGTATTGAAATGTGGTGCAAAGTATATCTTCAGGTTTTATTATATTACATGCCAACTAAAATAATTAATTTTAGTTTTCTTTTTCTTAACTTCAAACATTTATAACGAATGATATTCAAAGCACTATTGTCCTTGCCTCTCTTGTTCCCAAAAAGTCAACAAAAATAAAAAATATATGGAGAAAAACAACTGGAGAATGCTTAGAAGAGAGGGCAACGTATCACTTTGGTTAACTGAAGCAATTGCATCGGTAATTTTCCTCAATGCTCGTCTATTCCTGATTTACATTGTCTGAACTTCAATAAAAATAAAATAAAATAAATGCTACTTTTTCACTCATTTATAAAATTTTAAATTATTTCGAATACAAAACATTTGACGGTAGAGTAGTAACTATATATGTAAAGATAAAGCTTGTATTCAACTTTAGTTGTTTACATGTGTTAAAGAAACAAATGAATACGCACCTAATGAAATGCTTAAATAACATTTAGGAGCGTAATTGCTGAAACTGCATTTGGAAGGTAGTTTTTAGACTGGTTACACAAGCAGCGGATTCTTCTGAAGCTATTAATTCATCTTCGCCGCCATAACAACAGTAATGTATTGACTTATATTAAAGCTTACACATTTGGCGGAAAAATAAAGGCGTGTCTCGTAAAGGCTCGTTGGCAGATGCTGTGTCTCGAGATGCTTTTTTACAATGAGTTTTACCGCACTGCTTGAAACACAATTTTTCTTTTCGTATCAGTAGGTTTTCATCTTTCGGAACACGAATGAGTTAAAATTCAATGATGCTATTTTAATCACTTTAATCCAAGAAAGGCTCGTTTTACGGGTTTTAAAAGGCGGAAACGTAACAGTTGTCATGAAATTTATGACTACTTTGATTTATAAAAGAAAAAAAATCGAAAAGATTCATGGGAAATCTACACATTCTCACATGCACTTACTAGAAAAAAGATGGAGTTAAAAAATATCATTTTGAAAATCTAGAAATGACAGTAGTAACCTTCTCTAGTTTCAGATAATTTTATTTATACTGCACTATTGTTTCTCAATTTAACTATCAATACTTTTTTTATTTCTAAGCTAACTAATATTAACAAACGTTGATTTCTTAAAACACATTAACATTATTGGAAAATTAATAGCAATATTTCAAAAAAGATTTTATCATGCGTTTCACTTATTTTTAATAAATCAAAAATATTCTACAAGTAAATAAAAATAATGCTTAGAAACCGTTTTTTCTTGCAAAGCTTATTTCAAATAAGACAGCTACCTGTTTTACAATAATATGTCGCTAACTTGGCGTTAGAATATTTTTATATTGTAGATGCATGCAAGGAAACCATGCCTGCATTTAAAATGAAAAACAAATCCACATAGAGTATTTCTCATATTGTTTCCTTTGAAGTCCCTTCTCGTAATATTCTCTCAAGCATAATTGTGAAGAATAATACAGACTTTCATAATGTCACGTGCAAATTATGATGGATCATTATAAGGACAATGGAGTACTCTCCATTTATTGCTAAGAATATCAAAAACGAACTTTAATGTATCTTCTTAATTGACAATTAATTCTTTCAGATTAGAAAAGTCATTGCTAGCTTTTCTACAAGTTGAATCAAATTCTTCAATAGTTTAGCCGTCCATGTAATCCCCCCAAATAAAGTCTCCATTCTAAAATATAAGAAATTCAATGCCAATTCTTTTTCACCAAATCTTCAAACAACATGTAAAAAGTTCCGAAATCCGCTTTTATCATTAATTGAATAAGCCCAAATAAGCCTTTTATTCCTTCTTCTTTTCATTCGACGACAAAATAACAACAACTAGGAAACCTACACTCTATTTATTAAAAAATTCATTTAAAAGATAAATATTTTAAAAAACAAGTTTAAAGTATATTTGTTTGTCGATGAAATTTGACCGACTCCTACGACGGCGACGGATATTTTGCCTCCGTATGTGCAAACGTACCAATTCCGAGAGCGGTAACGGCAAAACATCCGCCACTGAAATAAACGCTGTGCGTGCCACTGCCTTAGTGCGAGAGTCCAATTATTGAACTCTACATAAAATTGACTCTTCATTAAGACGAAAACATTTCAGATTATAGGAAAAGTTTACAAATAATAATGAATTGTAAATTGATCCTGTACTTTTGGGGAATATACCTCAAAATATAACTATTTTAAATACTATAACATGTAAATATTGTTTCTTACAAGTGCATAAACCCAGCACTGCTTGGGTTTAAAATGTTTTCATGAATATTTCCAACATAGAAATACTTTTGCATTTAATTTTATATAAATTTCGTTGAGTTTTCTTTCTTAATTGAATTTGGATTATCAACCGTACCGAACGATTTTAGAAACCACTGGTGGCCGATATAAATGATTTGTTATAATATTCGTTACATTAATCCACCCGGCTTTGTTCGCAGTTTCCGAAATATAAGAAATATTTTTATAAAACATTTTCAGACTGTTAACTAAATTATTTTTTCATGAATATAAATTAGGAAAATAAACCAAATTGACTAGTTTGTATAACAAATTTAAAATCCTTTTCTGTAGATTTTTACTAATGTATAATGATATAGGTATTCTTGATTTTCAATAATGAAAATAAAATCTCATTTCCTCACAGAAAATCTATTTTTCCAGCCTTTATTCGAATGTTCGTGGTAGACATGTACGGTTTTTTTAAGGAATTGCCAAATCCATATTTTGAAATAAATTAAAACGCTATCAAAAAACATGACTAAAATAAAATAGAAAAAGTAAAAAATAAAAAATACTAATAGAGTATTTTGTTTACAATGGTAGAAGTATGTGATATTGCAAATAAAAAAAACACTCAATTCGGTTGAATTAAAATGCTAAAATATTGAAAAAATGTGTTTAAGAATGACTTTTTTATGAAGAGCCATTGATGAAAAACTATTTTAATTTAATTGTAAAACATCTTGGCGAGCAAGTTTTGTGAGTGCGATTTTTTTTTTCGGACTTCAGAGCAGAATTCGTTGATTATGCAATTAAAATAGAGGGAAAATGAAATTATTGCATGAATAGAAATTGCTAATAAAGAGCAACTTAAAAAATTGGTTTCGTCTCATTTTTCATGAGTTTATGGAAGGTAATACCTTTTAAACTTATAAAAAGGAAAAATGCTAAAAGAATTCTAAAACTTACTAATATTATTTTACTTTTCTAATAATTTTATTAAAGCTTTTCATAGTTCATTTACAAAAATTAAAAGAATAGTATCTCAAATGTGAGCACAGACAATTTAGCTAATGAATAAAAATATGTTCTCAGTACTTAAGAGATCCCGAAATGAGGAGAACAAATATATCTTAAGACCTGAGGAAAGATGGTTTAATGTGCCCAATTTGTTAAAAAATTTTAATAATAATGTAGGGGGTATAAATGACATTAAAATGTTATTAGTTTAGCTGAATAAAACTTTTTAATTTTATATTAATAGCATGTACTTATATTCTTAGTATATTTGACATAAAAGAAATATAATCATTAAATTATTTAACATAAAAAATTCACCCCCATATATATATATATATATATAT